>OX465550.1:8417500-9017500 GCA_950022955.1 Xestia ashworthii
CTGTTTAAAACACATTTTTGTATGGAAACATCTCACAGTGACAGCTGTTTTTAGATAATCAGACTCTTATCTTTTCGGTGAAGATGGACCTAAATCTTTCGATTACTATCATGCAATTGAAGAAATTTCAATAACATCAACAGTCTTAAATAAAACGTACAGAACACGAAATGAAAATATATACTTACGTGGCAACTTATACGTAGTCCCATCAGGTAACTTGACATGCACTAGAATTTCTGCGAGCGGTTGCCTTCCACACAGCTTGCGTATGGACAGCAACAACGCCGCGCCGTTGGAGCTGCAGGTCCGGACGTCGAAGCTGTCCCATCCCTGGTACTGCTCCGGTCGAGGCAACTCGTCCAGCTGCGTCGGCTTCAGATGTGACTTCCAGCGCCGCACGGCATACCGCGCCAATAACAGCCGTAGATGGTAATTCCAGCCTAATACAAATATTTGAGCATAAACATAATTAGTCTGTTATTTTAAAAATAACTTTACTTAATCCCTAGTTTGCCTTCATCTACATTCAGTTTTCTGTCGGCTACCCTATTTTGTGTAACAGACACTGTAACAGATAAGTACAATACCTATCCGGGAGTTTGAGAAAGATTCTGTCATACATCTGAGTTAATGAGACAACGAATGTTAGTGAGTCCTCCAACATTCTCTTCATCTCACTATGATGTAACTGTGCCAGACAACAAACCGAGCACTATCAAGTGTCACTAGTGTCTCGGTACTAGCAGTGGTGACCTTCTCGAGCTATTTTATTTGTTTTAAATATGCTTGTAACCGGTTAAACTTGTGATCATTCACAAGTCATTGAAATACTTGTCTAAATACGTGAGAATATTACGTCTTCAATTCCCATAGGGTTAGGCTGAGGTACCTTACAGTATACTCACATTTCGCCACTTATGTGTAAATCTCATGTAATAGCCCCATAACCTCTTGCATCAACCGAGCACAAATCCAGACTCTACTGAAAATGCCAAATGGAAAAACCCAATAACACTTTGCCCAACCTGGGAATCGAACCCACGATCTCATGCTCAGTAGTTGTGCATGCGACCACTAGCCCAACGAAGCCGAGTCAGAACACAGTTTACTAAATACAGAGTTCATTTATAAAGTATTCAGTATTGGTATTGGGTAGATACAGAATCCAGCACCACAATATCTAATCACATTTAATCGTCTATAATCCTCTGTAATGAGTTTGATGCACGACTAATTCTTGTCAAGGATAGACTATCTATTACGAAACAATTCCTATTAATTATTCCCTGATAAACGCGTGTGACTTGGGTCAGCTAGGTAACAGTCCCTTCGAGTGATTTAAGCACCAGACACGTGGATAAGTCATAGTATTCTTAAATTGATAGTAATTCACAAATAAACAAAACCAAATAAAGCAGTAAATAATAATATTATTTGTTTTGAGAAGTAATTACTTACCAACTTCTCTATAGTTCCCCTTATTCGGAGTTGGCTTCTTAATAAACACTAAGTAAAACACTATAGCACCAGTTATCAATCCAGACTGGAGGAGGATATCGTATAAATCCATTTTAAATGTTTTACTACACGATTTACCTACATTAGTAAACAAAAACCTGCGATCTCAACTAGTGTTTAATGTCAGGCGGAGTTGGAGACCTTGTAATTGATGGAGCGAGAGCGACTGGCGTGTGTACGAGCGTGTATTAGACTATTGACCACGGAATGTTGACATCACACTGTATCTAATCATCGCTGATAATAAAGTAATCAATGCTAGATAACACTGAAGCACCCAAATCATCCGCAGGTGTTACGACTGAAATAGACGTCTATGATCTTAATCCTATTGTTATCTTAAACATACTAATTACACATTGTTATTTGTGAGCTGAACCGTCATGTATGTATTTATCAATCACAGGTACGAATGCAAATATTATATGATGTCATGTAAGCAAAATCTATCAACAATCTCTATTAATATTATAAATGCGAAAGTTTGTGAGTATGGATGTAGGGATGTTTGTTACTCTTTCACGCAAAACCACTTAATGGATTTGGGTAAAATTTTTCACACAGATAGTTTATAACTTGGATCATGGGATAAAAAGTATCCTATGTGTTAAAATAGGATACTTTTATCCCGGTAGTAAGATCCCATGGGACAATTATCAAACTTCATGCGGGCGAAGCCGCTGGCAGAAGCTAGTGGGAACGAATGTTGCAATGTTTCCAATTCCAAAGTTCATATGTTTGGATTACTAATTACTCCTTATCTATGATTGCGTATTATTACCCATTGTATAGCCCAAGGTCTGCTCGGCAATCGCGCTGCGAACACTAGACCAATATTCACGTCTACGTTTCGTTTGGAAATCACTTGCTTCCCTTTACGGAATTAGGTGCCTCAGAGAGAGTAGTTGTACAGCTAAGCCTGACACACAGCTAGCATTCAACAAGCTTGTGAGCCACGCCAGACTTCCACATGCAATGCTCTGTAGTCTGTATTAATAGGATCCATCCTAGATTACCTTTTAAAATCATGAAATCACGATCTGCAACGCAAGTGTCGTTAGTCATAGTGTACCGCATATTTTTCGATATCAGCTGTGTTGCGGAACCAATCTATCAAGTCAAAACATTTTCTTCAATACCTTTGTTTCAGGCGTTCTATTGTTTGCATTTGAAATCTGATTAGCAATATATGTATTATTTATTTCATTAACTAACCCTACTTTCTCACACATTCTCTTCTTCAGCATCCGCCTCCGATTCCGATTCCGATTCCTGTTCCGATTTCGATATATCAAATTCAAAACCTCCGATTCCGATTCCGGTTCCGATATCATCACATCCGTTACATCCCATAGTCCGTCGGTTAGATTTTATCGAAAAATATTGGATACGTGTTTTTTGTTTTATCAAATTAATAAGAATTGACAAAGTTGTGGGGGCTTATGAAGGCCCATTTACACGATGCCAGTTTATCGCCTGTTGCATACAATAATATTGAAGCAATGAATGACTAGCATCGTCTAAACAACATGTCACATTCTTGCTCTACTAGGCAATTTTTCCATTCAAAACTGTTCTTGTTATAAACAGCACGTACAATCATTTCCAATTTGTGCATTAAGAAAGGATTTTCCAAAATTCACCCCCTAAGGGGGTGAAACGGGGCTCCAAAGTTTGTATGGGAACCCAGATTAGTTAGACTATTTCATTCGAAACTTCGCAGTAGTACTAATTGAAAAAAGAGTGGAAACGGGTTTTAGGTTTTTTCACAATTCAACCCCTAAGAGGGGGAAATGGGGTGACAAAGTCCAAAAATCAATGCACAGCCCAAACCGCTGAGTCAACAGATTCCAAAATTGGCAAGCAGGTTCCTTATGTGGTCTAGGGGTGCACTAAGAAAGAACTTTTCAAAATTCATCCTTTAAGGGGGTGAAACGGGGCTCCAAAGTTTGTATGGGGAAACAAGATTAGTTAGACTATCGTTCGAAACTTCACAGGAGTAGGTACTCCTATTGATAAATGAGGAGAAACGGGTTTCGGGTTTTTCAAAATTCAAACCCTAAGAGGGGAAATGGGGTAACCAAGTCTAAAAATCAATGCACAGCCCAAACCGCTGGGTCTACAGATTCCAAAATTGGCAAATAGGTTTCTTAAGTAGTCTTGGGGTGCAGTTAGAAATAATTTACAAAATTCGTCCTCCAAAGGGGTGAAACGCGGCTCCAAAGTTTGAATGGGGAAACAAGATTAGTTAGTCTATTTTATTTGAAACTTAACAGGAGTACTCCTATCGATAAATGAACATTTGTTTCAGTTTTGTTCAGAATTCAACCCCTAATATGGAGAAATGGCATGACAAAGTCTGAAAATCAACATGGGTGTTGTTTGTATTGTGTATCGGGTTGGGTGTATTACAAAAGCAATGATTTTAAGATTTAATGTGCATGGCGGACCTGAAATTCCATCATCCCCATTTGGGTTGCAATGGGGTTGGAATGAAAAATTAAAAATCATTACGGGTGTCGCTTCCGAGATTATTAGGGGTGCGGATTACGAATATGGTATTTATTATGACATCCAGAAGGTGGCGGATTCGACTTCTGTACAGGATTATTGGGGTATCAGGACAAATGCGCGACTTAATGGCAACTAAGGTTTACTCTTGGTTAGGTTTACTCTACATCATCATAGGTGAATAAATAAATAAATTACAATCATCATCATCTTTAAAAATAAAAAATGGTGTATATTCGGTAGGCCAGAAAACAAGTCGTAGGCTACTTTTGTACCCCTAGGTGACAAAGGTGGTTCACGCGGACGAAGTCGCGGGCAACAGCTAGTATATAATATTTGCTTTCAAGTTTTAAGAGGGCTTTTACATTTTTTCTTGTTTTGAAGTGTTTTAAAAACTCTTTAATATTAGAAAAATTTTAATATTTATTTAGAACACTCCCGAGAGAAATAATCAATTCTGAGTTTTGATGTGTGATTATGTTTTAGACACACTTTTTGGCCGGATTATTTTCCGTCATTTTGATTTATTTTATTCAAAGTAGCGGCCACGCATAAAACTTATACTAATCGATAGCTGGTATCAATACAAACAAGTTTTGTATTGGTCATAATGTTCTAAGGTGTCATTTTTCCGAGATATGAGCTACCAAAGTTAAAGTCCTTTCACTGATGGAATCATCAGCACAACTTTGATTTGATCGGTTACGCATAAAACGTGTATTAATCGATAGCTGGCATCAATACAAACAATATTTGTACGAAACAAAACTTTCTAAAGTCACGTTTCCGAAATATGAGCTATCAAAGTTACAATCCATTATCCAATCACTGGTAGCAACTTTAGCACAACTTTGACTTGATCAGACACGCATAAAACGTGTATCAATCGATAGCTTTTTTTTTGTTTAGGATGGGAAATCATCAAATAACTTCTCCCACTCTGGACGGAGCGGGAGGGAGGGAGTGTCAGACTTTTACTGACTAAAACCCATCCATGTTCCTTCCATCTCTTTCGAACAGGCCCGCAACCGCGGACCAATCGATAGCTGCCATCATCATCAAATCAAAGCTGTACTGAAAATGCTCAATTAATTTACTTAAATTTTGATACTTCATAATTATCTCGGAAACGTGACACTTTAGAACGTTTTGTTTCGTACAAAACTTGTATGTATTGATGCCAGCTATCGATTGATATATGTTTTATGCGTGTCTGATCAAACCAAAGTTGTGCTAAAGATTCCATCAGTGAATGGACTATAACTTTAATAGCTCATATCTCGGAAACGTGACGCACTTTAGAACATTCTCTTACAACAGTCTCTTACAAAACTTGTTTGTGTGATACCAGCTATCGATTTATATAGGTCTTATGCGTGGCCGCTACTTTAATAAAAAATCAAAATGGCGGAAAAAAATCCGGCCACGCTTCATACAAAAATGTTCCAAGCTTTTTGCCCGAAAAAGTTTTATTATTTCTCTCGGGAGTGTTCAAAACAAATACCACAATTTTTCTTGGATAAGAGTGTTAGACGCAAATACAAGAAAAATTGTGATAGCCCTCTTAATTAAGTATCTGCGTGTAAACAGTAGGCTAGACGACAAAAAAATGTAATTAGTCAGTCAGTAAGATTATCAAAAAATGTTACCGTGTCAAATGTGACGTCACACGAGTTTTGAACGCACTTGTATCGTCTTATTTTTTTGTTTACGCGAAAAAAGAAAAATATAGAGTCCTATATTTTTTGGAAATCTATCTGACGGACTAACTAGATTTTTTTTTTTCATCATCTACCCTATTACTAATCACCCTGTATGAAATGTTATGGAACTTTTATGACCATAGATATCAGAGTGGTGGATGACTGTTGAATGCGTGCCATAATCCACGAAGCACAGGTTATGGCTTTGTTAATTTGTTGGGTTGCCAATAAAAAAATCTGACAATAATCCAGACATTTTATAATATTGATTTATTTACAAAATAATCTTTAATTTCATTGCAGCTATCTCTACATGTTACACGCTATCACTTTTATTAATTAGCATTCTATACTTCCATCTTGTTGCTCTTCTTTTACTTCCACTTTTTCTATAATGCCTTTCGTCCCTGATAGTCGTACTAGATCTCCAGTTTTGAATATATCTGTAGCACTTGCTGCGCCTACGATGCAAGGCAACCCATATTCCCGAGCTATTACAGCACCTGGAAGTTGCGAAATTTCATGTTTTATTTTCATGTTGTTTCATTGTTGTATTTTTGAGTCTGTGAAAACGCAATTTTCTTTTTTTTTGAGGATACGAATCTATCTAAAGTCTAAACCAATGTAAAACATATTAAGTGTTCTTTGTGGAACTGCATTTCGAAATACAAAAATCATTTAAAAAATGTAATAACGCACCGTGTGATATAAGTCCACCAAGCTCGGTAACGATGCCGGTCAGCAGCGGGAAGTATGGCGACCAGCCGATGTCAGTCGCGTGCGTTATCAGGATATCACCACGACGAAGATCACCAATCTGTTCAAAGAAAACCATTAGTGCCCTGCGTTGGGAACTGCGCAGCGCTACTGCAAGATATTTACCTCGCAAGAAACATCACAAAAGCAAATAAGGGCCCGATTCCAGGTTTGCAAAGACGAGCAGAGACGCGCAAATTTCGAAAAATCAATAAGGTGGGAGCCGATGTGAATTTCAACTAATTTGATTGCTCGATTCGCTTTGGTGAAACCAGCCCTTAAAATAGGGTAGAACAAAAATGGCAACGGACATCTGATTCGAGATCCTTGATGACGCAGGCCCTCGCGACCACATCTCCCCCGCACACGGCCGTGGCAGATATCCTCACGTCGCCAGTTGTGATGTTCGGTGCCTTAGGTTCCAGTTTGTTCACCCAGCCCGTGTTCAGCTCCGCAAACTTCAGCTTACACCAGCCTGGATGGTACTGCTGTCGTTGCATTGCTCTGAAAATATCACAATTTATTTGTGTACTTCCTACTTAAGGCCTGCCGCATAAATGAGAAGGGGCACCTGCGTAGTGACGTGCCAGTTAATCGGCATGCCTCTAGTCCTCTACCCGAGCCACCATGGAACAACTCAAGAAGTAAGAAACCTAAAAAATTCATCACTCATTTAATTTGATGAAAAGTTAACATTGATTAGGCGTTCAATAAATATCATTTAAATGCGTTTTTATTTTGTTTTGACGTTGCACTATTCGTGCTTATTGCCACTCACAATACTCTATTTGATAACAATTTAAATAATCATAAAAAAAAATAAAAAAATATGTTTAAGACTAGGTATTTCTTACTTTTTCAACAGAGCAGGATCTCTAGTGGCAATATATTTCTTCAGCTCGTGCTTACGGAAGAAGTGCACTAGTTCAGGATTCGGTATGTACCACTGTTTAACTAACAACTTGCCGAGTCGGATGAAACCGAGTCGTACTTTGTGTATAACGAGCACCAGATGTGCCTTAGTGCCCTCTCTGTGGCGCACGGTACGGTGACATAACGGCAAAATCCAGCGAAGAACTTTCCTGTAACAATTGGTGAGAGGACTTTACAGAAGAAAGCGTGATATATTCGAGCATTACCAACTCAAAACTAAACATCAAAACTTGTAATAGAACAACTTAAACGATAAACTTGGGCACGCACCTTGTGTTTGGCTTCTCAGGAGTTTTTAAAGCGTCAACAATATCTTGGCTAGTTTTGTCGTGTTTTGCTCCCTCAGTGGTAACGCGTAAATTTTGGAGTACTGTCATCATATTCTCTGGCACCAATACCCATGGTTTAGTAACTAAATCAAACTGAAAGCAAAATTCATTGTCAGTAAATAAAATCACGAGCAAAGCCTGTTGCCACACTTTCAGATTAACCGTATCTGTTCAAGTTACCTCCATTACGGCTCTGTAGCCGTGGTATTCTAAAAACTGTCGAACATCGACGTAAATGTCATCATGGGCATATTCTTTTAGCCACTTCAAGGCTTTTTTAGGGTCCTGAGCCCTAAATTCTTCTGCTAATCCAGACTTCTCCAACTTCTGCGCAATGTTAGCCAAAGCATTTGGCACTTCGGCTGATAGCACGTCACCCGAACTGAACAATGAACTTATTTCACTGCATTGTTCAGGAGTAAATTCTAAAAGATAAATTTGGTATCACAAACAATTTTGTCAACTTACATAGACTGTCCCTACGGGACATAAGATCTTTACGTTTTAAGTCAGAAAAACGCAGGATTTCAGACAAAACCTCCAATGATCTCCATGCGGGAACACAATCAAATCTACAAGTAGGATGTTAGAATATTACCTGCTTTTCCCTCCAAAAATACTGTCATAGCTATGAATTGGCTAGCAGAGCTTGCTGTGCTGGTAACAGCATGGTTGAGGGCAACGCGTTTCATTACTTTTTCTGAATCCAAAAGATATTCAAACAGTTCTTCGGCGTTATCGGTTTCAAGATCAAAATTCACAACACTTGCTTTTATAGAGTCATCGACTGACCATTTGGAAAATGCAAGGGCCTGGAAAACAAACCGTACTAAGAAGTAAATAAAACCATGTTCATCTCCAATGTTCACTGTCCGTGTTCAGAATTTGTGGTACTTGAATGAAAGTTACAACATGAATGAGAATAAGAATTATTTATTAAAATGCTTTTAATTAATAAATATGTACTCCGGGGCTACAGGACTGTTCGAAAGAGATACCGCGGCCCTGAAACACAAAGGGCTAAAAGAAGGAACATGGGTGGGTTTTAGTCAGTACAAGTCTGACACTCCCTTCCGCTACACCTAGAGCGGGAGGGGTCACTTAATGATTTCCCACCCAAAAAACTTGAAGGGCTACATCGTAGCGATGACTGTAACGATGTTTTACCTTTAACATGACGTAGATTCCCAAAGGATTGTCGATCCAGTGAGGCGGGTGTCTATGCTGGGCCGTCTTCAATATCTGCTCGTCTGCTACTAAATGCCCATGAATAGCCATTTCCATCATACGTACAGCTACACCTAGTTCTTTTGGCGCCCTCTTGTATAAGGTCTATAAAATATATAAATTAATAGTACAATGATTTGTTGTCTCCGTTTGATATCTATACACGTCAGTTACATTCAAATCGTGTCAGGGTAAAGGCCAAATCATTTTAGAGCGCTAACAGGTACAGGCATTTTTTCACCTATGGGCTTACGAATCGTCAGTTTTTCATAATATATTCTGATGAAAAGGTCGTAGCAGCAACGGCGCAACTCTTACACGAAGATAATAAGCCTAAGTGAGTCTGAGTCTGGAAAACCCTGAATCTCACCTGCATTACAATTTATTACAGTCACATGCATTGATAATATCGAACAATGTTCGAGAGTGTAAGACAAAAATGGCGGAACTTACATCATACAATGACATGGCGCATCTGTAGTGGGTAAACAATATGACCTTGTCGTAGCCGCTGCCGATGCTGCCAATTGTCTGCTCCATACCGATAGTCAACGGAGTAGATACCACATCTATAGACATCGGAGTCATTGGTTTAGGAAGAACCTGTGTGAAGGAAATAAAGTTAGCTACAAAAATATGTTTCGCGGCGAGTTGTATTAGCAAGAGAACCTAACATATCCGAGGAGGGTAGCAAAAAAATTCGCTGTGTTTTATTAAAAATTACAACGGAAACACTTGTATATGTGTGTATAACTTAAATTATGATTTAATGATACATTATACAATAATGGCAACATCAATTTATTCGTAGATTGAGTTTAAGCTAAAAACATTTCATGCTTATAAGAACAATTTTGTTACCTTAAGTATTTTTACATTAGATACTCTTACCTCGCCACAGTTACCGAAAGAGACAATTTCGTCATCTGCCATGATAGGCGTGTCCAGTTCAAACAGTAACTCCTCCTCAGTCCAACGGTCCAGAGATGTGATGGGGCGCGCTTGCAGGAGGAATATCTCGTTCTGAGGATAAACGGTTCCAATTGTAACTTCAAAGTATGCTTCACAAATCTTAATTGCTTCAAACCACTTATTCCTATAAAATCAAAATCAAAGCATTTATTTCTAGTAGGCCAATTATAGGCACTTTTGAATTGTTGAAACAAAAATGAACATTAAATGTAGCTACAGTTCCAGTCACGTCACAAGACATAAAAACTGTGAAACTTACTTACTAGAATATGAATGCTTAGCTTGCTAAACGTGACCTGTTATTGTACCGACGACTGTCTTAATGGGGACCGGCAAAGGCATGTCCTTACACTATACCTAGTTGCCTATTCCCTAGCGTAGATCTCTATGGAGAAGAACGGGCACGAAACTCCATGGGCACTTAAATCATAATGTTGTTACAAAATGTTGGTTACATCATTCATGTTGAGATGGTATAGTATGTGAGAACGATGTAGCAAGATGTGCACGTTAAAAAAATTCATATAGCTTTCAAGTACATATTACTCACACAATATGGGCTATGCGATTATGTAATACTAAAGAAATTGAATCTATACCATGCAAATGCATGCATGCAGCTGCTGAAGATTGTACAGTTGTACAATCTTTAGCAGCTCCAACAATATCATTAAATGCTATCAATTTTTGCGCCCCTGTCCTTGTGGAGCAGGACCAGCATTGAGCCAAACATTTTTATCAGCGATATAATCGCTCAACTTGTAATATGCTTGCTTACATAGTGTGCGTTTAATGTATGTTTTAAATTTCATCTCATTCAGTTCAAGAATACTTTGTGGAATTTTATTGTAGCATCTCAAACAGTACCCCTTGAAAGATGAGTCTACTTTAGCGAATCTTAAGCCTGAACCAATTGGTCCCTATTTCTAGTATAGCAATTATGTCTGTCACCGCTTTTACTAAAAAGATGCAGGTTTTTTCTGACGAACATTATGTTTTCGTAGAAGTATTGACAATGTACCGTCATGATGCCAATATCCTCAAACAGTTTCTTTGGAGAATCACGCCTACGAAGATGATATATGGCTCTGATGGCTGTTTTTTGCAGAATAAATATAGACTCAATATCTGCAGCCCGCCCCATAGCAAAGTTCCATAAGACATTATACTAGGGAAGTATCTAAAATAGACCAGTCTAGCGGTATCTACATCAGTAAATTGTCGGATTTTTCTAATGGGATATGGTGCTGAACTTAGCCGCTCCGCAAGAGTTGTTAAATGAGAACCCTATTGTAGCCCTATCAAGCGAAATCCCCAGGAAAACCGTTTTATCTACGAATTCATGTTTCTCATTTTTCAATACTATATCACAATCACTACTTTTAACATTCGGTAAAGCAAATCATACGCGTATGGTTTTTTTTTTTTCATTTAATACCCAATTGTTTGCTGTGTAGTAATTTTGGACCTGAGTAGAGCATTATTCATGTCATCTTAATTTTGGATCCCGTCTATTTACCTTAAAAATTAGGGAAGTGTCATTAGCAAATACACTACACCATATTTTGAGGTTGGTTTTTTCCATAAATAGGGTAGATCATTTATATATACTAGAAAGAGGAAAGGACCCAATATTGAGCCTTGTAGAACCCCCATTTTATTTTTAAACCCTGTGCACAAACTATAACCTACTCTTACTTCTTTATCCAATATCAGAATTGTTAAACATTGTGAATTTTTTTCACAGTGCGTGGAATGGTAGTGCTGTGATTATGTAAAGCATTTCATCACAGTAGGTACTCGCAACTACGGGTATCAATGACGATCCCAGAAATTACGACACAGTCTCTCACGTTATTGTTACAATGAGGGCGGCACACAGTTCCCACTATTCGTGCTTGGTTAAATAATGATACTGTTACTAAAATAAAGTTCTCACGTCTTGCCCACTCGATGTCTCTGCCAGCGCCCCACAACTCTTCTTGAGACACTCCGATAGTAGCCAGTTTGAGTACTTCCGCATCAGTGACACAAGCCACGTTCCTTTCTCCCTCTGGTACATCTTCCATGACGATGCCACTGCCCTCCGTCTTCACTCGACGAGTCTTGGACCCCAACTCTTTCTTCGAGATAGTGAGCTGGCCATTCCTTGTCCGTTTAATTATCATGGTGTCAGGTTCTACTGCACCGGATACAACACTCTGTAATTCAAAAGTTTATGAAAAATTAACAATTTTAACAGATATTTCGGTATGGTACTCGTACACCGATACTTGAAATTGAAACATGATTTGGTAACAGTCAATCTCTAATCAAAAACAAAAGCGCTCGCAAAGCGGATATGTGCTGGTAAAATATATTTGAGTAAAAATACGTTTTAACATCTTCCAAACATACAAACTTAAACCCTCGTTTTTTTCCAAAGACGTAACAACCAACGTAACTCTCCTTTTGCTTCGTTTACATTCATACCTACATCTGGTCAAACACGCACGCCAGTTGCGAGCACATTTAGTCGGATTAAATACAAATTTACCTCGCCGAGTCCATAGTTAGCGGTGATGAGCAGCCTGGACGGGTCTCCGTGCGCAGGGTGCCGCGTGAACATGACGCCGGCCGCTCGGGGCGCCACCAGTGCCTGCACCACCACGCCACCGCCGCACAAACATGGCTGCCCGTTCTGTCTGTAGCAATCAAACACACACATTACTTCTCTTTACATTCCTTCTGTGGCTGTCTTGTACTAAGCTTTTATTAGATAAGTCAATCAATTAACTCAGCTATCAGCTCACGAACAAAGGATAGTCTCCCAAGTTACGTTACAACATATTTTTCTGTATCAAGTCTTTCCCAAACACCTTTTCAAGGTCGTTGGTCTCTTTAGCTGGGAGAGCAACAAGCGTTTGCTTAGATATATCAAGCAGTAAAATAGCAACCCAAGATTCCCTGAGATGATTGCATGAAATCAGCTGTGAATACAAAAATAAGGATAAGCAAGATTTTGTACCTGCGATAATAAGTACTGGTGAAGGCGAACATTGATGCCCAGCACTTCTGAACACCCTCTATGATATCGCTGTCACTGATGCATCCAAGAATTGTTTCGTTCTGTCCAGCAGCTGACAGCTCTTCACTGTCTTCTCCTACAGCTGTATTGAAAATAACTTGCTTGAAGCTAAATCTTTTATACCTATCCATTGTACCGTCGTTGGTTCTTTAGTTCCAAACTTACCAGATGACCGAACCGCAAATCGTAGTTCAGAGCCCAGTTTCTCTTCGGTAGCTTTTATTCTTAATTCCTTCATGTTGCACAATATTTCATCCATGACATCCCCCTTTATTTCTGTAGTTACAAACAGTTCAGACGCTCTGAAAATTTGAATACCCTCGTAGTCAAAAACTCCATCAACATCATCGTAAAATCTTGGAATCAACAAGTGCTCGTGGTACATACTTTTTACACAATTCTTTAAATGTAACTTCGTTATAATCTTCATTTGCAGCCTCTATATCGCGAATCGCCGCCAGCAGTTGAGGATTAACTTCCAGATGCTTCTCCAATGCTTTAGTGGTCAGACAGAATCCGGGTGGCACTCGATAGCCCTGAAAGGTATACCGTTTTCATTTACACCAAAATCTTCTATTCATCGTCATCATCATCAGCCTTTTAATGTTCCCACTGCTGGGACTAAGGCCTCCTCTCTGTGAGAGGGAATGGGCTATAATCCACCCACGGGCCCACTGCGGATTGGTAGATGTCACATGTCCTTGATTTTTTTTTGTTTCTGGGACATGCCGGTTTTCTCACAATGTTTTCCTTCAACGTTTTGAGAGTAGCGTTGATGAAATAAACTACACAAAGTAATGAGCCAGCCTGGGTTCGAACCCATGACTTACTGTTCATAAGTCGGGGCCGCCACCACTGTGCCACCGCTGCACCTCCAATCCTCTATTAATTCTGGTTAAATAAAGGTCAAAATGGTGTTCAAATTATACCTCATCCTTCTGCATGGAAGCCAGTAAAGCTAGGGAAGCTCCTTTGCCTCCAACATACATAGGGCATGCAGCTGCACGATCTTCAAATGTAACGCAGTAGCCCACTTCACCAGCTTGCTTCTCCGTCAACCACTTCAACTGACGTGGCGGAGTAATACGCGAGATCGGCTCCGATACAACTTTGGGAGTAAAATTTTAACTTAATAAATGCAAAATACAAGTTTGTATGGCCAACAATCAAATTTGTTTGTTTCCATAGCTTTTTTTACCGTTCATGCATACCTGAAGGTTCATATCCAAGTTCCAGGATGCCCGTACCGGGATAGCAGTTGATGTCAACATGCATGGTGCGATAAACAACTTCTTGTTGGTACGGAACCCCGCTGAACAGCTTGCCGCCATCACTGTTAATTCTTAGCACCAAAGTCAGAAAACTATCGTCAGCTGGAATATTACAGTAACACTTTATTGTTAAACAGGGTTCAAGTTATGATGAAAGATCTGCAATGGTGGCCCCCGGCCACCGTAGGCGCGGTTCTGCGGACGGTGAGCTATGGTCTAGCTTGCCGTCTGTCCGTCTTATGACGACAGGCCGTGTCGATGGCGCGTTCGTGTTCTAGGCGCGCCTCAAACAGATGTCAGAAAAAGGAAGGGGTCCGCAAAGGCCGATGACTGCCGGGGCTGCGGGACTGTTCGAAAGTGATACCGCGGCCCTGGACGCAAAGGGCCAAGAAGGAACATGGATGGGTTTTAGTCAGTAAAAGTCTGACACTCCCTTCCGCTCCGCCCAGAGCGGGGGACTCCATATGATGATTTCCAATCCAAAAAAAAAAACACAAAAAAGGTATGATGAAACATTTTTTGTTGATAAACATCTACGAAACCCCTCACTCCCTAGGAAAGAACCGTCTTTACCTATTCATACACATATTTATTCAAAACAGAATGTCAGCATAAAATATCTATCATTAATCTTACACCATGAACGAAGTACAAAACTACAAACACAGTTAGAATTCGTCTGTACAACTTACTCCTGACATTTATCGTGTACACATCGGGCAAGCCATCAGGTCGCTCGCAGAAGTCCGACATCACTATATCGGTGGAGGTAATAGGCTTGGTCTGAGTGTCTGGGAATCTGACACAACCAGATATGCAACTGAAAACAAAAAGGTATAACGAATTAATAACTAATTGGTATAACGAAGAAATGAAAATAAGTTCCACAGAAACAATTAATTGAAACAAAGAAGTCAAACCGGAATGCAACATAAAGGCCCGATCATCAGGCGTCATCAACCTTATCATCAACTCATCATCAGAAAGCGAAGGTTGATCTCTTAATATTTTCATTACTGATAAAATTTTAGGGTGGACGCATATGACGGAAAAAGCGCTGCGCAACACAAGAACAGACAAGTAAATTAAAACGTTCATGCAAAAGACAAACTTAACTGATACGTGCTAGATCAAATTCAACTGAACAGACATTACTTTTACGGTTTGTTTCGTTTTGTTGCGTTTTTGTCACGCCCATTTGTTGATCCTTTAGTATGTATAAAGTCAGCCAATAACTCACTGGGTCAATACAGTTCTGTAAGACAAGCATCGTAGTTGCACGGCGGTTCCATCCCTTGCCAGCGCAGTGATGTTGACGGAACGCCTGAGACCCTTATAAGCTTGGGATGCCCATCTCCGCTCTTTTACGCCTCGAGTCCGTAAAAACACGCTTTTATCCACAATTCCTTCCTCGTCAAACGATTCGAAACGACCTTGTGCTGCTCCCCATTGAAGCCAGCCACCTTCTTCAGACTTGCTCCTGCAAACATTAATAGTGGTTTTATAATCTCGTCATCGGTTTAGTTTTTGTCTTCTTCTTCTAGCATATAAATCCTTGGATCTTCAAGTACTAGTCAGCAATAACTAGATTTACTTACAGCATATAAGGCCACTGGTCATCTCGCCACGATTCTAGTGCCAACGCCTCCGCTGCGAGCTTGTTGCTCCAATCATCCGGGTATCGCACCGGTTTTGTTATTGAGCCCCAACTGAAAACAAAAAGAAATGCGAAATAAGCGATACTTCAAGAACTAATTTAGTTTGTATATTCTGATAATTTAGCAGACTTTAAATGTTTAATAACCCCAATCTAAACCAAAAATCTGAATGGGTAGTTATGTCACGAGCTCCAGCACGTTCTGGCTTGGCATTACGCCGCTTCACGCATTAAAATTACAAAATAAGAAGTGATGGATAGTAAAGTTCATATTAACTTACACGAGGTTTAATTTCACGTGTTGTGTGACTCCGTCTTCTACTCTTGTCAAGAGTCCATTGTATAAAAATCTATATCGTTCTTGGTCTTCTAGAACTTGGATCTTAAGGCCATCAGCGCTCCAACCGCCCTCGACGTTCTGCCATGCACATACAGCAGTATCTGGGTGCTCTACAGTCATAAAACCACGAATGAGTTCCATGCGTGATATAATTGAGGAGGTTCTTCTTAAAAAAGGGAAAGATCTGAGTTGGAACCCCACATGGTGTTCTCATTATAATGTGTATCTATATTGACGAACGTATCGATCCGTAACAATTATTGTTTTTGATCATTTCGATAGCACGCGTAGTCAAAAACACTACGTGGCCAAATTTTTATAACAGCACCAGCAGTAAACCAGAATAAGATAAAATTAGTTATATTAATTACAATACAATACTTACGGGGCAACTTAAACGTAGTCCCATCAGGTAACTTGACATGCACTACAATTTCTGCGAGCGGCTGTCTTCCACACAGCTTGCGTATGGACAGCAGCAACGCTGCGCCGCCGGAGCCGCAGGTCCGAACGGCGAAGCTGTCCCATCCCTGGTACTGCTCCGGTCGAGGCAACTCGTCCAGCCGCGTCGGCTTCAGCTGTGACTTCCAGCGCCGCACGGCATACCGCGCGAATAGTAGCCGTAAATGGTAATTCCAGCCTAATACAAATAAATAAGAAAATTGATTTCTATCGTTATCGTAAATCTAGAGGGAAATTGTAACCGGGAAAGGGGAAGAGATTCCTATGCGCAGAAGTGGGACGTAACCTACCCTGTAGGTAATCGCGACTTCGGCATACAAATGCAAAGAATCCAAAAGCGAACCGGTGTTTCCAAGCTGGAATCCGGGAACTTCAAAGTTCTATGCCGAAAAGAGATGCTGTCGAATGATCTATACTGTACTAAGTGATGGGTCTCGCTAGACATAACGTTCTGATAATAACGTGTTTTAAGTGTACTAATTAATAAATAAGCCATTTGTTTAGGGTGATGGCCAAGAGTTTTAGGAATCTTAGTAACCTACTTCTTGTCTCACCGTGTCAAAAATAGAAAACACGGATTGTGAACAACTATGATTAATCAATTCGGCAGAGTTGGACCAAACTGACCTTGTCCAATAAATGCAACTACCTACATTACTACATTGTTTGGCCAAGCCTAAACTCCAGCTAGACATCATTTGTACGATCTTGTAAATTTTCATGCTTTATTAGATGTCAGGAAGACCAGTAGGCCAGGAAGATCAGGAACACCAACCGATAACTCCTAGAGCTCTTATCAAAAGTATATGAACCAAAACACTAAGATGAATTAATAATGGCTGTAACAATCAACAATTAAACCCTCAATATTGCCGAAAGGCAATATTGAGGTCATCGTCATCATCATCATCATTTCAGCCGAAAGATGTCCTCTGCTGGACATAGGCCTCCCCCAAGCGTCGCCACATTGACCGGATATTGGGGTCATAGTTACAATTACTATAACACAAGTTTTTTTTATTGTGTTTTATTGTTTTAGTACAAATTTTTAATGTATAACTTTACTTAAAATACAATAAGAGACACTTTTTCTTGTATTTGAGTGTTTTTAGAGTCTAACACTCTAACTAATACAAGAAAAATTGTGTTATTTATTTGATATCTCAATTTTTCTTTTTCTTTATTTGGAGACGACGAAATACAAATAACTCGGTGTTTAAAAGTAAAACATGTTGCGCCTTATAAACAACGGCCGCTTAAGTACGTGTCTGGTGCTGTGAACTGAGCACATTCATATGACTCTGTTTATAATAGCACTGTGTGACCTAACTCTAGAGCTATTTTCGTAAAAAACCCAGTAAGAACCCCGAAAATTATTAATATAAGTCAATGACATTATATAACTATCTACATTTTTCGAATTAGCTGATATTGGGCTTGGGTACAGAATCCAAAACAACAACATCTTATCAAATTTAATCGTTTCCAATCTGTCGTGACGGCTTTGATGCACGACCAATTTGCTGTCGCACAAATAAGTACCTACTATTTATGAATACTATTTAGTCAGTACTAGCACTATTTAGTCAGTAAATAGGTAGGTAGGTAGTTTACTTAATTCATAATAATGACACGCGCGTGTAACTTGGACCAACTAAGGAAACAGACTATTCGAGTCATTTTAGTACCAGACACGTCTAAGTCATATCTTCTTAAATTGATAGTAAGGCACAAATAAACGGAACATAATAAATTATAAGTAATAATCATTGTGAACTTATAACTTACCAACTTCTCTATAGTTCCCCTTATTCGGCGTTCGCTTCTTAAAAAATACTAAGTAAAACACTATAGCACCGGTTATCAGTCCAGACTGGAGGAGGACGTCGTATAAATCCATTTTAGATACTTTACTACACGATTTACATTAGTAAACAAACAAATGATGACCACAATTAGCGTCCAATGTCATCCGGCGAGACCTTGCGAATGATACAGCGAGAGCGACTGGCGTGCGTACGAGCGTGTATCAGACTATTGACCACGGTACTGTAACATCGCAGTGTACCTATAAATCATCGTTGATAATAATGTAATCAATGCTAGCCAGGTAATACTAAAGTCCTAACTCATCGGCAGGTATAACGAATAAAAATAGACGTCTGTGATCTTAATCCACTTACATAACTTCAACAGATATATGCAGTTATCTTAAACCAATATCAAAGTATTTGTATCTAATAATAACGTACGAGTACCTATGATGTAATTATGTGAAATAAATAGCTTATTTCACGTATCTAAATAAGATCATAAACGGACGTAGACTGTACGACGTAAACTGACAAATTATGGTGTAATGGTTCCAAAGTTCGTTAGGTGGGGTATGGCACATTTATGATTATGATTATCTAGATATCAACAGTCTGGTTTAGCAGTGATAGCCTAGTGGTGTGAACGTCGGACTGCCAAGTCATAGGGCTCGTGTTCGAGCCCAAGGCACGGACCCCTGATTTTTCGAATTCATGTGCGTATTGTATAATTATCACCAGCTTCGGTGAAGGAAAACATCGTGAGGAAACCAGTATGCCTGAGAGATCATTCTTGACGGCATGTAAAGCCAAGACAGAGCCAAACCACACGGCGCGGTGCGGCGCTGTACCGCAAGCCATTTCACCGCACTGACAACCACACGGGAAAAGCTGCATCGCGGCGGGCGCCGCAAAAAGAAAGAACTATTAGCTTGCCCTACGTACTACAGTCTGTAATAGCAATGGAAAGACGTGTGTTGCTGAGAGCAGTAGAAGAGTATTACTTCATCACCGACGAAATCGACGTAGAATAGTCAGAAAATCTGTGAAAAACAAACAACTGTGCGGGGCCACTCCGGCGCCGCTTTGTTTACGCCCCTCCTCGCTTCGTCTCGATTCCGGCGTGCGCGATGCGGCGCCAGATTGCACTGCACGGCGCCAGATTGTACATTTTTGTATGTAGAAACACGGAGCGGTAACGCTCAGGTGCCGCGCCGGAGCCGCTCCGCGCCGGAGCCGCTCCGCGCCGTATGGTTTGGCTCTCAGAGGCCCCTGGGCGGCACAAAATCTGTGACTCCAGTAACCTGGAGTCAGATATTTTGTGCCGCCCATGGGCCTCTGGTCATCGTGTGGTGAGTGCCTAAACACTCACCACACGATAAAGAAAGAACTGCCTGGTTTCAGTACCCAGAGAACCCAAAACCCGTGAGAGGTTTAGCAGTCGCACTTGTGACCACTAGACCAATATTCACGTTTACGTTTCGGTGGACATGCACGGCTACAGAAGTGCTGTATCTCGGGTTCATCGGACTTGCAAAGCTAGTAGCACATTTGTTTTTCAATAACCTTGAATGTCCCACAGCTGAGCAAAGACCTCCCCATATCCTGCCAGCACATTTTATCTAAAAGGGCGCGAGAAAACACAGATTTTAAGGGTTAAGTTTAGCTACTATTTACAGATGCAGCTGAAGTTCCTCTAATATGAATCTAAATTGCAATAGCCACTTCAAAAACGTAAGTATTTCGGTTACTTATTTACTTTTTAACCCCCGACGCAAAAACGACGGGGTGTTGTAAGTTTGACGTGTCTGTGTGTGTGTGTCTGTCTGTGGCATCGTAGCGCCCGAACAGGTGATGGTGGCGGCCATCTTGGATTTTTAATTTATCATAGTGTGTATTCTACTAGTCAAGCCCTTTCATTTGATACCCATATTGAGGGATTTGTTGAATAATAATTATGTAATTCCATTTTATGGCGGCGGCCATCTTGGACTGATTTTCACCAAACATAGCTATTATAGCTAAGCACTCTCGACTAATTCACCTTTCAAACAAAAGCTTTTTCGAGGTAGTAAATAGAAACCGAGTTATAATGGGATTTTAGCGCCGTGTGTTAGGTACACCGTACTTTTCACTACGATTGCAAGAAAATAAAATAACCATATTTTATATGATTGTTTATTTTATTAACAATTAAATGTACAATTTGTACTGTTGTTCAAATTGAATGAGATGTCTTTTCCCTGCAACATAATTTCAGTTCTCTGTGAAGACGAATATAATATTGTGTCGTCTGTGGGGTAAACGTAGGAGATAAAAAGGAATCCTACATATAATTCAAATAAAAAATACAGAAGAATTCATAAAATTTCGCGCCAATGCATGCCTTTTTTATTTCTTCTGTAGCTGGAATGCAACGCACACATTCTGCCAAAGAGTTCGGCGTTCGGCGCGTTTGGTTCCATTTTTAAAACAGTAGTTATTTGTTAAACAAGAGTGCAAAGTTGTTTTTTAACCGCGTGCTCAATTTTGAGTCACGAGCAAAGCGAGTGATTCAAAACTTAGAATCTTGAGCGTTAGCGAGGGAATCAAAAGAGCACGAGGTGAAAAATCTTTGCACTCGAGTGCAACACGTAAATTTTCATCCCACCTCACCGAGGAAATGAATAAACGCAAAAAAAATTGCGCATTATTAACAAATTCAGTTAATTCTGTTGGCGTCAAATAAACTTCCTCGTCGCTAGATAACGAGTGGTCATTTTAGGTTTTTCACTTGTTTTCAAGTTGGATTCCTTGTTTTTAACCTAAGTTGATTTTTGTGGGTCAAAATTAATAACCTTTTTTTTTTATGGTGGGAAATCATCAAATGACTTCTCCCACTCTGGGCGGAGCGGGAGGGAGTGTCAGACTTTTACTGACTAAACCCATCCATGTTCCGTCCTCGCCCTTTATGTTCCGGGGCCGCGGTATCTCTTTCGAACAGGCCCGCAACCCCGGCAGGCTTCGGCCCTCTCATACGCTGACATCTCTTTGTGGCAAAATTAATAACCTTATAGCAACTTTTTTTGATACGCTAATCTCGTGTCGATCGTAAGATCGGAATTTAAGCGACATAAATCCGTCACTTAGATTAAGGCTAGTTACGATGGACTTTATTTGCCGCTTAACATTAATCCAATATTGAAATACACATAAGTTGTTCTTATCTTCAATCCTGGGATCACTTCGAGATAAGCTATGATTGAAATACCGACCCCTAGTATTTATACAACCTGTTTTTTTTAAGGATATCTCTAGGGTTATATTCTGTATGTAAAAATAATAATAAAACTCCCAGAATAGGTAGTCCAAAAATGCATAGTTTCGAAAATATCATCAATCATAAATTAGGTCAAAAATTGTGACCAGTATGACGAATCTTTACTTTTGCGAGGTTGTTTGCTTGCCGTACAAAATAGACCCTCGATGTGTCTAGGTATCTAAGTTTCATTGATAAATAGGGGAGACCGGGTACAAAAGTAACACTTTGTACTTTGACACTGATTTCTAGTTATTTATTATATTTATGATGAAATGAATATAGCCACATCAAATTCTTGACTGTGCTCTACAAATTTGTAAATAAATTTACATCATTATTTGCTGTTTTCTGTGAATTATAAGGTTTTGAAAAAAAAATGGCGTTTGTTACTTTCGACCCCGAGGCCAG
This sequence comes from Xestia ashworthii, assembly GCA_950022955.1. Lineage (NCBI taxonomy): Eukaryota > Metazoa > Arthropoda > Insecta > Lepidoptera > Noctuidae > Xestia > Xestia ashworthii. The sequence goes on from OX465550.1 coordinate 8,439,770, forward strand.
GGCGAAAGTAACACGGTGTGGGTCGGCAGTAACATGATTAAGGTATAATTAAATGCCATAGTAAATCATCTTATTTATTATAAAAAACACACAAGACAAAAGCAATCTTCTTCGTCTGGTGAATTGTTATGAGCAATGTTTTCTTTTTCTAACTTGCCTTCTTTGTTCTTTTTAATTTTCCCTTCCTTGTAAATATTTTTTTTTTACTTTCATTATTTCTTTGTATTCTTCTTCAATCGCATTTTTTGCAATTGAAGGTGAATATAAATAATATCGGACAGCTCGTGTTGGTCAAAATCGCCGTCTTACGTTTCTTACGCCCCTTACTGGTTGTAGTCCTCGAACCAGCTCTTGGAATAGATGTATATCTTGGGGTGAGACTGAGAAAGGAATTGGCAAGAAAGCAATTGGCGAAGAAGAACCCACTTGTAGTCCGCTAGGCCCTGCTACTGGCGAGATACAATCGTCAATTTGGCATATTCAACCAGGAGGGCTGAGGGTGCGTTGGATCTGGTCGACAGATCAGTATGTGGTATTTCTTCGTTGACTGGCAAGGGACTGTCTGTTACACGATTTGGTGCAAAGTCAGCATCAGTAAAAATATTTCCATTAAATGAACTTATAACAGTGCAAGTAAACCCAGCAATGGCCTTTGTATCAGTAACAGCAAGAGGAAATGCTTTTTTTGACAATACCGGGAATGTCATGTATAGTCAGCGTTTGACCGGGATTATTTCGCATTCAGTTGTCTGTAGCTGTGTTTATATTTTTTTTTATGGTAATTTTCTTACGTCACATGGCAAACATTGTACTTTTTTTTGTGGCATTATCTTTGAATTGCTCATCAGCCGCTTTTCTGTATACGTCCATAATATGCCAGTGGTCCTTCTTGCTGTCGTTCTCACTCGCTGTCGCGGCATTCTGTTGGTAAATAAAAACGATTAAATAACATAAAACAATGAGTGAATCACACTCATTGCATTATGGGGACAAAAGTAACATGTTACTTTTGTACCCGTAGTGGTGTGTTACTTTTGTACCCGTAGTGGTGTGTTACTTTTGTACCCAACCACGTTTTTGTTAATTCATGAATGCTTACATAAAAATAGAACTTGCTATTACAAAATGAACAACAACACTGTGTAAACAATCTAATAAAAAACTACACTGCAAATAGTCACATTGATATCACCATTTTAACACTACGTAAACACTAAATGAGTAAATGTCAAAAAACTTACTTTTAGTTCGTAAAATCACGTGGCGTCCTCTATGCTTTACGGCACGAAGCGAGCGCGGCGATTAAATGCAAGCGGGGGGAACGTTGTCGGCTGTCTCCTGAAGGTAGCGGAGCAGCGTTTCGAACATTAAAATTTGATATACCTACAGAGCGTTTGTTACTTTCGACCCGCCGTTACTTTTGTACCCGGTCTCCCCTACGAGTAGGTAATTCATTTTAATTCAAACCATTCATATTTAAAGCTAAGAAAATTGCGACGTTGTCATATTTCACGTAAGGGTGTTTTACGTTAATAATCGTGACTTTGCCGAATTATTTCGTATGAAAAATTAAAAAAGTATGATTGAAACATAATTCATATGCCAGTTGATTGTTTGATATGGTCTCAATCATACCCTAGAGTTATGAGATATAAAAAATAAAAACCGGCCAAGAGCGTGTCGGGCCACGCTCAGTGTAGGGTTCCGTAGTTTCCCGTCTGTCACAATAAGTGTTCAATCCAATCCGATTTTAATAATTATTTTTTTGTTTAAAAAAAGATACGTTCTGGATGATAAAATATGTAAACGAATTTTAAAAAAATGCTTGCATATACGATTCTACTACAAACTTAGTCCAGAAATTATTTTGTACAACTTTTTGTCTTTTTTGTACAAAAACTGTTGTTTCCATCCACGTTCAAAATGATTTTCCTAGAAAGTTCTTATACAGTTCTTCTTTTCAGATTTTTTTCATATTTTCTAAACTTATGGTTCGAAAGTTAGAGGGGGGGAGGGGGACATTGTTTTTTACTTTTGGAGCGATTATTTCCGAAATTATTGACATTATCAGAAAATGATTTTAGTAAACCCCTATACATTTTTAAATACCTTTCCAACAATATATCACACGTTAGGGTTGAAATTAAAAAAAAAACACTTCCCACTTTACATATAGGGGGGCTACCCTAATAAAACATTTATTTTCCATTTTTTATTATACCACTTTGTCGGCGTGATTGATACACATATTGGTACCAAATTTCAGCTTTCTAGTGCTAACGGTCACAGAGATTAAGCGAGGACGGACAGACAGACATGGCGAAACTGAACGGGTTCCTAGTTGACTACGGAACCCTAAAAACAGGTAGTATAAAAAAGAGAAGTCCACTCACTGACTGACTGACCACTCACCACGAAATCTCGGAAACTACTGGGCCGTGAGGTCTAAAATTTGGCACAAGCACTCTTTATGGGGAGCAGGCGCGCACTAAGAAAGTATTTTTTTTAACCGCACCTCAAAGGGTTGAAAAGGGGTGCCAAAGTTTGTATGAAAGACCTTTTTTTAAAGTTAGAGACATGAATGTGGGCCTGAATGTTTCTTTTGGCTTCTAGGTGCTCACTAAGAAAAGGTTCTCTCGGCCCTTAAGGGTATAAAAAATGATGTTTAATGTTTGTATGAAAAAAGTTAAAGATCCAAATTGAATTTCACGACAACGCGTAAATGCATATTTTACATTGAAATAAGAATTTGGCATGGTACAATAATATACTTCGCCGAATTTGGAAGTACCTTGAGGTTTATCTTCAGTTTTTATGAATTTCTAGGTGGCCAGTATGTATCAGTAACATGCAGGCGTTTGCTGAAAGGTACCTACCTAATGAAATGAGGTTCTATAACGTTCTAAACTTTTTGCCAATTTCTAGGTGGCCAATAGTTTTTAGTATGCAGGCCTCTGCTGAAAGGCTCACACACAGTCGCGTTTTTGTGTAAACGTAGTGATTATATACTCTGTGTTTTTGTGTTTCAGCGTTTCCGTGTTTCTCCGTCCTGCGATATTGCGCAGAAACGCAAAAACTCGCCTGTGTGTGGGAGCCTTAAGGCGCTTAGACGAGCTAAATTAGCAACTCTATTTGTGATTGTGGTGGTTCAAACTTCGTTTGAAATGCTGTTAGAATAAAGTTCTAATCAGCTTGCACTACACAGTGGTTGTTACGTCAGCCACTGCGGGCCAAATAGCGCGAAATGAGTGGTTTCGATCGATTTACAAAAAAACTATTGATTGGATTAAAAAACTAAAACAGTATCATGCTAATATACTGCATATTAGTAGGTATGTTTTTTATTGTTTGAAAGATATTTTTAGAGGTAAGTTCGTGATTTCTTTTTATCGGGCCAAATTAATTGTGTTATGTTTTCAAAACAGTATCATGCTAGCATATATCCTGAAGAATATCATATATTTTTCTGGCCTTGTTTATAGCCATATACTTTTAGTAATTATAAAACTCGCATTTAGCTCGTGTATTCGCCTTAAGAAAAAACGTTTCAAAATACGAACTCATGAATCATTCACAGAATACAGAAAAGTGTAAAAACCTGAGGTTACCTAAGCTGCCGTCATAAGGAAAAAAGACGTATCTAACATTTTTTTCGAAATTGAGTTACATACATATTCAAAATCAGTAAAAAAAATGGCATCACCCAGTATTTTTATATTTCGCATAAATTAAACGGAACCCTATAAATCCTACTGTTAAATAAGACGCATCTGCGATATGAATCATTTATTACGAAATATAAAAGGCATTTCTGACGTTCACTAAGTTGAAAAAACGCATTTTAGTAGAAGCGTCTCATTTATTTACAAAACATTTTATTCATCATAAAATGAAAAGACACTTCTACATGGTCATAAGAAGAAAAGACTGTTCTGCGTAGATGTGCCTTTTTAACTTAGTATTACGAAAAATAGGCAGGCGCAAGTGGCAGTAGCGCCCTTTCTACTTAGTATAGCTAGTTGTGCGGGGTGAAGAGGGGTCGCGGTTGGAATACTGCACTTCAGTTGCGTCCAGCAATCAGAGCGAACACACGCGCGCCCGTCTCCTTCAGCTATATCTACGGAAAATATAGCTATAGGCTATAATTTATCTTGGAAACTTGAACACCTGATGCAGAAATGCAACAGACCAACTAAACTATAAGAGATACAAATATTGTTCCACGTGATGAGCATTTCCTGATGAGAGAATAAATTTGAAGATCTGGAACACCTGATGTGGAACTCCAAGAGCCCAGCTACACCATAACACATATCATTACAGGAATGGACGTCTCAGCAAAAGTTGTTCAATCTGATGAGCACTCTCTGTTGACTTATAAAAATCGAAGATCTGGGACACCTGATGTGAAAATTATTGCAAAGCTATCACTAATTTCACTGTATGAAATAACATAAGCTGCAGGGAGTACCTCCACGCGGTGAAGGTGGTAACAGTTTAGGACTGATTTGCGGTGACGATATATCATTGAAAATTTGACTCTACTGGCCAAAACTCCCATTTATTATTTTATTTTACCGAATAAATGTCTTCGGGCTTATGCAATTTGAGTGTTTAATTTCCTTTTCCATGTATCTTCGTGACTCGGTAGCCTACCCGGTGACGCAGGGGAGCAGCCACTAAGATTTTAATTGCTATCTTCACAACAAAACTATAGAAACCATGCCTAGAAAGAGGTCAAATCTTTCCCAATGTTCCAAAGGAGCTAAAAGATTGAGGATCATAAGATCCCCCGAATCTACCGAAGAGCGTCAGGAGAGACTTGATGCTGTTCGAGAATTACATCAGGCTGCAACTTGCTCCGTGGAAACCCCTTCGGATCGCAAAGTACGCCTGCGTTCTCAGCGTGTTTACGCATCTACATCCAGGTCTGAAGAAGAACTAGTGAAGAATAGATGCGCGACTGACTGCTGATCGTGAACGTCATGCATTGTCTCGCGAGTCGGAGACGTTCACGGATAGAGAATTGCGCTTGAGTATACCAAGCGTATCTACGCATCGACTTCTAGATCTCTAGAGACAAGTGGGGAATATGATGCGCGACTGACCGCTGATCGTGAACGTTCACGGATAGAGAATTGCGCTTGACTACCAAGCTTATCTACGCATCGACTTCTAGATCTCTAGAGACAAGTTGGGAATGTGATGCGCGACTGACCGCTGATCGTGAACGTTCACGGATAGAGAATTGCGCTTGAGTACCAAGCGTATCTACGCATCGACTTCTAGGTCTCTAGAGACAAGTGCGACCGTCCGCTGATCGTGAGCGACATGCATTGTCTCGCGAATCGGAAACGTTTACCGATACAAAATCACGCTTGAGTTCTCAGCGTATTCGCACATCTACTAACAGGTCTTTTGAAACGAGTGATGAACGTGATGCGCGACTAACTGCTGCTCGAGATTATCATACATTGCCCCGAACACGCACAGAACAAAATATTCATAATCAGTTAGAAAGTGAGAGAGAAAGAATTGCTGGAGTACGGCATGATGAAGAGACAGAAGAAGAGCGCGAAGACTCCGACATTCTCTGAACAGAATGTCGATATAATATGAAGAATCGGATGTGTCTCAAGATATAGCTGTAGGGCATGGCGACCTTCCTTGGGTTAATAAGGAACGGAGTGCATTTACGTGTACTCCTATGATTGAACTCATATTCCGCCATCGGAGGTATGGTTCAAAATTGTATTTTTTGTGAAGCTGTTAAATGGCAAAAAGTAACAAACGGTATGTGTTGCTCAGATGAGAAAGATCCGTTTTTTTCCCTTCCCCGGGCTCTTAGAATTCGACATCAGACGTTTCAGATCTTCGATTTTGACGACCCCGTTGTCGCTGGCATAAGCAACAGGATCCGCGTACGAAGTCGCGGGCAGAAGCTAGTTCTTTAAAAAAAAAAGTCTGATTCACATTTAAATAAAAACAAAAAAAATAGAATAGAATAATTTTTTTTTTTTTTTTTAGATTGTGTTTTATTTAATTCAAAATAATTATCATGTTAAAACGTACTTTAGTTTAAATAAGGTTTAGGGTTTTTAGCTATCTAACAATGTACCCGTTTTTTAAGGTAATAGAATATTAGTATTACTAAGTTGAAAAGCAGCAAATGGCTATTAACGTCTTTTTTATTTAGTTAACTAGAACCTGGTAACAAATGATCACTAAGTAGGAAAGACGTTTATAAAAATACTAAGTTGAAAGGACGTTTCTAGCCAGAAGCGTCTTTTCATTGCAGTATCACGTATTTTCTTGCATTTTTTTTACTAAAAAGAAAAAGAAAATGTTATTTATTGTAATACATAACATTTATTATATTAAAATTTTATTTCATTTCTGATAGACCAAACTTTAATACACACTTTTGCACCACAATATTATTATTTGGTTTATTTCCTTTAGCACAGCGCATTTTTTAGTTTACTAAATACATTTTAATTTTTTTCTCTGTTTCTTACTTCATGTAGAAACGTCCTTTTTCCTTATGGCGGCAGTAAGCGATACCTACACGTTCAAGCTCATATCATTATGTTCTGCGTTATTTTACTATTACTACTTTTGCTTTGAAATATTTGTCATCATCGTTGTTTGGTTTGCCTTCGTTTTTGTTTGTTTCTCTTACTAATTTTAAATTGGAGGATAATAATTATTTTGCGCGCCCGCCACCTCGAGTTGCAGCTGAGCTAACGGATGCAGGGCGAAGGGCGAATATTTTGCGCCTTAAAACAAAATCTCCTCACTAGGGAGAAAACCAGAACCAACCCAGAGCACATCCGAAAGCTCTAAAGAACAGTGGGCTTATCACCGGTTTGCCCGACAATAATTGATTCCTGAAACTGAAACAGATAGAAACCGGACCGATATTTTACCGACGACTTTTGGCATGAAAAAACGGACACGAATTACTTATTGGAACGTAGGTACGCACGCTAAGCGATGACAGCCGACTAGCCCAAGCAGAAGCAGTAATGCTACTCGGTCTAAGCGAAGTGAGGAGGAACGGTTTTGGAGAGCTGAGAACATCCAGGGGCTTGACATTGCTATATTCTGGTAAAGAAAGTGAGGAAGATGTTCGCAAGTAGGTACACGTGGAACTCACTCGATGGGGTCACCAATAACCAAATTACCACCTTGCCATTAGTTCCAAATGGCGTTCTTCATTGCTTGATGTTTGCAACCGTAGGGGTGCCGATATTGATAGCGACCACCATCTGGTGGTTGCTGAAGTCCGGCTAAAAGTTGCAGTAGCCCGTGCAGCTGAAGGACCCGGCAAGATTGGAAGACGGTTCGACATAAACAAACTGCATGAAACAGACACGCGTAAAGCCCAAATCAAACCTGGCGTCGCACCGTGTTGGCAGAGGCAGTGAGCATCGGAATGACGTGGAGCGAGTTGAAGCGTGAAGCTCAAGACCGATCGCGATGGAGGACATCTGTGGACGCCCTCTCCCCCATCTAGGGGACATAGGACATTAAGTCAAGTAAGTCAAGTGTAAAACTGAGTGTCAAATGCAATTGGAATATTTTTTAGAGCACATTATCGTTCAGGACGTTTCCAAAACTCGAAGATTATTTATACTAATTTTCGAGTTAATCAAGCCAAGCAGTAATATCCTCTCAAAGTGCACTTGGTCTGTTTTCTTGGAACATTAACTTTCACACTAAATCTCATAAACACCAACGTATGAAAAACGCGAGTGAATTCGCGAGGGTACAGCTAGTATGACATGTGTTTACAAAATTCGACTTCCTGAATTATTTATAGGAGTAAATTTATTCTTTGGAACCTTGTTTATGTATGCTCTAATGGCCTAAGAAGGCCTTGGGGCAAGGGGTCCTAATTTATTTCAGCCTCTGTCTATAACGGTCGCTTATCATTATTTGTCAGTAGGTGATTTAGATAATAATAATAATAAAAATTATTATTATTATTTTATTTCCAGTTTACAATTCCAATGTCACTACATTTTTTCTACAATATAATAAATTATCATTTGAGTTGAGAATTGTACTTAACACAGACGTAATACACCTCTGACACCCAAGCTAAGATTAAACTTGTGTTATGAGTGTCAGGGCTCTCTTAGTTCACTAGAACGTTAAATACATCATATTTCGGAATTTGGAACACGTCAAACGGGAAACAAGATAAGGAAAAGAAAAATATGCAAGTAAATATTAATTAATTAATTAGAAGGCAAACCATAATTATGTCTTTTGTGTTTATGTTTTGTGTTGGAATGTGAGTGTGTGTGTGATTGAAGAAATGTGGGATGGAGGAGGGTTTGGGAAGGGGGGAGGGTAATGATATGGTCATGAATAAGAATTAGAATGCAGAATTCTTTCGACCTCATAATAAGAAAGAGTGCTGATCCATTTAGTGACTAGAGCCTTGCAGTCGTATATATTATAATTACAAATATTGCACTGTTTGTTGACCAAGTTGTATATACGACCACCAAGTACCGCGTAATGACGCTGTGCAAGCGTAGTTCTATGTCTAACGGAGGGACAGACGTTAGCAGTCCGACGTCTTGCAGGACGAGCGGGATCCAACGGCAGGCTGGTATGCTTACGCAACGTGGAGTTCAGCACAAAGAGCTGTCTCACGGTCAGGACCTTACATTCCTTGTACAGTTGTGCGGTACTATGCCGGTAGTGTTTGAAAGTCATGACCTTGAGGACAGCCCTCTGTGCCCTTTGCAGTTGTATCATGGTTGTTTTAGGAGCACCACCCCAGACCGTAATGCCAAAGGTTAATATTGACTGGCAAAGAGAAAAATAAACCATACGTAAAGTATCCGCATCAGCACTATATCGCAGGCTTTTAAATACGGTAATTAGTTTTCTAACTCGGCCAGACAACATCCTGACCTGAGCATTCCACGAAACAAGATTGTCTATAAGTACACCCGAGTATCTTACACTGGTGGCTCTTGTCAGGGGAAGACACGCGCTTTGATTCGGTAGTGCATTGCAAGTGTGCGCCTTAACTGTAAAAGAGTTGTCTGGTTGCGAGGAAGATTTCAGTGAAAAAGTGATGAAATTAGTTTTTTCGACATTTAGGGTCAAACTATTCGCCGCTAGCCAAGACATAACAATGCTAAGGACAGTTTCAGCTCTCCTCTTGACTTCGTCCCAATTTTCGGCGTGCACCAGGAGGGCTGTATCGTCTGCATAAGTATAAATGGAACAATATGGGAGTGATAATTCACATAGGCCATTTACATACACTAGAAAAAGTGTAGGCCCCAGGATGGAGCCTTGAGGCACACCGAAGGACAATGTACACTCGTCACTAACATATGTGTCAATTTTAACGCACTGCGTTCGCTCGGAAAGGTAACTTGCGAAGACTGCAAGTACAGGACCTCTAACTCCTATTTGCTCAAGTTGTTTTAGAAGAATAGGAACAGAGACAGTGTCAAATGCCTTGCAAAGGTCCAAAAATAAGCCTAGACACTTGGACTTTTTATCCAGTACCTCAACAAACATCGTCAATCAGGGCCGCAAATGCGTCTTCACAAGACTTCCCCTTACGAAAACCAAATCGATTTTTGGAAAGGATGTTATTTTTCTCTAAGAACGACACAAGACGGTTGTTGAGGAGCCTTTCAAGAACCTTTGATAGTGCAAGCAGGACCGAAATCGGCCTATAATTATTGACACTGCCTCTGTCTCCTCCCTTGTGGATAGGATATACGACCGCTCTCTTTAAAAGTCTCGGGAATTCACCTTGAGAGAAACAAACATCACATATGTGAGTGACGAGGGGCACAAGAGTTTGTCTGCTCAATTTCAGAAGTTTAGAACTGATTCCATCCCATCCCGGGGCTGAATCAGTTCGAAGACCCATAATAACATTTTCAACCTCGGCATTATCTGGGGAAAGTAGAGCCATTGAGTTTACCTGCTCATACTGCCTCTCACATGACTCATGTTTTGTACCAGAATGTGAATGCCTAGCTTGACTTCATTTAATGAAGCCTTGCTGTCTAGGTTGGATACATACAACTCCCTAAGAGATCTGGATGTTGGTTTGTTAATTATATTGTTAATTACTTTCCAGGTCTTTTTAGGGTTACTTTTTGCTTTCTCCAATTCATTTTTTTCATGATTATTTTTAAGCCTGTGCAGAAGTTTATTGCAGAAATTGCGATACCGTAAATAGGTTAATTTTAGAACATAGTCGTCTGGTGTATCTTTGTGTTCTCTATGCATGTTATCCCTATGTCTAATGCATCTGAGGAGTCCTGGCGTTATCCAGGGCTTGATTATTCTCAGCCTAGAAGGAACGCAAATGGTTACGGTATTATTTTGTATGATGGACACAATTGTATTAACAAGAAATTCAGTAGCCCAATTAGCGTTCCTAGACAAAAGAATGGCACTGAAATCGGTTTTTGCTATTTCCAAAACAACTATATGAACATAAACTAATTATCCATTGATAATACTGATGTCTATACCGAATTACCTACTAAAGATAATATTTGGACTATAGCTCTGACGTAAGGACAGAATAAATGAAACTTATCATTATAATTAAGTCAACCACATTAATTCATTTCATATATTCATAAACAAACAATAAATACGGTCAAAGTCTCATTTTAACGATTAATTACAATACCGGAAGTAAATAGTGCACATCGAGGTTCAGGAAGAGACTCTCACGTCAAAGTTAATAGACCTACAACCGCAGCGGCCGCCAACAAAACAAGGGCGTAGCGAGGTACGGGCAGGTGGGGGGACGGCTGCCCCCCCCCCCCCCTTGAAAACGCAGAAAATTTCTGCTACCTACTTAACGGTCATACACGGACCTATTACTTCACGAGTAGGTATATAGCCTATTAATAAACAAAAACAAGGTGATTCTAACGGACAGCCTAATTTGTTAAGAAGGTACTTTTAACGCAATCTATACCATCGCTCATGCAGCACCCCCCCCCCCCCCCCCGTTAACAAAATTCCGCCCTTGAAACTAACGGCCGTTTTCAATAACTTACGTGTAACTGTTGCTTAATATGCGTACGAAACGTTGTTGGTGTTTCTATACACCGTGACTTTTTAGTCGTCTTACAAAGGCAGTCCACTTCATGTATCCAATGAATAACAAACGTTCATAATAAAAAAAATATATTTATGAGATTTGAATAGTTTCAAAATAAAAATATTACTCATTATTATGACGCAAGGCGTAGTTTTGTCTCGTTGAAAATGGTGATGGAATGATCTGCTGGACTCGTGCGCTAGGTAGGTATACTCTACAGTTTGATACGTAAACATTTTAACAGGGTGTTTCATATTTCTAATGTATTATTTATTTTTCTTCATACCTATTATCTTAATTACTTAATGATAAAAAAAATAATAATCGCGCCTAGAGGTATTTTATGTCGGGTACATTAAGTGGACCGCTTTTGTAAGACGACTAAAGTCACGGTGTATACAAAGTTAGCTCCTATCCGCGTTACCTACTTACCTACCTGTCACTCGGAGGACTGAGATGTATAAAAAAAAACAAAGAAAGCTTTTCTGAGACGTTTTGTTTCTAACGGTACGTAAGCCAAATGTCTAACAGTTAGAGATAGCAACCTTCCGTTAGTAAGTTATTGAAAATGGCCGTAGGTGAAGCAATTTCAAGTTAGCCTTTTAGTGCTACGTACATAACATAACTTCTTCTAAAACTCGATGTGCCATATTGACGACCCGGATATAATAACGGCAAGCAACAATACAACCTTTACACTTTATGTATTAGGTATATAGGGTGTAACAAAATAAGCCCTAATACTAAAAATAATAAACCTTGAACCTCTTAGATTGACCCTCTAAGATTGAACCGCTTAGATTGAACCTCTTAGATTGAACCTCTAAGATTGACTGATTGAACCTCTTAGATTGAACCTCTTAGATTCAAACCATCAAACTGGATAACATTCCAAAAGGAACAAGAGTCGAAAAAAATGGACTTTTTATACTAGTTGCGCCGGCCGATGCGATATTTTGTTACACCCTGCATGTATTTACTAACTAGTAAGTAGTCTATACATATTGGTACACTATGTAATGTCAACGGTTTTGTGTATATAAGTCGACAAACGATAGCGTAATCTGTGTTTGTACAACAATACATAATATATGGAAGCTATGTAGCCAATTATAATGTACTTACTAAATATTTACTATAAATATACGATCTGAAAATTGTATTTAATTATAGTTATAAAATGTCACCATCATCATCATCAGCCCCTTAATGTTCCCACTGTTGGGACACAGGTCTCCTCTCTATGAGAAGGAATGGGCTAAAATCCACCACGCCGGCCCAGCGCGGATTGGTAGTGTCACATGTCTTCGAATTTTTGGTTCTAGGACATGCCGGTTTCCTCACGATGTTTTCCTTCACCGTTTTAAGAGCAGCGGTGATGAAATAAATTACATAAAGTAATGCGCCTGCCAGGGCTCGAACCCACGACTCACTGTACGTAAGTCGGGGCCGCCACCACTGGGCCACCGCTGCTCTCTTATAAAATGTAAATGTGAATAAACTGCCTTGAAAAAATTAAATCCAACATAATCTTGTATCATTAACACATATCCGTTGTATATTTAGGTAAATAGATTTGACGTTCTAATATAAATAACTCCGATTGTGATGAGTACTGATCAGGCAGTATAAAATATCAAATTAATTTAGTAAATGGTTTCAATTGTTTTTCTCTTCAATTCTTATTTCCATAACAAATCCTACGTTATTTCTAGCTATTCGTAGGCAAAGTCGAGTTGATATACATTTGTATATCATTACACACAGTCTATACAATATCTCCACATATACATCAATCTAATAATTGTCTATAAATAATAAATAAATATCATAATCAATATCAGCTCCACGCGGCTGTCAAAGCAGAAGATTTGCTGGTGACAATAAATAATATACTTTATCGCCTGTAGCATAAAGTGCAATATTTTATTAGTATGGGTCCAGACAGTAACAGGCTTAAAGTGCGCTATCTAGATTGCACTTTAATCCGATTCAAATAAAGTATATTATTCAAAATGATTAGTAAATCCTCAGCGCTGCGCTCCTAATGGTTTGCACTAAGCGTTAAGGGTTAGCGTTAGGGTAGCCTGCGAAATTCAAATTTTCTTACGTTTTTTTGCAATTGGTAGGTCACCGTCAGGTCTGTATGTTGAACACATTAAAAACTTAGGTTGTATTGATGATTATAATTCTTTAAATACATACGTGTTACGGTCGCAAACCACATTTTAACCAATATACAACCTGACACTGCATTTTGCGGGCTACCTTGACGCTTATACCTTAATGAATGACCATTTTATACAAATCTGAAGGCATTTTATACAAATCTGATTCTGAAGGAGCGCCAAGACATCATGATAAATAGCCTTTACTAACTACGAACACTCACAAACACATTAATTTCTTCGGAATATCGGTAATTATACCGAAAGTAGTTTAACAACATCTATACCCACTGGATCTACTATTAAATAACATTAAACATCGGACATAGCAACAAAGAAATTATACCTGTAGGTATATTAATTTCTATCAATTTAGTTTCTATTGGTTTTGGCCTAGGATTGAATTTTGAACGCAGGTGAATGATTCTTATGCGTTTATGTGAGCTGCAAACAGAATTGTGGCCGCACCAGAATGAAGCAGACATCCGCTCATTCTGCATGATCTACTAAGTTCTAAAGGGTTTAAGCAAACTTTTAACGAAGCCGAACGGCACTTGTTCGCCCCGTCTTTGCGATCATTTTGTGTTCTAGACCATACCTTCTAGTTTCGGAGTTATTGGGTGTCAAAGTTACAACTTTTTCACAAGTATTTTTTTTAAACACATATTCATAATGTGCGATGTTTGCTGTAAACACCTTCACGACCTTCAGTACTATTCAATCCAACCAAAGGTATTTAAATAATATTTTCTGATAATTAGAATCTATTGTTACTTATTTCCCGCGAAAATAAAATACGATCGAACGATTTAAATCTTTACCGAACACGCAATAGTATAAGTATTTTTCAGGGAGCCTTAAAATTATATCCTAAGTAAATAATCATAAAAAAAATGTAAACAATCTAATTGGCTAAGCAAAATTATGCTAATATACAGAACACAATCCTATATTATTTCATTTTTTTACATTAAGTGTAGAATATCACAAATCAATTTAAATAATTATAATTTCGTTTTAAGTCAGAAGTAATCTCTCAAAGTCTCTTAAATGTATTGAAACGCATGTAGACTAAAACTGCACTGATTATTCAATGAACCATATTATCTTGGTTCATCGGTCGCTTACCTTAGGAGGGCGTAATATGTATTTTCTTCAATAAATGAGAAGGCGTCCTTAATACGACAAGTCGCCACCAATGTCTAAACGTGGAGCTGGCATGCCATTACGCAACAAGCGACTGGCATGCAAGAAAGATTCCAAAACCACTGTTAGGCGACAAGCTAATTGACCATATACGCAACGCCACACTGCGCCACAAAACACAAATAACTGACGTTGCCCAATGAGGTATGAACCAAACTAGTCAGAAGGTGTCGCGGCAGACCTCCTAGCGGTAGGAGATGGCGAGACAAGCTGGACAAAGCTAACAATGGTGGACATTAGTCCTGGACCGAAAGAAATGGAAGACAGGCGTTTGCCCAGCAAGGGGATGACGTAATAACAGTACCCTCACTTGCTCAAATGTAAAATGCAACCAAGAAGCATTTTACATAAAATTACGGTTGAAATTGTTGCTGCTTCATTTCATAAGCGGCCACCGGCTTAGCTTCTCATGCGATTCTAGCTAGCTGATTTTTTTACTATAGATAAAACCCTAAACACAATATGACCGAAGATCTATAAAACTTCTAGTTATCTATGCTAAAATAATAGGAAGAAAATTAGCTAGTAGTAACTCATTACAAAATGTAATATCATACTTCATAATAGTCTGTTTTGTAGAAAAAAGCACTATTATGATTCAAATAATTATCAATATAATAATTATATGATCCAAAAATTCAGCTAAAAAATTGTAAAGATATTATTTTTCATAAATAAACATAGCTATACTGCAGTCTACAAAATGCATGTTTATTATTTTAGTCTTTGTGCCCATAGGAAAACTTTTTGCATAACATATCAAAGACAACAAAAAATGTCTTTTTAATAGTCCAGTCGTAGCGCTGACTCAAGTAGCACCTTAAACAGCCTCTTTATGGTACTATGGAAATCTGAAAATAATAATTTGTTGACCACTATTCTTCTTTCTGCTTGATGGGCTCCAGCTCCTCAGGGTTCTCGTCCATACTGGAGGCAGTGTCTGTACGAGTCTTGTCAACTGGGTACAACCTGAAATACACCATAAGTTTGTTTAGATCATTTAGAAAAATTATTGTATCACATATTCCGACCTTGAGGACTTGCGGCCCACGGATGGCCATCAAGTTAAAGGGGTAAATATACAAGTCCGTGATTAGACCTGTCGTACTGTATGGATCGGAATGCGGGGCTGTGAAAAAGATGGATGAAAAAAGATTGCATGCAGCGGAGTTGAGAATGTTGAGGTGGATGTGTGGTGAGACAAGAATGGCAACGTAAGGAACGAGTACATTAGAGGAAGCTTAAAAGTTGCGCCAGTTATATAAAAGTTGAAAGGCAATCGACTGTCACGGAGGGATCAAAAATCAAATCAAATCAAATCATCTTTATTTGTGAAACACAGATATTAAAATAAGGTCTTATCTTATACTGCCTATAATACTGTTTGGTATCTTCTCGTCCAACTTACCGCAGTGTCTCAAGACGAAAGTCTATGACCAGTGTGTGTTGCCAGTGATTACAAACGGGACGAAACGTGGTCGCTCACAATGGGCCTTATCAAAAGGCTTAAAGTCACCCAAAGGGCAATGGGGAGGGCTATGCTCGGAGTTTCCTTGCGTGATCGAATCAGAAATGAAGACATCCGCAAGAGAACCAAGGTCACCGACGTAGCCCGAAGAATTGCCAAACTTAAGTGGCAGTGGGCAGGTCACATTGCTCGCAGAACGGATGGCCGATGGGGCCGAAAAGTTCTAGAGTGGCGACCGCGAACCGGAAGACGATGCGTTGGAAGACCTCCCACTAGGTGGACCGATGACCTGGTGAAGGTTGCGGGAATCCGTTGGATGCGAGTCGCAAGGGACCGGTCAATGTGGCGATACTTGGGGGAGGCATATGTCCAGCAGTGGACGTCTTTCGGCTGACATGATGATGATGATGATGAGCCTACAATATTCCCACTGCTAGAAAAAGTAGGCCATAATCTTCTACTGGAACACACTATGGGCAGGCGTGGATAAATAAATTACACATCCATTATCGCTACAATGAATGGCTTTATTATCATGTTTAGAAAGGAATTAGTTACGGCGATAACAATCTGTATATATTCAAACATAAAACGCATTATATGTATAAGTGGAAAATTAAGTATTCTTGACTGAGAACCGCTGCTCGGCTTACTACATACTGCGCCGAGCAGATCCGAACATGCGAACTTAACCCTAGAACCGTACCCTGGGGTACAAATGATAATTTGTTTTGGAAAGTTGCGATTACTTTTACGTTTAACAACGGATCTCTTCGCGCTGCCGTGTATTTGCGCGGGGTAGGGGGTTGCGTCGAAGCATCGGCCAGGCGTAAGTTCTATTAGCGTATGGTCGTGGTTAGGCGTGCTTGGGGTACTCCAGTACCCCTGGGTACTGTTAAGGTAATTTTGTTCATCACTATTTTGTAAATGTTTTTACAAAATACTAAATATTGTTTTTTTGTTTGATACATATTTTTCATTTGCATAATACCTTCGACATAACTTAGTTCAAAAACAATGTGTAGGTACTTAATATTTACTATATTTAGACATTTTTGTTGTCTTGTGTTTCATTGTATGTAATTTGAAGAATTCTTTTTTAGATGGCTTTACGTCAAAATCCAATATAAAATGATATTCAGATCCTTCTTCTGGACTCTCATGATGAAGAAAAAGTGATTATAGTTTTTGAACTTATCTCAAAACTTAGTATTTACCTTATAAAACCTTATTTGGAAGACAGATTTTCATACAAAACTTTGCCAATGCATATCCAAATAAGTATTGGCGGTATATTAGAAAAGAAACGGTCTTCTGATGCTGCAACCCCTTTAGATTCAAAATTTGGGATATGTTTATTTTGTCGCAGGTCAAAAGACCGTCAATCACACACTCGATGTGACAAATATAAAAGTTATATGCCTTTAGAGCACCAAACAAAAATTTGAAAAAAATTGTTAAGAAAAGTTCCTTTTATATACATCTAATTATAATTATGTAAGGCTGAAATTAGTACCCTAAAAGTCTAAGTAAGTTAATTATTAATAAATGTTTCTTCTTATGTGAAAACACTGTTTTATTTACCGGGGTACTCCAGTACCCCAGGGTACTGTTACTGAAAGTCTATTATGGGTACGGTTCTAGGGTTAAATACCGTTCTACGATTATGACGGTTATGTGTAGTGATTGTTTAAAATGGTGGCAGGTCATGGTAACAAACTGGAACTCCCGCATTCCACTTAAAGTTAAGGGACAGGTTTATAACACAATGGTTAGAGCTGCTGTCCTGTATGGATCAGAATGTTGGGCCACAAGAGGGCTAAAAGGCAAGTGTGGCTGATATGAGAATGTTAAAGGGGATGTACGTGTGGTGTTACGCGAATTTATAAAATAAGATTACATATTAAAAAGTGTGAAAGTGGCGCCAGTGAATGAAAAGTTGCGTTGTAATCGGTTGGCTTGGTAGGGCATTGGACGCGGAGGAATGAGAAAAGTTTTGAGTATAAGAATAAAGGAAGACCACAAAAACGATGGATTACCACAGTGAAGGATGAAATGAAAAGAAAGGAGGTAACGTGTCTGATGAGATGACGAGTAATGAAAAAGACATGCTGTGCCGACCCCAAATAAATTGGAATAAGGGTATATAGGAGAATGATGTCTGTTTTGCATTAGTTAAAAATATAAATGTCAACTCACCATCTCTGATACAAATAAACTAGGAACACGAGATCATCTCTGAAGCAAGCTACCCGATGCGCGATGGGCATCGTTATGATAAAGGCGAACACATCATCTATGAAGGTGTTGAAAGCCTTGTACATGAAGGCGCGCCACGGCAGCGCAGCCACCGAACGCAGCCGATAGTTCACGAAGAGTTGCGGCAACATGAACAGGAATCCAAATGCGTATACGCCGTTTACGATGCTGTGTAGTGCCCAGGAGTACCAACTGAAAATTATGACGTTATTTTTTATTACAAGCTAGGACAATAATTTTATAATAATACAGTCCCTCAGAGAATTGGCCTCTTCTCGTGCAGAAAAGACATGAGCATTGATCTCCAAGCTTGCTCAATACGGGTTGGCGATTTCAGAGTCAACAATTCCTCAGGAAGTCAACGATGACCAAGAAAAGTAGAATAAATAATATTTTACACAATATCCTTGGCATAAACTAAGCAATAATTTGTCTTAGGAACTATGACAAAGGTCGACTGCTGCTGAATATTCATTAAACCAGTTTCCCGAGTATGCCTAGGCATACTCGGGAAACTGGTTTGCCTAGTTTGAATAATTGCAAATCTAAGGATCAACATCAAATAAAGATCAACTTTGCACACACCGAAATAAAGGTGAAAATAAATAAGTACAGACTGGATTTTATACAAATGCATATTAACAATCAGCATAACGTATTCTGAGACTAATCATTAGAATAAATCATGACAAATACCTCTTGTGCGGTTCGTAAACGAGCGAGTAGATGGCGCCGGCTATGCAGAGCGGGTAGAGCAACATGGACAGATACTTCATGGCCTCGGCGTCTGCCTTGGCCGTGCTCCTTTCTCCGGCGTCAGCGCTTGTATCCCGCCATATTTTCAACCTCCATCCGGAGAATGCTATGCGAAGGTGCAGCACTTTTTTTACTTTCCATAACTGCAAAAGAAATGTAAATGGTGTTTTATTTGCCGCATATTTGTCCGCGTTATACGAGTAGCCGCGAGGAATCGATTTCCGAGATATAAGCTCTCTCATACAATACTTTACTATAGTACTTATGCAAATATGGATTGGGGTTGGTAAGAATTTAATTTTTTGCTTATGGCAAACGCAAGGGAGGAAATTTGTTATTTACTTATAACAACTAATGAAGGAATTTTATGACTATGAATGAATGAAGTACTAATCAGGTCTGTAATAACATTTTCATACCTCAATAATCGCGCTGATAAAAGCTGGCACAAGTACAAGAAGAGAGGTCTGCTCATCTAGCAAGTAGAAAAATATGACTGTCTGTGAGAATGCCCGCCAAAACACCGTGCGCGCAGATAATCCCGCCAGGGAGCGCTTGCTGCGCCAGAACGATACGTCATTCTTGAACGCCAGGAAGTCAAACAATAGCTGGAATAGAAAATATTTTATTACATGCATATTGAGCTAGGCATATTGAGCTTGGCAGTACTAGCTAATTAAATAGGGCAAGGATTCAGTACTTTTTGATAAACTTTGTATGGTTTACCATTGTTCTTGGTTTCTGGTAAAACATAAATTGTATACTCATCAGATATTACAATTTGTAAATTGTTCAACCAGAATTTGTGGAAATCATCCCATAGGAATGTATTACCAGAGTAAACAATTTCGCATAACATAACAGACCAGAGTTACAATCGCATTTATAATAATAGTAAGTAGCTCGATCCACTTATATCTTATATCCCCTACACTGCGTATGTTATGATGCTCAACACGCCTGTGGAGACCAACCCTGAATGTAGGTATTGGACTTGTTTGCTGGTGAATGAAAGACGATAATGTTAGAATGTTTGTGGTTTTGCGAGAACATGGAATAAAAGGATTACGTATTTCATTTAGTGTTAATGGTATAAGCTGTAATAAATAAATGTAGGTATAAAACTTACATGACAACTGGCAATCAATACAGTAGCTGATAATAAATATAAGTTTGTATCAGCAAATATTCCTTTAACATCATCCACATCCTTCTGACTGAAGCCTAGAGAAAATAGTTGCTCCAGCGCCAACCGCACGTGCAGTGCCAACCGCAAGGAACCATACGATGTTGGGGAAACATTCACTGTTATATTTACTTCCGTAGAGCTAATGTTTAGCAGTTGGTAGTGTGCTAATCTGGACTTCAAAACATTGTGTTGTAATATAGGTAAGAATTTACCGTTTCTGACCCTGGAAGAGATATAATGTAAATAAGTTTGGGTGGTTTAGCAGTAGAAATTCACTAAGGGTTGCATCCCCTCCCTTCTATTTCTTATTGACTTGCAATCCGATAAAATAGATCTGGTATTCCAGAGAACCCGGTTTTGGTGCAATAGTAAAACCCCAGAAAAAACAGTTTTAATATGGGGTTGTGGCAGGCCACGAAGGAGATGAGCGGACGAACTGGACAAGTTCCGTCCAAACTGGAAGAAGGACGCGCGGGTTCCCGAGAAGTGGAAGGAGTGGAGGGAGGCCTTTGCCCAGGAGTGGGACAGAGCAGGCTAGGTTTTTTTTTCTTTCTTCTATGTGTCATCTTGCGATCGGCTTCACAAGCCCTTAGCAGATTTTTTGTACGGGTTATTGTCAGGTAAGAACTGTTCCTCCTGTGAGGAAGCTGTCTTTTAATTTAATTCCGGCTTTGTTTGGGAACAAAGTCCCATATATGTTGCCTTTTGAGCCAGGCTAGGAATTAACAAAAAACATAATTATGGGATCGAAACCCAGTTCCGCATGCCCTAATTCACGTGGATCAGATACCATTTGATGACCTATTTAATCTGATTTATTTAATGAAAGAACTGATCAAAATCAAAAACCTATTAAAATGTTATTGTGCAAAATACGAATTTGCCGCAGACGCAATTTATGAAAATGCAATGCAGTGATTGGAGCCAGCCCCATCAATTATAAAACATATCATGATGTGACATGTGAAGGTGTTTTGTAAAACCAATTTACAGAAAAAATATGATTTATGAGCAACAATACAATCAACATAAATTCTGCAAATTCAAGACAAGTTTGCCAAGTAATTACTGTTTCTTTTATAGCTACTCTACTAGAGTTACTAACCCAACTATGTTCTTGTACATACATATTCACAGACTACAAAACATGCCTATGTATTCATCATCATCATTCTCTTGCCCTTATCCCAATTTATTTGTGGTCGGCGCAGCATGTCTTCTTCTTCCATACTCCTCTATTTTTCGTCATCTCATCAGACACTTCTTTTCTTACCATATCCTTCTTAACACAGTCCATCCATCGTTTCTTTGGTCTTCCTCTACTCAAATACCCATCCACATTCATACTCAAAACTTTTTTCACAACATTTTCCTCATTCCTCCACATCCCATGCTCATACCACGACAACCGATAACCACACAACTTTTCAGTCACCGGCGCCACTTTCAGACTTCCTCTAATATAGTCATTCCTTACTTTATCCATTCGCGTAACACCACACATCCCCCTTAGCATTCTCATCTCCGCGACATGCATGTCATCATCATCATCATCTCAGCTGAAAGACGTCCACTGCTGGACATAGGCCTCCCCCCAAGTGTCGCCACATTGACCGGTCCCTTGCGACTCGCATCCACCGACATGTATGTACCAAATAATAATTTAAAACTATAAAACATGTCTATGTATTATAGTTTTAAATTGTTATTTGATACATTTTGTAAAGAGCATAAAAAAGCATGATGTCCTGAGTTCCGTACCCAGGTTGGCGAAGTGATATCAGGTTTTCCAATCAGGAATTTCTTGAAAGCAGTCAAGGTGTCTATATTTGCACCCGGTTGATGAAAATAGGCACACCCCCAATTACATAGGACTTAAACATAACTGCCTAACTCTTCAGGAATTACAAGCATGATGTTGTATTATATGTTAGCACAGGGGAATAATGATGAATTTTTGTAAAAGATGTTACCTTATGTAAGGATACAGCTCACCAGGTATTTTATTGGCTGGAAGTCTAAGATCATCAGTGAGAATCGACAGTGGAGCCGATGTAGTTATGTGAGAGTATGGACGAACCGATTTCTTTTCTACTACTTTTTCACCCTGCAAAATAGTATACAATTAATAGACCATAACCAACTGGCACTGACATGATCAGATACAAGCATTAAGTAGCTCACGTTTTGCTGCAGAAGGTTGAATGTTGCAGCTTGTGGTTCTGTATGAGTGACCAAGGGCAGAGTGTGTATTGGCTCCGTGCGGACTATCTCATCAAATTCCTTGTACAAGCGGCCGTCATCCAATAAAACTGCATGCATAAACAATGTGCCATTGTTGCGAGTTTTACGAGGCACTTTCAATGTTATATCGCTGAAATACAAGTCAAAATTAATTTCCTCACGAAATTCAGTCTAGGTGCTGAATTTAGACTTGCGAGGAGATACTTACAAAGTTGCCGGATTTCTATAATCAAACTTGAGAGAAGTATACACTTTTGAGACACTTTCCACAGAAGAACCATCTAAGTATGGATGTTCTTTCACAGAAGTATATAGAACTAGATGCTGCACCGGATTTGAAGCTAAATAAGATGAAAAACATCTCTCGCCACGACTACATTCTGGCGGTATAAATATTTCAGCTAATGTCCATATAGTATTAATAACATAGACGAGGAAAATTAAAGTCAATATTGAACTAACAGATATATATTTCATTACGGAAAAATCTTGACTACTTTTACTGGAATGAAAATATTTATAGTCCTTAAATAAATTTATAAATCGCAATCGTGCCCTCGTTCACTCAACTCAAGAAAATGCAGAACATGTTATGTCACAATAATTGTCAAACATGAAAGAAAGAACTGTCATTAACTGTTTGAAGCTGCATCTCATTTCTTCTTAAGCACACCACATAAAGCTATCCTGTTGTCAGTTGAAAAAGGGAGCTCGTTCATGTTAGGTGTTCATTCCACAAATTACCGATTGACGAATTGTCACTAAAATGCAAATCATCACAATCGACTAAAATAATCTTTCTCTCTTTTTATTGAGTTCTTTTCTGTCTTTTAATTAATCTTTAAAATACCTTTTTAATTTAAATATCATTATATTCTAGGTGTGAATAAATGTTATGTGAAATAAAAAATCATAGACATGATCATTTCATTTTCTATTTCAACTACGCACAACCCTGCTGTATATTGGTTTTTTTTTGTTTGGGTAACATCATGGTTTATGGGTGACTTCAAAACGTAATAAATCGGTGTTTCCTTGGAAATAATATTGATGTTTCATGAAATTAGAAGAAATAATAAAGGTATATTTGATATTTTAAGTTGATACTTGAAGTGCCTAGCTTTGCGTCCCAAATCTGAGGGGGCCTATGTGGCATATTGTTTTGACAGTTGTCACTTAATCTATCTGATATTTTGTTTATATTTCAGAATCGAAATGGTTTTTTGCAACCTCTGGTTATTGAGTTATTCCAAGGAGTTTAAATTAGCTCATAACTGAAAAATGTTAACACCGCATACGAATATGTGTCCAAGTTACCGTGGCAATGGATGCTAAAGACTTGAGGACGGGGTCTGCTGTGAGCGAACGCAACAATGACGGCAGCAAGTACTCTCAAGGCGGCGGTATCGCGCTCCACTGTGACAGAAATAAATCATATCAAGAAATCGGATCAAACTCATTGGGCAAAGTGGATGTACAGAACGCGCGGCCGTGCGCCGTCATCGGACCCGACCGAGTCGTGCCTCCGCCGGCCGTCAGCGAAGCGTATCATATAAAGAAAGGTCCTGCCGAGCCATGGCCATGCATGGACAACGGATATCGCCGACCACCCGAATACCCCCATAAGTTAACCAACTACCAGAACCCCACAAGAAACATATCACCAAGACAAACATTCCAAGAAAACATGCAGCGTATCATGGTGCCACCTACATACAATGCTGTCAAAGTAAATGATGACACCAATTATGCTCAAGTATCTGATAGAAGTAATGGTCTATCTAAAAATATCAAGATAAACATGCCACCAGAGGCAAAGTTCTGTGATGTGCCTTACACTGTTAATCCTACTAATAATGAACATAAAAATGTTAGGAACCCTGAAACGTGTTTACCTAGTGCAAATCCCATTCATACAAGGACTGCTCCCCATGGATGGCCTCCGGGCAGTGTTAATTTACGTTCTACTAGGATGTACAGTGCTCCTGAACTGTACCAATATCAAGAATACCCCAGCTGTGCCGGTCCTCGACCGGTAGTCCCCCGACCTCATAGAACTGTACCAGAAGAACCAGGCTATGTGTATGCTGAACCATATTATCAAGAAGGAAACATTCGCTTTAAGCCATACCCAACTATCAAGGAAAGGTATCCTCAGCAAAGGTATGAATACATTGGTAATTATGCTAATCCATTCCATCCCCCACCTGGCTTTCCGTCTCATAAATATGAGGTTCAGAAGTCTGTACCACCTCACCCTTATTCTCAATATGCTCCCATGAAGTATCTAGAAAGCAGAGTTGCCGAACCTACTATGGAAGGATATCAAAGAAATCCTCAAGGTCTTGGCCCCAACTACAACATTCAATATCGTAATCAAGTAATCCATCCAAACTATGGCGTCATTGCAAATAGTCCCCAAAATAAAATGCATTCATACCCACCTGATGCTCAAATGAAATCTGTTCCTCCCAACAAATTACCTTATGATAGCAACACTAAAACATATATTGAATATGAAAATAGTCGACCCAAAATATATCCCCCATCTGAAAGCTACTTTGTCAATGAAATGGTAAGAATGCCCATGAAGAGTCAAGTAATAATGCCTAATTATTCCACATTAAATATGCATAACATGCCACCAAATCCCTATTACAAGAAAGACACCCATCATATGAAAAATTATGAACATATGGCTCACTATAGAAATATGGACCCTAATTTAAATATTCACAACCCTATGTCGAGACATGCACCTGTGTTTTCACCCAATACACTAGCAATTTCACCTACTGATTCTAACACCAGTAATGATACCGCACAAACCCTTGGAACTTCTCAAGAAGACTGTGGTTATGTGAGCCAATCATCTACTGCAAGTGTTAGGAGTATTGATTCTGGCATCAACAGAATATCAAATGAATACATTAGAAAATATTACGATAATAGATATGGACCAATAGTTAGAAGTTCACCTATGATGACAAAGTCTCAATTAAATTCTAATAATAATGCATCCAAAGATAAAAAGC
The DNA here is from genome assembly GCA_950022955.1 of Xestia ashworthii. Classification (NCBI taxonomy): domain Eukaryota; kingdom Metazoa; phylum Arthropoda; class Insecta; order Lepidoptera; family Noctuidae; genus Xestia; species Xestia ashworthii. The sequence continues at coordinate 8,465,208 of OX465550.1, forward strand.
AAATAGATGTTAGACAGTTTTTGCAAATGTGGAATGAAGGGGATGAGGAGCAAGAAGAAAATGCTTCTAAAGAAATAGTTCCGAGAGAAGCGACAGGTACAAATAAAAACAATTTTGTCAAATCTCATTCACATGAAGCAATGAATAGTCAGGAACAACTATATGTCCTTGGGCTGGTGAATGTTCCCAGTGAGGAACTTGCAAAATATGAACATATTCAAAAAGTTTCTAAATTACCTGAAAATATTAAAGGATATAATAGTATTGAATTACTCAATCAGTTTGAAGAAGTGATAGAATCATCACATATGAATAACTACAAGAACCCTAGAGAGTCAATGTACCATAATATGCCAATGAAAGGACCTCATCAAAAACAGACAACAGGGGTACTGCCACCAAGACCAGTATCTCCTTTGGATGTGGAAGCTAAAATCAGTCAGTCAGTCATTCATAAAGAAGTTGGATGTAATTTTGAAATAAAACCTTGTAGTCCTAAAATGCTCAATGTAGAAGTTGCAGCACCTGTCCAAAACATTTTGGCTGAAAGGTCAATAGAGAAAGTTGCAAATCAAGTCATGCTAAAATCACCCGTAAATAGCATGAATGAAAATATTGATTGTAACATGATGAAAAGAACTGATCACCGTATGAACATGAGTAACAATTTAAGAATTCCAAGCTGCAAAATGATAAATACACAATTTTCCAGTAGCAACTCCATGGACCCAATGAAAAGTAGTTACAGTATTCAGGACTTGGAAAGTAACTCTGGCTTATGCCTAGCTTCACTGCCCAGACTTGACAATGATATTGAATTGAACTTCCCTGAAGTCAACCAACAATTTATAAATGCTAATAAGGGAGACAGTACTGTTTTACAAACTTCCATAAGAGACTTGCCTACGCTAGAAGTATTAGATCAATCACCCAACCAGATTAAAGATAAATTTAATACTACAATTCCATCTAGACCAGAATATGATATTGTTAAATCACCATTTATGGTGGACTCCGAAAAAGAGTATTCTAAATTAAGTAAATACCGTAAAACCAAAACATTTGATCCTAAAGAAACTCTTATACAGCACAATGTTAACGCTTTCAGAACTGATAGTGTCATCATAAAAAATCCCGAAAACATAAAAAATCATGAAGAAAATTCGGATTTTACGAATAGCTTAAGTAAAGTGATCATGGATATTCAGCATGCCCCAATCAATTTGACTTCACAAGGAAGTATTTCAAGTAATTTAGAAAGTCAATCTGATAACATTGATCTGCAAGAGGCAGAAAACGAAAAACAGGTGCCTGTAGAAATTGCAATAGATTTTAGTTTAAACAAAACGAGCATCCTTAACAGTACTTACTATATGGAAACAAAAGTTGAGTCACAAATAAATACTTTGACACAAATCGTAGAAAATCCTTTAAACGCATTAGATAAAGATGATTCTTCGGATTCGGTTAGCTTACTTCCTGTCTTAACAGATGAAGAAAATGAAAGTATGAGTAACATAGATAATATTAATGAAAATTGTAGTCTTGACGGTAAAAAAGACGATCAGGATGTACCAATCAAAGAAACGAATCAAAATAATGATGGAGTAGGCTCGAAAGCAATTCCAGGAAGTAATAAGAGCTTTCAAAGAATAGAGATCGATATAGGTAAATGCAGTTCAAATAGTGCGGAAGAAATTACTGTGGATGTTAGCAGTGCCCTACCGGCTTCAAAAACAGAAATACCTGACAATGAACTTGTGAGAAACATTAGTAGTGAAATTTCTGAAAATGAATTCTGCGACAGTGAGAACTCAACAACCGATGAATTGATAGACACAAATTGTGCTTTAACGGAAGTTGAACCAGAAACTTCACAAAATCCTTCTAAAAGTTTAGAAGAAAGATATGAAATTGATACAGCTGAAAACACTACCAACGTTGTGATAGACGAAAACTTTGGTGAAAATCGTAATTTTGTTGATAGTATAGATAGTCCTGTACATGCTGAAACTAAAAGGAATATTGACACTTCGGATATTAATAATCCAAGCGAAGAAAGCTATCCTATAGTGACTGCACAAATACAGCAACGCCACGAAAATGTATTCTTAGCGAGAGACGAAACATGCAGTAATATCTCAAGTGCAAGTTCGGACTTAATCCAATCTCAGAATACAAATTCAATGCAAACTGAGAACTCCGAGGAACACATCGACTGTAAAGATATTATTAAAGATGAAGCAATTAAAAACAAAGAAAATGAGCCCTCCGTTGATAAAGTCGTTAACATTGTTGCTGCTGGCACCGCATTGGTCACTTGTGAATTTAACGAAATCAATGATTCTTTAGAATCTGATCAAGACAGCTATGAAAATACAGACGTCATTGTTGAACCGCAACTTAACAGTGACACTGAAACTAAAAATTCTGGCTCGCACCCGATTGCAAAAGACTTAGTGGTAGCTCAAATAAGTGATGACGATGATACGAACTCAGAATCGCATCCGATTTCAAAAGACTTTGTGATAGATCAAGATGACGCCGAAAACGATTATAAAATCCAACCTCAAAATACGCATTCAGAACCGCATTCGATTTCAAAACACTTTGTGGTAGATCAACTAACTGATAAAGTCGAAGACGGTATTAAAATCAAATCTTTAAATACGAATTCAAAATCGCATCCGACTTCAAAGGACTTTGTTGTAAATCAACTAACTGATGACGCCGAAGACAGTACACCAATCCAATCTCAAAATACAAATTCAGAATCGCATCCGATTTCAAAGGACTTCGAGATAGATCATATAACTGATGACGTTGAAAACAGTACGCCAATCCAATCTCCAAAGACAAATTCAGAATCGCATCCGATTTTAAAGGACTTTGAGTTAGATCAACTAAGTCATGACATCGAAGACGGTATCAAAATCCAATCGCTAAATACGAATTCAGAGTCGCATCCGACTTCAAAGGATTTTGAGATAGGTTATCTAAGTCATGACGTCGAAGACAGTACGGCAATCCAATCGCCAAAGACAAATTCAGAATCGCATCCGATTTTAAAGGACTTTGAAATAGATCAACTAAGTAATGACATCGAAAGCAGTATTAAAATCCAATCTCTAAATGCGAATTCAGAGTCGCATCCGACTTCAAAGGATTTTGAGATAGATCACCTAAGTCATGACGTTGAAGACAGTAGGTCAATCCAATCGCCAAAGACAAATTCAGAAGATTCAAATTCAAAGACGAATTCAGATTCGCATCCGATTTTAAAGGACTTTGAAATAGATCAACTAAGTCATGACATCGAAGACGGTGTTAATATCCAAACTCTAAATACGAATTCAGAGTCGCATGCGACTTCAATGGACTTTGAGATAGATAACCTAAGTTATGACGTTGAAGACAGTACTAAAATCCAACCTAATTGCAATCCAGTATCGCAACCGATATCAAAAGACTATGAGATAGATCATCTAAGTATTGACGTTGAAGACAGTACTAATACTCATTCTCTAAATACAACTCCAGAACCGCAACCGGTTTCAAAAGACGTGATAGATCATAGTTCTGATGACGATGAAGACAGTACGCAAAGTGATACTGACGAAGACAGTACATCTACATCATCAGAAGAGCTCTCAGACCGCGAAAAAGAATTAATTGATTTTGACGAAACTGATTGCGAGGGTACACAGACCAGTCCAGACAATAAAGAGCCATGTGACCATGATCACTCAGTTGATGGGGACCTAAAACGCCAACGCGAAGAACAGTTTAGAAGCATATGGTATGGGAATAAAGCATTATATTCGCCTTGGATTCAAAAATTACTTACGTTTTCTGAAGGAAATTGTAACTATAAAACAGCAAAAAATAACATTAACGTTGATAAAGATGTTTTGATCGATTTTGCCGAAACAGTTACAACTACTTCAGATGATAATGATCACGATGTTTCTGAATTAGATATAACAAAAGCAGTACTACTAGAAGATGCTGAAAATCAGCACAATAACACATATGCTGATGATGTGCATGAAGAACAAGAGAATTCTAATTATACAGTAAAGGAAACAATTGGTTCCAGCGTTATAAATTCATCTATTTTAGACAACAATATAGATGAAACAGTAAACTCAGACGATCACATCGAATGTGAAGAGAGTATTAAAGGTGAAGAAATTGATAATAGAGAAAGTGAGTCCACAGTGGATGAAGTCGATAACCTTGTTGCTGCTGGTACTCCAATGGTCACACGCACCAACGTGACCGATCCTTCCTTGGAATCTGGTGTTAATAGCTCTGAAAATATAGCCATCAATTCGGAAACAATTAATATTGAAACTCGATGTGAAGAATCAGTGTCATACAGTGTAGAAGAAGTTTTGTGCGAGTCGTTTCAACAAGAAACAGAGCATTGTGATGAACAGGTCGTGAATAAACAAGCAGAACTTGAATCATCTGATCACATTGAACATGTACGATTTTCTTTTAACGGATTACAAGCAAACGACGTTTCATATAAAAAATGTCAGCGGCTAAAGAGATGTTTATCAGATTCTGCATTAAATATGTATAATAATGATGAACGGCCGAAACAAGATGAAGAGAATGTTCAATTTATCTGGCCATTTAAGCGCAGAAAAATGAATACGGTTGAAAATAACTTGCTAGCACAAAAATTGTGCAACATCATACATCATAACCGACGGAACTCTGTTTCTTCTTTTTATAACGAAGAAAATGTTTCGTTTTGTATTGTAATAGATAATAGCTGTATTATTGCTGAGGAAGAAAGCGAAGAACCAGATAAAATGTGTTATACAGAACTGTCTGAAGAATGTATAGCTGAAATACAAAATAGCTGTACTAATGACGATGAAAATACAGAGATATTGCCGGAGGTTGTACCAAGTTCGCAACAAGAAAACGCGTGTGATTATTCAGATTCGTTTGTGTTGGACTGTGAAGAAGATAAAACACTCGAAGAATCTTGGGATGAAGATGTTGGTTGTGTAGAAACAGTCATAAGTGACGATGTTGCAGAAGACATTGAAATCTGTGGACCTTCTTCGCCAAAAGATGACGCTTTGTCTGATAACGACGAGTCCGGTGTCTTTAGTAGCAGTGAACACACTGACAGGGTAAAGTTCATATATGGTGAAAAAATGTGCAATGATGACGCTCTATTAGTAGAAACCTTGTATAAAACTCCACAAATGGATGTAAACAAAACTTTGTATAGCAGAGAAACTCGCGTCTCGGAAGAGTATTATGATAACGATTCTTTAGAAAAAATGTTATCAGAATCTAATGAGCGACCAGTGTCACCTTATGTTCCACAGTTTATGGATGCAATGTTTCCTACTGGAAAAGTAAATTCTAAAGAAACTCCAGAAAACAAAGAAAATATGGAAATTGAAACATTCCAAAGCAAAGGTAATGCTTTAGATATCGTTGTAGACATTAATGTTGATAAAAATGAGCGCGAAAATATGCATTCAATTGAAATATTTGCGAAAACTAGAGAAAGTGTGCATTCTTGCGAATCAAGCATTGATAATGTATTTACATATAGTCAAAAAGATGATGATGCAATTTATACGTCTAGCTCTCCAGAAGTGTCGTCGACTACATCTGAGGAAAAGAACTCTGGCATTTTACTAAAAATAACAAACTATAAAGGTTCTAGAATATCACAAATTAATGATATTAATCGAGTTAGTAAAAGATCTAGTTGCAAATTTACCGAAGAAAAGGGTTATTTGCATTCTCATAATCGGCCATTATTGACAAAAGCAGCTCAAAAATATATTCCCCCGTTAAAAGAAACAATTCGGGACCTGAAAGTCAAACTTTCATTACCTCAACACAGCCTTATGAAACTCAAGCAATTAAAAATAGCCAAAGACGAACCAAAGGTGAATAAACAAAAATCTAGTGTTCCACGCATTCCTAAGAAGCCAAAGCCTAAATTTGAAGATGTCCTTAAAAGTATAGATGAAATTCAATTTAAAAAGCATAAAGAAAAGACCAAAAAAACAAAGAAAGCTATTCCCAAAGTAGTCATTAAGAAAAATCTAAATGGTTCTCATTATGCTAGTACTTCAAATAAAGATGATTTCAACCCGGATTTGACAGGTAGGAAATGGCAACCATGGGTGTTTATAGAAAAAAACCATTTCATTGATAAAATGGCGACTAGAAAGAAAACGAAAGCTGTGTACAGCCATAGGCAAAGAACCTATGTTTTAGCTGAAAAGTTTCAGAAGTATAAGTCTGCAAGCAGCGCTAAATTTGTGATATCGCCACCGATATCAGATAACCCTTCTTCGGGACTCAAATACACCATCAGATTGAAACATAATTACTGAGGTAGTTTGTTTTGAGCATCGCTGTTCCTTGGGTCTATTTATGATGATTAGCAGCCATATTGGCTTTTGTTTTAATGGATCCCACCACCCCGATAAAGGTCTCATTATCATTCCTACGATCCCACTATAGTTTTTTTAGTAGTTACCCCTGTTAGTTTATTATGTAGTTTAATAACGAAGCCAAATTCAGTACTATGTGTGATATGAAAAAGAAAGCAAAGACATTTTATTGTTTGATTGTGCAATTTGATCTGATCTGTAATTTGTTACTGTGTTTCAAATTTTATTATAATCGTTTAATTTAACCTGATGTGCCTGTCATTCCATTATTTTTATTAGGTTTAACCGACTTTTATTGTAACTATTTATTTCATAGAATTGCACCTTCAAGATTTTAGTAGGTAGCCATAATTTATGAGTATTATCTCTGTTAAATATTTTATTCCAAATAATACTGATATTTCTAAATAAGTTTTTAGAATTTATGTATACATATTTAGGTGATTTTTGGTAATTATAATTATTCCTATTGGCGGCGGAGTCCATAATATCCGAGTACGCACGGTATATTGTTTGTAAATATTATTCTTGTGTGATGTTGTGTGTGCAATCAAGGTCACTTAACATTAAAATGTACTTATACCTAGTCTACGATAATTGGTAATAGAAATGTCTTATTCCGATATATCTCATATTTTTGTGTACCTGTATTTAATCCTCTCCATTTGAATGTATTAACTCGTTAACCCTCTGTCTTCCGTCGCCAACACGTTGAGAACGTCGCTGTCGTGCGTATTGTGGTGCTGCAACCTGAACCCATGGGTGAGCACCAGTTGTGCAATCAGTGCATCATCCTTATATCGACCGGCACATAAACAGCTTGCCAAAGACCAGATTATTATAATTATATTATGTCCAAAGAGCGCTGTTCCATCGGCCGATATAAAGGTGATGTACGAAATTTGATATTTGTGCAATGAAATAATCACTGTGTGGTTTCTAAGATGTTATATTAGTGTTAGTATGGCCAGTGCCTTCGGTACTATCAAGATTGCTCACATATTATATTATATTGTAAGCACATGTTTAATCATGTCTGTTAGATATTGATTTGACTGCGACATGTGTATCTATGCTACTGTGTAGGCGAAGTACAAATTTGCACACTTTAATTGTTAATACCATATAATGTATATTGTAAGAAAGTGTTCGTTCAATATCATTCAATAGTTTTGTTTGTAATGATGTTGCATTGAAACAACATAGTGTAGGTAGGTAATAAAATTAAAGCGTGAAATAACCAAAGCCAATACTCAGAAATAATAGATGTTGAGAAAGTGTGTACGTAGTACATACTTTGAATTTATACCTACACGACAAAATAACTACCGATACGATACGTCTGGAAGTTATTGAAGAGCTAGGCGTGTCATAATGAATATAAAATATTATCCGATATATTGTCTACAAATTATTGCACCCAGAATATTTATCTGGCATATTTTGATATACGTACCTAGGTTGCGAAGTCTAAATACATTTTAATGTTTCAATATACAGGTAATTGTTTTACTAAATGAGGGCGCTTAGGAATGCGCTGACAGTGCCTCTAACATTGTGCTGATATTAGTATACATCATGATGTATACAGGGTAACGGCACTGGACCCGCCATAGCAAATTCGCATATAGAGGAGGTCATTTTCTAATTACTGAACCGTACTTTCCGTAACCAAAGTTTTATAGTTTAGGAGATAGGTAAATTTTTATACTTTATTGAAAATTTTCCAAAATTTGACCTTCAAGCATTCATAACTTTTTTTCGTTTGATTTTTGTGGGATTTTTTTTACTATTTGTTGGTAGTCACAAACATTGGTGATTGAAATACCTCGGAACTTCCCTCAAACTAGGGTAAAACAATAAGATAGTACGGTTTTTAAAGAAAATAATGCCAAATAAAAATCATTACGATCAAATTCAACCTCAAATAAAAATAACTACGGTATTTCAATAATTATTTTTTATCAAAATTTGTTCTCGAGTTTATAACCTTTCCAACGGTACCAAATTTGTATTTTAAAAATTGCTAGTTTAAAAAAAACAATTCAGTATAGGTTTGTTGAAGCTAATTGTGCAAAGTATTTTCTGCAAATTTTTGACTAGGAAGGTAGAAATTCTTAGTGGATTTACATTTTTTATTATTCAAAAACATACTTTTACAATGTAAAACAGAAAAAATTTGGGAAAAGTTATCGGGAAACAAAAGCAAAAATTAAAGATTTTGCTCGAATTGCTGCCCGTGATTTCTGATACATGCCCGATATATTTTGCTCATTTCCGTGATGGTAAGACAAGCTTAATGTCTTAATAAATAACTGAACAAGAATTATTGTTCCTTTTTTAAAATAAACTCTTCTTTTGTCCTTATTTAATTATCTTCATTGCACTTGATTCTTTTACGTCTGGGGCCATGTATCAGAAATCGCGGGCAGCAATTCGAGCAAAATCTTTAATTTTTGCCTTTGCTTCCCGACATCTTTTCCTAAATTTTTTCAGTTTTACATTGTAAAAGTATTTTTTGAATAATAAAAAATGTAGATCCATTAAGAATTTCTACCTTCCTAGTCATAAATTTGCAAAAAATACTTTGCACAATTAGCTTCAACAAACCTATACTGAATTGATTTTTTTAAACTAGCAACTTTTTAAATACAAATTTGATACCGTTGGAAAGGTAAATTAAAAAAAAGGTAAGGTAAATTTTGATAACAATGACTTATTGATACACCGTAGCTTTTTTTTTATTTGAGGTTGAATTTGATCGTAATGATTTTTAATTGGCATTATTTTCTTTTCTTTAAAAAGCGTACTATCTTATTTTTTCACTCTAAAGTATGAGGGAAGTTCCGAGGTATTTTAATTACCAATGTTTGCGACTACCAACAAATAGTAAAAAATCCCACAAAAATCAAGCAAAAAAAATTTATGAATGCTTGAAGGCCAAATTTTGGAAAATTTTCAATAAATTATAAAAATTGACCTATCTCCTTAACTATAAAACTTTGATTACGGAAAGTACGGTTCAGTAATTAGAAAATGACCTCCTCTATATGCGAATTTGCTATGGCGGGTCCAGTGCCAGTCACCCTATATGTCATAATTTAGGACTACTCCATACGTTTTGGCCATTTTAAACATTTTGGAAATATCTGTTGATCTCATAAACAAGGCACTCACCGATTCATGTTTTGCCTTATCGTGCCTATAAATATATTTTATTATTAAATACACTATTTTGATATCATGTACAGGGTGTTCAATAAATATACCAAATATATGTGCTTTTAAGTCCCGCATACATGTATTTGCAAAGTGTTGCCTTCGTAGAAAAAATATTTTAGAAATTAACTATTACTTAGTGTAAGTTACTAAAATAAATTTTTAATTTAAATGTGTTAAAATTCCGTATAGATGTATCGGTAAAATTGTTTAATTTATTAATAAATCATAATATATTGTATGAATCATGGTAATTTTAAGTAGAAAATTAAGTTGTAAGGATAATAAATGTACAAAGGTAAAGTTAAGAAATGCGTTGATTTGTGTCCAGTGTTGTTTTGGACGTCAGACCCTCAGTTGTTGTTTGAGGCTGAATATTTACTAAAATTATAATTTGCTAGGAGCACGTATATGTAATGTGATGACTAGACGAGGAGTAGTGCCGGGCTGGAGGCGGTGCGCAGTCGCAGACGCTCAACACATGCTCGGCGCTGTTTCTCGGTGACTGTTGACTGATTACTTCACGTTCACCAATACCATACAATTTATTTTCATCGTAGTTTCGATACCTTGTATGTTTGTTATGCACTATTGAGTGGATTGTTGTTTTATTTTTCTGCACTTGTTGGCCATTGTTATAACTTTAAGTTAATGGTATATTCTATTGTGGTTAAATTATTTAAATTAAGGGTTACGGATTAGTTATTATTGATGATTTTAATAATTAGATATTTGTTTGTCGTTTAAATGTTAATGCATATCTTGTTATGCCCGTAACGCACGTGATAATGTATGGTGATAGATGTAATATTGGACACACTTGCTCTACAGCTGAGTGTTTATAAACTGAAGTGTGACACATTATACTGTTAATTAATGGGATGTTATTATGTATGACGTTTTCGAGTGGTACCTAGTTTTGAAATTGTTCTATAATTGACCAAATAAATGTGTTCGCAGTAATATATACGTTTATTATTTCTAAATGAATTACAATAATATATTTTATACATTTTACAATTACACGGGTAGGCTAACTTTTACTGCTTCCTGCCGAATGGCGCTGATCAGATCTTGATTCACCAGAAACACGAAGCGAAGACCAGCAATCTGGGTAAAACAAACAGAAGTTGCGTTAACTGTCCATATCATTGTACTTGTAAAAAACATTTCTGGACGATTTTTAAACAGTCACAAAGTTTTTCAAAGATATTTTAATCCAATAGCCGAGGACCAAATAGCTATATGAGGTAAGCACCCATTCAAACACCAATCATTTGAGTATTTTCAAACTGCCATACCTAATGACGACCAAAATCAAGGTTTATACAATACAATGGGCATGATATAATCAGCAAGACTAATGAGACGCAAAACATTACGAGCACCCACCTCAATGACGGCGTTGTGATTAAGCTTCACTTTGTTCCCCGGCAGCACTGGCCGGCCGTCCACGAATATGGGTCGTTTGCCCTCAGACGACATGAAGAAGTCCCCGCTATTCCGCAGACGGATTGTGGCTTGCTTCCGAGACACTTTTGCCGCCGGACCTTCCAGTGTCAAGTCCACATCGATGGAATTGTCCCGCGTGCTGCGACCAACCGCAATCTAATTTAAAAAAAAAACACAATTAGGTTATTTTTATGTGTTATTGACGTTTTATACTTTTAAATTATGTGTTTGACGTCAGCATCTAGATCATTTGCATACAATGTCTTAAAAATAGTCGTAGGTACGTAATTTGATTGAGTTTTAAGGTAAATTATAAATTAAAGATCATTATCGCAGTCTGGTAAATGAAGTAACAGCAGTGTGTCGACAAATGAATTCGTTCGTTTGTCCACGCGCACGATATAAACTAATTATTACCGTAAGGCATAAATGCAGTTGTTAATTGATATGCTCGATTAAACCAGAGTGGTCGAATGATTGAATACTGCGGCATTCGTCGACATAACCTGTCTCAAAAGAGCTACATAGTTTTCAAAAGGACATCGGTTTTGAACTTGTAGACCGTACCGATCAGATAAGTCCTACAATGCGTGTGTGTATCAATAAAAAAATCCACGTTTTCCCCATAAACGTATAACTGTTCAGTGTTCATAGTTACCCACGTGTAATAGTAATGTGCAACGATATCTTTCTTCACATGTTCGCAACAGAAGCCATCAAAATACTGAAACGGCCGTACAAGTTTTGCGTAAAATCGACGTTTATTAAACACGCACGCAAGCAATTAAATCAGAATCGAAATCGGAAACTAATTAACGTATTCACTCTGAAACGAATGGTTTTGATAATAACCATTTAAAACAATACCTGGTTATAATAATTTGTGATGATGGTGGGGAAGCGTCAGCACACAAATTAAAACATTGTAAGCACATGTCTTATCTTCATTTGCGTGACTATAAAATATCGTGTATTTTACGTATAAAGAATGCATAAAATTATGAAATGTTGACAGCGTCACTGATATTTTATATTCTTACATAAAAAACGTGTTTATGTACTTCGTATACATAAATTTAAAAGCTAATGTGAACATGACACTGTCGAACGTCGAATGGCGTTGATGATCTTGACTTTTTGTACGACTGTACTGTTTAATGATTCTGTTCATTAGTATTGTTATTAACAAACCAGATAGAGCTGTTGACATACTAATTGAACAGATAAGGTTATCAAGTACCTAACTAGTTATTCGTAAAGCTGATTATGTGTAAGTACCTCGCGATGTTTGTTACTGTGTGTATCGTGCATTATTTTCCTCTAGCTCGTTGGCAGTGCGACTAATTTTAAATGTATTTACTTGTATTCAATTCTTATAGTTTTCCGTTTTAATTTTATAAAGTGGAACAAGTTTTGCTGTTTCTTTTACCTGATAGGTACCTACCTATATTTTTATCAACACATGGTAACATTTTTTTCCTTACCCTACCTACGAGTATTTACTTTATATTGAACTATTTGCATGTAACACGATGCTATCGGAGCATCAGAGGCGAAGACTAGTTGTACTTATGGTATTCATCTGCACATACTGTGAAAGGCAGCTAAATCGGTCACAAAAACCCAATATTTTCACGTTCAGTCCAGCAGTCTCCGTAATAGGCTTGTGTCCTGAAAAATCCTAATTAGTCCGTCAGTTAGAATATGAAAAAATATTTTACCCGTATTTTTTCTTTTGCCACGTAAACCAAAATTGACGAAGATACGACGCTTTTAAAATTCGCAATACGTCACGCCGCGTGCTATAGTTTTTAGTGCGTTGTGACGTCACGAGCCCCCACTCCCGAGTTTTGATGTGTTTTATCTTTGTCAGTATTCATTGATTTACAAAAACAAAAAATACGTGTCCATTATTTTCCACGGACCTAACGGACTAATTAGATTTGCAATTTATTGATGGTAGAAACTTGTCCACATTTTCTAAATAAGCTTCCAGCACTTAAGATCCCTTTTCCGATCCCACCCTTTTTCAAGATCTAAGGTATTTGAAAACCCAAATTGATACCAAAATGCGAAACACGGTCCCCCATGAAGTCCACGTCAGTCAAACAGTGATAATACTTTGTAATAACTACTTGTGGGGTCGTTGTACATGATAATGGACAATTGCGGGTTAAACATGATAAACTCTTTCGTTAAGAATATCTTAGGGCACCTACATACTGACTATGTACCTCAGAAGTTGGCAAATGGCTGGAGCGATATTAGACGGACGGAAATTTCATAAAGCAACCATCCGTGATGGACCCGACAAGTAAGAAGTGCAATAGCTCATTGTCACGGATACTGAGGCGCAGTAGCTCAGTGACATAGAAATGCACTTTCTTTAGCCGTGCCACGGTGGTCTCAACCACAGTGTCACGACCACGAAATGCAGGCGTGTTCCTATTAGCTATAGAAGCATTTGTTCTGAATAGTAGATGGAAACTGGAAACCAGCCTTCTTCTAGATGTTTTTTCTGGCATCACTTTTGTCAGTTGCTCATGACCGTCAAACTGTACAAATTAATTGAAGAATAAACAAAGTTATCATAGTGAGACTCCAAACAAATAATATTACGCCGTGATTTTCTAACCTAAAAACAACACACTGCGGTTAATTATCCAATGATATTGACACTAACGTTTCCTGATCATTTAATGACATTAAACCCAATTAAATACGACAAACTTTGAACCTAAAAAATAGCAGGAACCGAAAAAAAAAACATGCGAAAACGAGTTTCGGCCTCTCGCTCAGTTCGGCCGAAACCGATACCTACCACTATTTTTGACATTTATGTATATGTCACCGTAAAATTGTCAAATACGTTATATTGTAATATCTCTAGCGATATTGTAAAGTCTCGAATTATTGTCAAATGAACATACTGCTTACAATAAAACACATTATTTTTCGTGAAATGCATGCGATGGTAGTCAACTCACGCGGTGTGGAGAGAAGGAGGGGTCCCCCTTGCCCAGTGATACCACTCTCATGAAAAGATACTGTACCATTCCTGAGAAATATCGATTAATATAACCTAACCTTAAAACACTTCATATTCCCCTAAAAAGCGTAGTCGACGGAGCCCCGCTTCGCGGGGCCCCTATTTCCGGGTGCAGGGTTTAAAGGAACCTAACGGGGGGGTGGCCCAAGTCCCGTTTATGGGGGCAAGAGATACTTCCGTATGTTCAGTTGACAATAATTCGAGACTTTACAATATCGCTAGAGAGATACCCGTTATATTGTAATATAACGTATTTGACAATTTTACGGTGACATATACATTCTATTATCACGATACCGGTTCATAACGATTTAGTTAACTTTGACTTCTTGAATATTGATTAGAAACTGTGACGTTTAGTTTTCAACTTACGAATGGGACGGCCGCGCGGTTTGTAAGTAACTAATAGTGAAGGAACTGTGCTGTCTGCCGAGTGAAGCGGCACCGCATGTTGAAGTCTACGCCCGCATCCGCCTCCGCGCCCATAATTATGGTAAACTGTTTTTTTTGGTTTGTGAATTGCAAAGAAATTGTCACGGTCGCATTTATCGCCGCCGTCCGTTGCATGTAAACCGACACTGATCCAACAAGGTGGTTCCGGCATAGTTCCGTCAAATTCGTCAGATGATGGTTCAGCTTTTTTATATCAGCAAATCGCCACTGTTGATTTTTGTATCTTGTTGTAATAATACAAATACAAATACAAATACAAATCATTTATTTGCATAACACAGGTATAATAAAGGTATTTAGTCTTGGAACTTAGCCAACCATCGGTTAAACTAAATATAATGTCTGGGAAAGCTAGATACAATAGGGTAACACTAACAAACTTATTTGTACCCCCAAAAGTTAGTTTTGTCATTCTTTTAGTCACTGGCAGTGGCTGACACTAGGTAATAATCATTAATATTGCAAAAACAGTGAGTCCATTTCAGATATTGAAAGCAAACAAGTCAATATAAATATTGTGTTGTTTATATTTCTTTATGAAAGGTTACGAACTCGAAACACGTCAACGTTAATCTTTTTGAAATAGTTATTTTAGTAATATCGTGCTTTTACAGTAAATGTTTGCTTTCAGCTCACTCACAGGTAGACAACGAGTTATGAACTTATTGCAACATAACAGGAATGAGGATGACAATACCCAGTGGACCTACCCCGAGAGCAATCGGTATTATGGATAAGTTTCGTTAATACGTTTTTCCGGAAGTTACATTATAATAACATCACGCTGTTTTTATGGCGTACACTGCCGCACCCGTGCAAACTCAAAACTCAAACTCAAAGCATTTATTTCAATTAGACCATTACGGCACTTTTGAATGTCAAAAATACAAAGAAAAATCAAAGCTACAGTCACAGACACAAGGCATAATAACTTGAGAAAGTACTGTAGGTGCCGTTTACTTACTTTATTTTCTTTTGATAAAATTATCGATTCGAATTTCGTCCAGAGCTGCTGTAAGTAATCAGCTTTCTCTTAAAAAGTAAAACAGACTTTGTTTTATAAAATTATTTACATTGTTTTCGGGGTTGTTTTAATAGTTACTGCAAATTAAACCTGTTTTCATTTATTTCGCGAATATTAACAAACGGACTGCATGCCAAAGTTTCGCAATTTAACACTACTCGCTTCTCAAATTTCCATTTGCTTGCATTCAGTTGAAGTGCAGCCATTCTTGGTACTAACGCGATAAAGATAATGCGAGTTAAAACAACGTTTGCTTACTTTCTTCAAACATAGAACAATTGATATTTTGAGTGTGTTAAGTACTTTTTAATCACTATGTTTTTTGGAGACAGATTTTTAGCGGCCCAAACCTGGCTTCCTGTGGTAAACGTAAGTGGCTATGAGATTCAGACAGACAAGAGAATGATCAGCAGTGCCCACCTGTATGTATTTAAGTCCAGCGAAAGAATCACATTTCCCACAAAGGATGCTGAATTGCTGATGCTGAAAATCGTATGCTTACCTTCTTTCCACTACTACTGTCTTACAGTATCAAGTGAACATACAGTTTATCCAGTTTTCAAATTATGTAATTATTAAAATACAAGTCAACGAACAAGGACATCGCGTTTATGATAAAACATTAAAACAAATAAATGTAATTCCCCCGTATACTTATGCGATCTTACGAAACAAAGACTACTTAAAACAAATTGATAAATGGCTATCTTTATCGAAACTAGGTACAATTAGCCGCCGATCACTCAAGATAAATACAATAGATAAACAAATAAATAATGCATTTCTGTGATATTATGTTACCTACTTTTGTGCAACGACATTTTCAAATTGAGTTGGCAATTTTATGAAACTTCGCGGACCGAACTTACCAAAATAATAATATTACCTATATGTATATTTTACTTGCTCTATTACACACTAAAGTAAACACCATAATTGGCTTTAACAAGTATTTAACCATTTAAGAATTTAGCCCAAATCCCTTAAAATGTTGTGTAAAATTGAACAGATGTCTTCAAAAGGTGTTCATCGAAAATTAGGTATTGTTTAATATGTGAGTCAGTAACGTTTCCACACCTTAACGAACAATTGAAAAATACCTAATAATAAAATTACCACTTGTTTCAAAAACTAGCTATCGAGTGCTTCACGCTATACACGATTAATTTATTATTACCTACAAGTCAACATTTCAGCTTGTCCTTATCAATTTACTGAGGTAATTAAACGCTTACTTATCAAATAATAATGTACCTACACTTTCTACATTTGGAGGATAATGTTCGTCGCAATTCGCTGTGCATAAAATTATTCGCACACCGTTATAAAATACAAGTGTTGCGGGGGCTTTCATAAAATAATACGTAAGTGTTTGTCAACAAAAATATTAAACTGTGAACACGCGTTAAACTTCCTTACTACGCACTAAAACTGTGTGTTATTTTATTATTTCTGAATTGCGCATAAGTAATCAAATGACATTTGGCCTGTCGCTGTCCTCGAGGCTAATTTTGTACTACCCTCCCGTGTGTAACAAAGAAATTATCGCTACCTATCAGCATAATAAATTCGAATTAAAATGTTTCCATATTCATTGAGCGACGTAGTATGAATATCAATATTACTCACAAATGCACAATTTGACAGAGCAAACTTATAGTCGGTGAGTGCCTGTGATTGTGACAAAGATTCGGAGTAACCGCTTTTCCTATTTACGGAACCTATTAGTGCTTCTAACTTGGTTAGCGAGATGCTAACGGTAACGTCCGTCGTGTATATTTTAAATTGTACTAAATGAAACAGCCGTTACGTGATGACAACTTCAACTAACTTACAAGACTTACTGTTCCGAAGAAAAGACAGTTCCACTTAGATATGGACTGGTTCAGGTAAATAATTGAACAAGAAATGTTGGCGGGCACATTGCATCTATTCTAAGACTAGAACCTCGGTGACAAATACAAACGCCAGTTTGAAGTTGATCTGTCGTTCAGAGTTGTGAACTATTATAATAGCTATTCAGAGCAAAAAAATCGATGAATTTTAATTTTAATATAAATAACCTACATTCTGCCCTCTAAACGCAGCAGGTAGGTTTACATCTGACAAATATTTGCTAAAGCCTTGAAAGTGAAACAATAAAGCAATATTACGACGTGTTTTAATTTTAATTGTGTCGCTATTTGTGCAAGATTTGTTATTGTTATCCTTGTTTACTTGTGGATGGAGTATTGTTTCATATTAGGTAACTCAATTACATGCAATTACGTCGTGTTACTTAGGTTGCGGTTATTAAGATTTCGTACCAATACGCAAAATATTGTGGGTTTATTTGAGAGTTGTGTTATCGTTGATAATAACAGGAAAAACCAGTTACTAAAATAATGGGTTATATTTAACAAAATAGGTACCTACCATAGCAGGAATATTAATTAAATTAACCACTATTTGTATATCAATAATAACTGTATTATATTAATAACACAGCACTGTGTTTTAAAAGTTATCGATCAGAGTGTTTTGTAAATGATGTACATCTTCACATTTTATGTGAAGTGCAAATAAAAGTGAAAAAACTTGTGACATTGACAAAATACTGCCATCGTCGAATGTCACAATTGATAACGATCACCCATAAAGCCAAAAGGTATTTATAATATTTTCATGAACGTGCTTAGGGGTACTTATTACTGCGTTGTATTTATACCGGGTTATTTACCTATGTATATAAAAATGACCCGATATTATCTACGACACAATCGTGCATTTTAACATCAGATAACAACTTCTATTTGACGTGTAATTCTGTTTATTTACTATCGCAATAATGACCTTTTAGACTGTTGCCGATAACGTTGACTCCACGTTCTTTGTTCAATTAGGTATGACAGCAAACCTTTTTAAGAACTACCTAGGTGTAGGTACTACCTATTAAAAATAAATAAATACAATAAAAACTTTTTTTATTTTTGTTGCCCGCGAATTCGTCCGCGTGAACCACCCTTGTCACCTAGGGGTATAAAAATATCCTACGATTTGTTCTCTGACCTACCAAATACACACAAAAGAAAATTCATTACAATCGGTCAAGCCGTTTCAGAGGAATTCGATAACAATAACAAACCGTGTGACACGAGATTTTTATATACAGGGTGGAAACGGTTAACGGGGCAGTGAGGGGAGCTACCTTAACCGTTGCAGCTACACGAAAATGGTCTTAGGAAACCATCCATGATTTTTTGTGAAATTTTGATCCCCTATCACAAATTAAAAAAAAAATATTACAGTTAGCAAGAAAATTGCCATTTTGCCCAAAACATTTGTTTGATGCATCGATCCTGTTTCTAATACTGATCAAAAACTTCTTCCAGACCAACCCAGGTCGGAGTACTCAAAAAGTCAGAAATTGCAAAAATCTTTTTCCATACATTTTGTTTGAAAATAAAATAAATTATTTTTTTTATGGTAATCGATACGGTTCCTAATACTGTTCAAAAAGTTCTTCCAGACCAACCCAGGTTGGAGTATGACTTTTTGAATATTATGACTTTTTGGGCCTACTCTTAATTGCAAAAAACTTTTCCCATACATTTTGTTTGCAGATTTGTTTCTTTTTAAAAATAAAGGAATGTTTCCTTTCGAGTGCTTTCAGGCGGCAGTGAAAAATTCCACCCTGTAAATTGGATAGCTTATCCGCGGCTTCGCTCGCGTTGTTTAATATTAAAAATATTTGCTCTTTATTATTCAAGTGATGGTTTTGGTTTCGGCTTTCGGCTTATATAGGTTTCGGCGAATAAGTTGAGACTACTTGAGACCACATCGGGAAATGGAAAGACGATGTTAACAGACTAATGACTAACAAATGCTCCATCAACTATGGCGAATGATTACCCGTTTCATTACTCAAGGTTAAATACAATGTAAAGAATCGATTTATTGCCTAGAACACTAGTTTCGCACTATCGTGTGAAGACAACTTTACTGGAAATAACGTAGTGAAGCGATTAAACGGGCAGTGAATTACAGCATTATTATGGATCAAGCTCACAGCATTTAGAAATCCAATTCAAGGATTCAAGCGTACAATGAATTGCCACTAACACTTTGGCCGAATTTCACCAATGAAACTGACTCGTTTTTTTAGGGTTCCGTAGCCAAATGGCAAAAACGGAACCCTTATAGATTCGTCATGTCTGTCTGTCTGTCGGTCTGTCTGTCTGTCTGTCTGTCTGTCCGTCCGTATGTCACAGCCACTTTTTTCCGAAACTATAAGAACTATGCTGTTGAAACTTGGTAAGTAGATGTATTCTGTGAACCGCCTTAAGATTTTCACACAGAAATAGAAAACAATAAATTTTGGGGGTTCCCCATACTTATTTTTTTTTTTTGTCAAACCCATACGTGTGGGGTATCTATGGATAGGTCTTTAAAAATGATATTGAAGTTTCTAACATCATTTTTTTTCTAAACTGAATAGTTTGCGCAAGAGACACTTCCAAAGTTGTAAAATGTGTGTCCTCCCTGTAACTTCTAAGAGAATGATAAAACTGAAAAAAATATATGATGAACATTACCATGTACCTAAACTTCCACCGAAAATTGGTTTGAACGAGATCTAGTAAGCAGTTTTTTTTAATACGTCTTTTCAATTTACCTTTCATTCAATGTGCTACGGAACCCTTCATGGGCGAGTCCGACTCGCACTTGGCCCGTTTTTTTTTTTGCTCGTCTACAACTCTACATGTGTCCCACTGCTGGGCAAAGGCTTCCCCTTTCTCCTTCCATACCTCCCTATCTAGTGTGATCTCTGGACATGTTAGCCCCGCAAACATGATCAGATCGTCACGCCACCTTCGCCGAGGTCGACCACGACGGCGCGCGGCGCTGTCCTTCCTCAGGCGTCCAGTGAGTGACGATCTTTGTCTCTCTGGGTGCATCAGTGCTACGTTATCTGCCTACTTCCATTTCAGCCTGGCTGTTTTTTCTAACACGATCTGATCGCTTAACGCCTATTATGCTGCGATCAAAAGCTGACAGTATTATTATTGCTATGGAATATTTACTGTCAGTTTTTTGGACATAAGTTTCGATTCCTTAGTTTCAAACTTCCAATCGAACCAATATTTAATTAAGTCAATAGTGTATTTATGTGACCTCGTTGACCCACTTGAAGTACGTAAGCCTTGCAAAGAAAGAAGGTTACCACTTAGAAACCCATTTTTTTGTTTTTTAGGATGGGAAATCATCAAATGACTTTTCCCGCTCTAGGCGGAGCGGGAGGGAGTGTCAGACTTTTGCTGACTAAAACACATCCATGTTCCTTCCTCGCCCTTTATGTTCCGGGGCCGCGTTATCTCTTTCGAACAGGCCCGCAACCCCGACAGGCTTCGGCCCTTGCGGGCCCCTCCCCATCCACTTAGCAACCCTTGGGTTGGACCCGGGCAGGTTGGCATCAGGGTAGTTCTATTGATAAAGTTTGTTTTAAGTTCTTTTTGAATATAATTTCGCATATTCTTATGCTCCTAATAAATTAGTGACACGTTCGGTTATTAAAACATATAGAATAGACATTGATTGATGATGATGAACAGAATATCGTAATTACTTTCAGGCTAGAACTGTCTGACCAGAAATTTGCCCTCATTTAAACAGGGTTCTGAACTTCAGATGGTAGTTCAGGGTGTCTAAGGTAAGGAACCTTATCCTATTAGCCAATTCTAGTGTTAGGATCGGCTTCCAGATTGACCGAATGCACCTAAATACTAGTATTGTTTATGGAGCGACCGCCAATCGGACCTTCACAACTCTGTTAGGTACTTGGTAATAAGATATACCTTAACATCGCGAGGAGCGAGCGTTGCAAATGCATGTTGGTTTAGTTAGGCGAATGTTTAGTGTCAGCGTTCGCGGCGTTTGAGCGAACGTGATAAAGCAACAGCCGCAACAGGCGCTATTTCTCAGAACGATACCAGAGCTCCATGTGAACGAGTAGATAGCCCTGGCAACCATGCCTCAGAGTCTATCTCATGAGAGAAGTCCCGCGGCAATAATGTGAGTTACGAATAACTACGTACGAATAAGTGGGACGTCGTATGACAGTATGACCACGTCTGCGAGACTTCTACGTGAGATGGAAGAAGCACGTAAGCCTAGATATTTTGCACAGAAAGCTTGCCGACTCGCTTCAAGCATTAAAACTGATAAAGTCACCTTTTAAAGTTTATTTGCCTCAGTCCCAGGCGTGTCCAGCGCTATCGCTAACATCACAAATGAATTCCGAAAGCGACTATACAGGCCATTTTGTCAAAAATAAAACTTCGACTGTTTTAAAGCGACACGCCCTACCATTTATTGGGCTGCCTACTCCAGCTTGAATCTTGAGGCCTATTTTTTCTAAATACCTACTATTGCTGCATAGCTGCCTGAATGAATCGTCAGATGGACACCTACCTGTGCCAGCGCAGCTAAACCCCATAGATCAGTACAACCAATAGGTTTCTATTTGTCGATGAGCCATTGAATGCTTAACATAGGTATGTATTTAGCAATACCTCACATGTCTAATATAAAACCATGGCTTAGTCATTTATCATGGAACAGCATAACTACCGTGGTAATATAATGGGCGTCACATAAATGTCAGCCGCGTTTGACAATTATCCGTGATCAATTATAATAATGTCAACTTATTTTGAATACACTGATGACCTCAAAAGGAGGATGTTCTGCATATGATGAGAATTAAACTACTCAATGATTTATATTCATAACCGAGAGGTTTTTGTTTGTTTTTTTGATGATATCTTTTCAATTTGGTGCCCATTGTTAACAAGACAGAATTTACTGGAACCATTTCAAGCTTTTCATAGAATTAAAAACATGAATAATTTAATGGAACAAGTCATTACTTTACTTATCAAGAAAATAAGATCTTTTTATTCATGAAATCATTTGGTAAATTTCTACATAATATAACACTTTGCCTTATAGGTTTTTCTTATTAAAAATATTTCTAGAAATTATTTTTTCTCATGTACCAAAAACGCCTAGGTTATAACGCAAATTGGGTCAGCACTTTTGATTGATGTCAGAAAACTTCGTTTCTGACAAAAATAACATTTATTTAATAATAGCCATGTAACGAACAAGTGATTAAAACACTCCATTTTTGGGCAGTCGTGTAAAAAAAGGTCAATTCCGTTTACTGCTTCGCCCCAGAGCACAAATATTTGCAGAACAGGAACAAAAGAAACCCTTTGTAAAAAACCGGCCAAGAGCGTGTCGGGCCACGCTCACTGTAGGGTTCCGTAGCTTCCCAGACCATTAAAAATACCAACATTTTTCGTCAGCAAAAATAACTTTGTTTTTCATAGTATTTGTATGAAAAACAAAGTTATCATTTGCGTTTTTTTTGAAAAAGTGCTATATAACTCAAAAACTATTCAACTCATCAAGTTGAAAATAATTTTCCTAGAAAGTTCATATAAAGGTCTACTTCTGTGATTTTTTTCATATTTTTTAAACTTATGGTTCAAAAGTTAGAGGGGGGGGGACACATTGTTTTTGACTTTCGGAGCGATTATTTCCTAAAATATTAATATTATCAAAAAATGATTTTAGAAAACCCCTATTCATTTTTAAATACCTATCCAACAATATATCACACGTCAGGGTCAAAATTAAAAAAAAAATCGCTCCCCACTTTACGTCTGGGGGAGGTACCCTAATAAAAATGTTTTTTTAAATTTTTATTTTTGCACTTTGTCGGCATGATTGATATACATATTGGTACCAAATTTCAGCTTTCTGGTGCTAACGGTCACTGAGATTATCCGCGGACAGACAGACAGACAGACAGACAGACAGACAGACAGACATGGCGAAACTATAAGGGTTCCGTTTTTTGCCATTTGGCTACGGAACCCTAAAAATCGTTAAAATATTTTAGATGGTGGTTTCTGGTTATGATGAACAGGGGGTCTAAAATGGCCACTTTTGCAGAACATAATATGAATCACGTTAAAAATTTAAAATTCTTAAAATGGACTTTAAGATTATGACAGTAAAGTGTTTTAGAATTTAATATTTATAACGTGATTGATATCATGTTCTGCTAAAGCGGCCATTTTAGGCCTGCAGGTAGAATTACGGTTATGTAAGGATGTATGAAATTCAGAGCCAGAACTGAAGAGAAATGGAAGATGCTGTCTCCAGCTGAAATAGGTTGGAAATAAGACCCGCCTATTTCCCCCCACCACCGCATAAACGTTAAATGAAATCACTCGCTTTTAATGACTGTTTAGTTTAGAGTATGGCACTTGACTGCACTACGAGCGTTGTGAGGAAGTATAATTTCGAATGTTATCCACCTTTATCCGGATACGACACGTTAAACTCAAAAAAGATGCTTAAGGTAGTCTACAAAACGAAAAGCGTCAACAAAACAGTAACTCAAGAAAGAAGGAATCAAGTAATAACTAAAATCAAGCTTACACAAGTCCTCACATCAACACTTTCTATATTTAAGTATAGCCAACAGTAAATATGTAAAAGAATGGTTTAAAAAAGAAACTATGTACGCAGAGATGGTCGGGTATCAGAAACTTCGCTCAGTTGATTCACCGGACATTGACCAAGTTCCACAAGTTTACCTCCCATCCTCTATTGATACTTGTTGTTTTGAATATCCAATTCGCTTCTAGTGGCCATACAATAGCCTTGTTATAAAAGAGTGTTATGTAAACAACGTCGACCACCACCGGCCGTTTCTCAAAACAAGACTCGCAGTTGGATTTTTTCTTCTGTAGATACTTATTACACACAAGTGAATTGTTAACCCCTCGAGGAAAACTATTAACTTTAATATCCAACTGAATTAATTGTGTACGTAATTATAATGCTATTTATAGAGTTTCGTATTGCTAGTTGAAATACGGTGTAGTAACAGAGTGAGAATTTTAAGTTAAATTCAAATAAAACAATAAAAATGTGCCTCGTTTGTATTGTCTGGTGTAGAAATCCCACTAAACGTTTAAATATGACGCTGCATGCGTCACAGAATTTGCATTATTTGAAAATTAATGGCTGCGAAAATGTAGCTCTACAATAACCAAGAAGCTATGTCAAAGGACAAATACGGAAACGTAACCGGTAGGTGTTGTAAAGATAAAGAAGATACAACTATCTTTAAACTTCCTTGTAAAGATAAAACATGTAATTGTGTACTTTTAAATAGGCGACATAAAGTTATTGAAACGAGGGCAATCGATACAATATGACGATATGTGGACTAGATACTGAAATGAATAGATATTTTTCATGCTGGCGGGTGGTTACCGTGTCATTAAGGGGTAGGGGCGTCCTTGAAACCATCGTCAGGGTCTACACGGCCAGTCGATGTGTTATAGCGTACCCAATATTGACGGACGAGGGGGAAATGCGCTATGGAAAAACGTAATTACGATGCATAACATTAATTAGTTTTGTTTGTTTTGTGAACTTTACAAACATGCAAGTGGCTTTTGTTATGTGAAAATTAATTATAGTTGTGTGACTGAATTAGCTTTTCGTGGTTGAATATCGTCGCTTTTACTGGATACGTGTTATCGTTAGCTGTGAGTGAGACGTCATCCTAGGGGAACTACTTCTACTGTTTGCAAGAAGTATCTTAAAATTTATGTATTTGTGCACCAAATAGTACTTAAACAAATTAATTAGAATCGTTTGCGGGTGATCAAGTAAAAACATTCACAATATTAGTAAGGCTGGTAATTAAAAAAATATATTTTATGGGTGTCTACACGCAGAAGCGTTATAATAATTGGTGCCCAATATCCGCGTACGTCAGTACACAGGTACGATTAAAGTAAGTAATAAGATAAATGCTGTAATAGAACATTTTGGAAAAAATATTCTCATTGGCTCTTGCCTAGGGTTCGGGCTGTGGATTTCCTTTATTCCAGAGGTCACCAGTGAGTCAAAGAGAAGGTCCTTGGAAGCTCTGGACGGAGAGAGATGGATGAAGGGGAAAGCTTTGACCAGCAGTGGGGCAAGATGAGCCAGTAAAAATAAAAGCGGGTTAGTAAAAAAAAAGATAAAAGCCTTTGGACCGCATTGACGTGAAATAGGACACCACAGGGAATTCTGCGAATATGAATAGCAGTCATGATTGCCGTTATTGGGCTAACACTGCAAATGTTTGATGTTTTCAGGATACACATTCTCACAATGACTAAGACTAAGATATTTAGGACATAGATCTTTCCTTGAATTTGTATGTATTTTCTAGCAAATATACATTTTAGATTTCTTCTCAGAAAGGCAGACGACACAGTATTCACTGTTAACTTATTTGCTGATATCAGCAATCAGTTAGCCAAGCGCGGTAATAGGTTTTGTAATATGGTGACTCATTATATTAATCGTCTTATCTTAATCTGCAATTCTAAAACTTGAGTAGCTCCTTTAAAAATGTACTTAAAATAATATTTCATAGAGTACAATTTTCATGAATGTACTTTGTTTATTTAATATTTTTGATTAACGTACCTATTGACATTATACATGATTGATTGAACCGCCTAAAACAACACATATCTATAATAGATTACCTTGGAATATTGATGGTATAAATATACATATATATGGTATTATTAAGATATCGAATTAAGTAATGTACGTTTAAAGAAACACGTTTTCTATTTTAATTTGTCACTGTCATTCACCAGACATGTTTGCGCTTCTTAAACAAAATAAATATTGTGAAATTGCAGTGTTTTTTTTTTAATATAACCTGCGTGTCTTCTGCTTCTTGTTTTATATTGTGTTTTCAGTGAATAAATAGCTGTTATAGGGATATACCACATATTTGTTGAAATTCCACAAGGCAAAATCCCTTAATTCCATATCCTGTCCTAATTATTTCCCAGTTCTTTACTGCCTGTTACCTCAATTCAAGGCTGGCTACGCACACGTACTACACACGTTATTTCTCGAGTCTAATTATAATTTGTAAGTACGAGTCCGTCCAATAATAAAAGTGCCGATTATACAAAACCTATGAAATGGAGAGCTATTCATGTAGCGAGCTTTAAACGGCATCATCAAAGCTCTTGAATATTAAGTTCAAATATTTTGTAAGTAATAAAATTGCCGATGAACATGAGCAGAAGCCGACTTGGCAAAGCGTCACACTACATGGAGGGACTAGGTACTATTTATTGCAGTAAGTATCTTTAGGCTAACGATTCTTTTTCGATTTTTAGCGGACAGAAAAAGTACTACTGCAACATAATATAAAAAGTACTACCGCGCCATCTATGCCAGAAAAAAAGAAGTAACATAAAATTCTGAATCGCGCTATTAAAGTTATCCGCAACTTATGACTAAGTACATAATTATCAAGAAAAACCCGACATCAACTTTCGGGCAGTAGCCCGAATCCTGTGGGATGAAGAACTTTACACCCCTTTCTTCATACCCCGTATCTTATTATATCTTATGCACTTATCCGCTAAATCAGAATAGGCGACTTTCTGAATGAATAGTACAAAGTATTAGCAAAAAGTAATGCTCGAGGAAAGCCCTAGCTAGCGAGACGAGTCAATCATTTACAAATGGTCTAATATCTCAACTCGATATTACTCTAGTGCCGAAACAAGTTTGAGAGCCGAAACCGAAACCAAATTTTGGTATCTGTCTTTGGTTTGGCCGAAACCGTAACCATAAATACATATTTTATATGGGTTTCGGTTTCGGCCAAATATCCTACACGATACGATATACTACGGTAAAACTTCCCATTTTTTTTATTTCAGAAATGACAAAAGTCAAAAAAGCTATTTCTGCGTTCGTTTCGTTTGCCGAAAAAAAGGCAAGGAGAGTGTTATTTGAATTATTTGTAAAAAAAAATGGAAAAATGACAGATAGATAATATTATGATGAATCAATATTTCTTTTAATTTTATGTAAACATTTTTTATCTGTTGTGAGAAATCTTTACCCTTCATAATAATATGGTATGAAGGGTAAAGATAACAAACAAAATTTTATACGGGGCCCCGCCAACGCACGCTACGCCACTGACTGAACACCTATAGTGAGAAATTAAAAATAGTAGGGGTTAATCCCACTATTAAATTCCACATTTATTTTAGAGTTAAGGGGCCGGCGGCGCTTGCGTTTTTCATACAAACGTAATACCAAAATAATATGAAAATCAAACATATTCTTAAGGTATTGTGTACTTATTTCGATTGAATTACACAATTTCTAGGTTCCCAAATATATATTTTGAATGGACACTGATTTAAACAAGAGTTATGGGAAAAATAAATTTTCTATAGGAATTTTAAATTCCTCATATCTCGTCTTTATATCATTAACCTTCCAAAATATGCATTTGGGAACATATATAATCTGTAACTCTATCGAAATAAATACACACTATCTTAAGAATATGTTTTATTTACAAATGATTTTGGTATTACGTTTGTATGAAATTCGCATGCTCCGCAGGCCTCTTAACGATGCATTAATCTATTATTATGTTGTAATGACTATGGATGTGTTAGGCTGCCAGTGCTATTTTGTATTTTGGCAAACCTTAGTGCTGTTCCAACTCTTTAGGTGTCTAAAAACACCAGTCATTACATTGCGGGGCCCGTAGCATTTGCTACTTCTGCTACTGGGTTAATACGGCACTGCATTACAATTAATTTTATATTATTGGAACCCAAAAAAGTCAGTCTCGTCTGATGGTAAGTGATTACCGCCATCTACGGCAACCAGGCATCGCAGATGTGTTCCCATTGCGAAGACAAAGCTGAAATGTTTTATTTGCTTGACCGGAACTCGAGAACGCTACTTGGCGTCAATAGGTATGTTACAGGCCCAAATGATATCCTACCTGAGGTAATAGCGTGGTGCGGGTAGGCTTGATGGGAGAGTTCGGTCGTTCGCGTTTATTAAAGTGTGGACCAGCTCGTGAAGAGACCACTTGTTGGGACAGAAACGTATTCTTATGTCGCTCTACAACACACTACACCTGCACAGTTGATTTGATACAGATCTCTGGAGTCATAATACCTGAAAAATAAGTCTGCCTCACTGATTTTGATATATTATGCTCGGTTAACCATTAACGATGCAACATTTTTTTTTTCTTAGCCTATCATGTGTCTCACTGCTGGGCAAAGGCCTCCCCTTTTTTTTCCAAACCTCTCTAGCTTGTGCTATATCTGACCATGTTCGCCCCAGAAACAAGACCAGATCGTCGCACCACGTTCACCGCCGTCTACCTCGATGGAGATTCCGTCCGTCAAGCGCCCAGTGAGTGACGATGTATGCCCACCTCTCCCTCTCCGGGTGCATTCGCGTTACGTGGCCAGCCCATTCCCACGGTTGGCTGTTTTTTCTCCGACATATTATGCAACCTTTTTTTTTACGGAGGGGAAATCATCAAATAACTTCTCCCACTCTGGGCAGAGCGGGAGGGAGTGTCAGACTTTTACTGACTAAAACCCATCCATATTCCTTCCTCGCCCCTTATGTTCCGGGCCATAGTATCTCTTTCGAATACTCCCGCAGACATCTACAACCTGAGTTGTGGAACACAGGTTGGTGTTTCTTACGCGATCTGTACGCTTCACACCGATATTCCATTGCCTGCTGGCAGTTTGGACTTCTGTTGTTCAGTAAGTGACCAACTGCCAGGATGCGCATGTCGAGGAGTTTTCTTTTCAGTGTCATTGGAAGACTACCTTCATATGTTCTTTTATTTTGAAAGACACTATCTGGACTATGTATGTATACTCATCGACGTATTGCAGAACATGCTCGTCTACCTCGACTCTTCGTTTCATGCTGTTGGTTATGACCTGGGTTTTAGATCTGTTCATTGAAAGTCCAACCACAAGACTTGCTGTACTCAGATCTTGGAGCATTTCTTCTAGTTGTGAAGCAGATGTGGAGAACAACACAATGTCATCATCAAAGCGGAGCTGATGGCCGCTAACATTTATGCCTCGTGACTACCACGAAGCAGGTAGTTTGATAAAAACCTCCTGCAGTGCGCTAGTGAACAGTTTAGGTGAGAGTGGGTCGCCTTGTTTGACACCCTTTTCAATGTTGAAATTCGGACAAGAAATATGTAGCTTGACGTTCGCCGTGCTACTTCGATAGATGGTGTCAATGAGGTGCATGTAGGTGTGCGTTATATTTTGGGACTCCAAGGCATTCATGACTGACTGATGGTCTATACTATACTGTCGCAGGCCTTGGCATAGTCCATAAAGGCCAGGTATAGCAGTTAATTAATTTCACTATATTTTTGGATTGTGTCTTGGTAAATGGTATGGAGATGATCGGTTGTAGAGAAGCGGCGACGAAATCCCGTTTGTTCGGGAGTTTGGTGAAGATCAAGGGTCGAAGCGATACAGTTCTCTATAACATTAATAAATCACTACATATTATAAAACAAAGTCTCCCGCCGCGTCTGTCTGTCCCTATGTATACTTAGATCTCGGATTTTGATGCGGGTTTTTTTAATAGATAGAGTGATTCAAGAGGAAAGTTTTACGCGGGCAAAGCCGGGGGCATCAGCTAGTAGTTTATATAAATGTGACATTAGGCTTATGGGGCGATAGTTCGTTAGATGTCAGCTTTGTCTCCTTTTTATGGAGTAAAATTATGTACACCAATGATATGCAACAATACGGCGATAAAACTAAAACTAAATAACCTACCTTTATTGACCACACTAAGTTCGAAATAGGTTGGCTTTGCTGAATTACATAGTTATAGACTATTCACATTAACCCAGTCAGGTACATGTAAAAGTCAGTTTGAATACACTTCATATTTGATTCAAAACTTATAGCGCCGATCTACAACGTCTAAGAACTACGCTTCGTAATCGACGGCAGAGAAACCCCTGTATCTCGTAAGCAGGCCAGAGACACCCACGCCATTGCCATACATATTCTATAACCCAATACTATCTGGGAGAGTTTAAAAAAATAAATAAAGCAACAAAACCCACCTCTCGTGACCTCATGAGGAATCTGACAAGCCTGCCGCGTAGCACAGCAAGTGTGTGTTTATCCATTTCCGTAGAGGTCCCTGACACAGACTGCACCAGCACCTGCCATCGAGTCAGTGAAGCTTCCAGAAGACGGATGTCCTTTTTGTCTATTCTGAAACGTAATAAAAGATTTGAGATGTAGTGTAGAACTTTCATCATTTGCCGAGCATTTTCCCAATTATGTTGGAGCTAGCCTAACCGGATACAACTGGATACCAGTATTGAGCGACTGCCTATCTGACCCTACCCCCCCCCCACCCCCCCACCCCACCCCTTGGTAAGACTCGTTGTCAGACTTTTGAGTGTCGAACTTTATGATGCATTTTTGCATGTATATTTTGACGGTTTTAAGTTGCATATAATGTGGTCTCTAATAATAACTTTGGGATGCTCAGAATACACGAATTCGAATAACAAAGAGAAATATAAGTATGTACAGATACAAACTGACAACCTCAATGAATTCAAATCTGTATATGGAATAGGATAAGGAAACTGAAAGTTTCCCATATTCAGGTGAACTAGTCATTTCATTGAGGGGACTTCACTCTCTCTTATAGAGAGAGGCCCTGGGTGCCATCCGTGGGAACATTACATGCTAATTGATTATGCTAGGTTACTTGGTTGCCCCTAATAGGCTTGTTAACTGGGAAAATATCTGACCCGTATTTTTTCTTTTGTCACATAAACCAAAATTGACGATGATACAACGCTTTTAAAATTCCCAATACGCCACTGTTTGGTATCATTCTTAGTGAGTTCCGACGTCACGAGCCCCCACTCCCGAGTTTCGATGCGTTATCTTTGTCAATATTCGTTGATTTACAAATACAAAAAATACGTGTCCATTATTTTCCAATACTCTAACTGACGGACTAAATAGATTTGCAATTTATTGATGGTGGAAACTAGCCTATTCAAAGGCATCCAACGGTATGCTCATAAGACTTTCTGGAATCATTCAATTATTTGGTACTTAGTACTAAATGAAATGTACCTGTCAGCTAGCTGCATCTCAACATCTGCACCATCTTCCTTATAGTCTGGCAACTCATTGTCATTCATTGTGTCTTCAGCATCAGAGAAAGTCGTTACTTCAGATGAATCTGCAAAATTTTAAATTGAATTAAATTGACCGACTTGTTGCTTAGTGGTCACAAGGGTAACTGCTGAGTGTAAGGTTTGGGTTTTTCCATTAGGAATTTCTCAGCAGCAACCACGAAGTCTGGGTTTGTGCCCGGTTGATAGCAATAGGGTCGACCCCTATTACATGAGAATTAAACATAACTGGACAAATGTGGGTATACACCTCTGCCTAACTCTTCGGGGGTTACAAGCATGATGTTATATAAATATGTATTAACTTTCATTTTAGAAAGGTGGAAATACTGAGTTGTTAAAAAAATAATTTCGTTGTTACGATACTATGCTGTAGCAAAACTATTTTTCCATGATAAGCAGTTAGTTTTCAGTAGCTTCTGCCAGCCTCCAAGAGAAAAAGCGTGAGTATATGTACGTTTTATAAACCAGCGACAGGACAGTCAAGATTTTCTTTATGGTTAACTACAGAAATAGCTCTTTAATAACGGCTGATAATATAAATAAATACCCCATCACATTCCATGTAAATCAAAGATGTCTTACTTTTAGGCAATGGTGGAACAGTCTGGTAAGGCAACAGATTGTACTGTTTCAGGAGCTGCCAATGTGCCAACAAACTCTTAGCGGTCCTTGCTTGATAGAATACAGTTGGATTCTGGTCCAGCAACTCTTGGAATTTTTCCAGTGGTGGGAGAGCTGACTGAAAGAAAGAAAAAATGTAGAAATTATTACTTTGTATGAAAAAACTTAAAAGATAAGTAAAAATAAAAATAAATAGCACCAGACATTACACACAACGCCATGTAGTGTCACAGTAAACAACGAGGCTTGTGTCGTGGACACCAGATAGTTGTTATACCACAAAGATACTTTTTGTTTACAAATACCTATAAACATCCATGACTAGATGATATTTAAACACTAAAACTTTCTAAGTTTTATTACTTAGAAAGCTAGTTGTTAGTGGTCTGACACATAGCAGCCCGCGTAGCATGACCACTGTAGAAACAGGTTTCTTCTGTTCATCTGTCATTGAATAGACAAAATAACAGATGAACAAAGATCAATGTCAATGCTTTCTTCATGGTGGTCATGCTATGTGGGCAGATGGCATTTTGCGGTTTCTGCCTGGTATCGGTGGTGGTGGTGGTGGTGGTGGGTTTGCCCATACGCAAAATACGCGCTTTGACGTGGAGTTGCGGACACCAGCCCATTGTAAAATACAATACAACACAGTGCCAATACCTTAACCACATCTAAAGTCATTCTGTGGGCGATGTTAATGGTGTTATTGAAATAATAACTCACAGTAACGATTTGTATTGTGCCAAGTAGTTCTTCTTCAGCATTTGAGTACAGTGCTTGTTGCTGAACCATTGCTACCAAGTCTGGGTGCAAGTTACGCATAGCTGCGATAGCCACTCGTGATATTTCCGCATTATACAGCAGGGCATACCAACGAGACTGCAGCTCGCTGACCGTGAAGCGACAGGAGAATTTTACTCCACGGTGGACTATGCGCAAGTCATTGGTCTGGAAACATGCAGAATAATTTATTAAAAATACTTTTCAACTTTTACAAATGATAATATTATTGTATATGAATAATATTGTTGATAGAAATAATGAAAGGAAACTACGGGCATGCCACTAAAAAAGACGGTAATAGAACCCTGCATTTTTCCAAGACTAACATACGGCTGCCAGACATCTATACAAACAAGATAAGAAATAAAATAACTACAACCCAACAAGCTATGGGAAGGAGTATCTTGAAATTGAGAAGAATAGAGAAAGTAAAAAGCGAAGAGATAAGAAAGAAAACAAAGCTAACAGATTCCCTCAAACAAACCTTAAAGCTGAAGTGACAATGGGCGGGTCACATAACAAGATACTCAGACAAAAGGTGGACTTCGCAGTCAACAAAATGGTCTGGCCCGCTGGGAAAAAGAAAAGTTGGAAGACCAAGACAACAGTGGGCAGAGGAAATAATAGAAATCGCAAGCAGGAACTGGTGAAATCTCAGTGCAAAAAGAGAGGATTGGAAGAAGATGGAGGAGGCTTTTACCCAAAAGGGATCAATTACAAAGGCAGAAACCAAATGAATACCGATCTAGAATCACTATGTGGGTATATAACTATAAATTACTTTGTAATTAGAATATGATAAATATTTTTTTTATTTGATTTGATTACTAAAAAGAGAGTTACCAATGAAAATTTGTTGACAGTAACAAAAGATAGACGAGTCCTTACCTGTTGCACACCTTGTATCAATGCAAAATCATCAATAGGCTTCCAACGTCCCAAATCTTTAGTCGAAAGGTGACTCAGTTGGCCTTTACGGCGAATCTTTCTACCAATGCTGCCTCCAGCAGAAACTTTACTGGAAGCCCTGCGACGTTCCGGAGGCGGGTGCGCGGGGGGCGGGGGCACACTGGCTACTGGAATCTCCGACACTTGACTCGTATACGACTGTGTGCGCATCCTTTTGTCCCCTTTCCCGAGTGAAGACCCAGGCAAACCACTGTATTCGACCAGCTCATCGTCAAAACGCCTACGTTTTATTGATCTTGAAGAACTGTAACGTGGAATCATAGATTCAGTATTACAATAATTAATCTTTTTTTCTGTTTTTTAATAAATCTTAAAAACACTACCTGCGTCTTTTAGTGTCGTCTGGCGCATTATGAAATGGAGATCGTGTAGTGCTTGGGTACTCATTACTGTCCGAAGCATTGGATGGTGTGGCTGGGAACTCCATTATTTACACTTTACACTGAAAACACAATAATTATATTAAAGATGAAAAGCCATTTTAATCGAAGTCTTTTCTAGTAAATAGCAAACTGACAGTGAGTGATCAAAACAATGATTTCACAGAGTAAAAAAACCGATTATTGATCGCCCCTCGAATGTTTAAAATTAATTGGATGATATTATCGATATTTCAAGACAATTTCTTCGTTTCTCTCAAAGTCTCAATTGTCTTTGGCTTATTAGTCGATTAATTAAGAACTACACTACCGTAACCGCCAAAGAGACGGTTTTCACTAGTTTACCACTCTATCTGTCAAGTGTCAATTACTGTCAATGTCAAAATTGTAAGGATTTAGGTTATGTTGTGGATGGATTTCAATTTTTTTCTCAACTTTGACCATTAATATGGCTCATTTAATTCGCGCAGTATCGTTTAGACCAAGAGAAATAATTACAAGATGCTACAATAAAATCGTTATAACTGATGATGGTTCAACAATCGTCGCGCTTCATAGAGACCAAGAATTTCCATATGAACACTCCAGACCTCTCCCAGAAGAAACTGTTCCTGATAATTCAGTTTTAAGAATGAGTGATAAACAAGAAGTTTACAGAGTATTCAAGAATTTGAAGCCTGAGATAGCAAGGAAACAGCTGTCTTCCATAACCTTAACAACTGAGCATAGATGGTGGCCCAGGGCTAGAGACAAGAAGGCCAAGAAAACAGAAATGAACCGCCCATATTTGTAAAACAACCAATGTATTAGTATAAGATATTGTAGTAATTAATAAAAGATTGTTCAATAAACTATATTTTACTCATAGAAACCTTCTTCGTTGATCCCTTAATGCAGAGGATATTGGTGCATCTCCAAGGATATTCTGCACTGAGGACCGCTAGATACATGTTGCCTACAAAAGCTTTCTTGGGCGCATCTGACCATTAGCTCTGCCTTAAGCATGTTTACTTTTCACCAGGCCCACTATCATTAGCCTTTCCGTTCTTAAATGTGCGTGTGGTTTGCAAAGTGGCCCCACTTTGTTAAAACTCTTTCATAGTAGGTACCAATCAAAATTTGTGAAAGCAAGATATTACCACAAGTCACTGTCCTTCTTGGTATCTTTGTTCAAAATGGGCCTCCAATTCTCATACATATACAATTTTATTACGCTAATGTAATGACACTTATAGATGTTTGAAAGAATGTAAATCGCAAAATACTCTTTGGATGTGGAGTTGCAGACACCAGTCATGGGCGCTTTCAATTAAGACGTTTCGTGGCGCCCTCGCCACGCCATTGCAGTATGTGTCGCGCCACACCAGCTCTTCTATACATTTTGTATGAAATATTAGGAAGTGACGTCACGCCACCACCTCGCC
Source organism: Xestia ashworthii (assembly GCA_950022955.1). NCBI lineage: Eukaryota > Metazoa > Arthropoda > Insecta > Lepidoptera > Noctuidae > Xestia > Xestia ashworthii. The sequence goes on from OX465550.1 coordinate 8,501,175, forward strand.
CGCGCCGCGCCACCGCCATAGCCACTTGTGTATTACCCGCGCCTTGCCTATTCACGGAACAGTCTGTTCCGTGTACCTATTAGTATTTTAGCATTATGTATATCTTTTCATTTATTTCCGCTTGACTGATTTCAATTTAACAATCTAGGTTTCAAAAACTGAAATGTTAAGTTTTGTTGCTGATTGTACAGAAACTTTTGACATGTTGCATTGCTGCATCGCCTGCCAGTTTACCATAACGACAAGACAAGGCTATTAATTAATACTTGCTGTCTTATGTACCGGGGTGAATGGAAACAAAACTTTAAAAGCGATTTTATCGCTGAACTTATATTGTATATAGCCAACAAGGTACCTTTATAATTTAGTTAACACAATAGAGTATTTGTTGGTACCGTATCATGTGAATTCAACTTTAAAAAATCCATTCCAAAAATTTTGTTTCCATTCACCCCTGCATTTCTATTCACCCCGTTTTACGGTAAGTACCTAAGTTTCTAAATCATAGCTGCCATGCATTGCATTGCAAGTTACTGACGCCACTGGCATAAAAGTTCATAGTTCACGGCAGCGAATCAATTGATCTTCGAGGTCAAGCTACAGCCGCTAGCCGTAGGGCTCGTACCCTACACGTTGTCATGGCCATCATATTATACCGTAAAAGATCGAGTGCACCTTGAATAATTACTTACCTACTCAGTGGCGTAGCGTGTGGGGGGGGGGGGGGGGGGGCAGGAAGGCCATGTCTCCGGGCGGTGCGTTTCAGGGGGTGCGGGGCGGCAACAAATGAATCCAGCAGGAGGCGGCAGCACCGGTCATCAGATCAAATAATTACCACTTTCAATAACCCTACCCCTGGCCCTAGCCCCTAGTAGCGTAGCGTAGCGAGAGAAAATTTATGTGAGCAGTATATTTGGTACTAGCTTCCGCCCGCGACTCCGTCCGCGCGGATGTCGGTTTTCGCGTGGATGGTTTATTTCTCCAATTTGAGTAACTCTGACAATGACATTTTTTTTCTACGTATTTTTCCAGGATAAAGAGTATCCCATTTTATGACCAGGATAATAAGGTATAATTACACCAAGTTTCATCGAAATCGAACCGTTAGTTTTCACGTGATGCCTGCATATACAGACAGACAGACAGACAAAAATTTTTTTAATCACATATTTGGGTTTGGTATCGATCGACGATCCAGCAACACCCCCCGCTATTTATTTTTTCAATATTTTCAATGTACAGAATTGACCCTTCTACAGATTTATTATATGTAAGTATAGATTTGTTGGATTGGGGATATTGTGGCGAAAATCTCACAGAGTGCCATTTAGGAGCCAATTCATTGAAATTCGAAAAACGATGACATTTGCAACTTTCTTGACCTTTTTTTTTTGGGTGGGATATCATCAAATAACTTCTCCCACACTGGGCGGAGCGGGAGCGAGTGTCAGACTTTTACTGACTAAAACCCATCCATGTTCCTTCCTCGCCCTTTATGTTCCGGGGCCGCGGTATCTCTTTCGAACAGCCCGCAACCCCGGCAGGCTTCGGCCCTTACGGGCCCCTTCAGTGTGCTGACATCTCTTTGAGGCGCGCGTGGAACACGAACGCACCATCGATACGGCCTGTCGTCATTAGACGGACGGACGGCTTGCTAGCCCATAGCTAGCCGTCAACAGGCCCGCGTCTACGGTGACCGGTAGCCACCACGTGGCCCCCGACGCCCGGTGCGTCTCCCGCGGCGGCTGGGAAGAGAGGCTCTCTACATCTCGCGTTCCGCCACCTCTGGTTTTATAGTCTTTGGCCACCTCCTTCGCTAGCATGACTGGTTCGCAGAAGGAGGTGACGGCTTCCTATTCCGTCTCGCTGCGGACCATGGATTGAACCAAAGCCGGACGCGAGAGGTCGCCGCCGCCGATTGCCGCTACGAGGACACGGCGGCGGCGGTGCTCCGCCCACGCGGGGCAAACCTCCACCGTGTGCTCCACCGTGTCCTCCGGTCGATCCTCGCAGTGGAAACACCCGGGCGTTTCCTCCCGCCCGATTCGGTGCAGGAACCTCCCGAAACATCCGTGTCCGGTGAGGACCTGCGTCAGGCGGAAGGTGAGGTCACCGTGGCGCCTCTCAAGCAGGGTTGGAAAAAAACAGTTTTATTTACATTTTATAAAACAAACAGTTCAAAATGTTTAAACAGGTGTTTTTTTTCCTAAGTTAGTTATCATCCATTTTAATTGATTAAGCCTGATATAATTCATTTTTATACTATTTTAAAAACTGCATGACAAAAATTGATCTTAATTCAATACATCCTGTTCCGACGTTAATTTTTAGTACGGAAAAAATCAAATAAACTTCTCTTAAAATAAGGGGAATACCCAAAACATTTATTAAATAATCACGAATTACGGGGAAGTTCTGGGAATTCCCCGGGGGACTTTACCGATCGAATGTATAAATAGAGCGGACTTTCTGATTTTTCATTTCGCAATTTCGACAGTTGTTATTAACGGTTGTGTGATAGATAAAGATAACACCTCTACCTCATCAAAATAATAAAAATGTCATGTCCAGGGCGTAAAAAGCATCCAAACGCCTCCTGCCGCAGGCTCTACGTGGGGGACGGGGGTCGTGCGCTCCATGGCCCTTTACGGGGCCCGGCGCGGCCCCAGTGTGGACGCGTTACTTGAGGTGGCGAGCCGCCCATTATCTGAACGCCAAAGCCAAAGTCCCCTCTTTGAGGAGTGGCTTGAGAGCAGGGTTGGCATGTTTAAAACAAGTTGTATAAAACATGTGTTTTAAACAGTGTTTAAAACAGTTTAAAATAAGACATCGTTTTTTATTATACGTGTTTGAAAACATTGTTTAAAACATGTTTTAAACAATGTTTAAAACTTTATAAAAAACAGGGTTTAAAACAATGAATACTAGTAATTTTTTTCCTTATTTCTTTTATTTAAGTAATCAACTTTAAAGAATTTTTATAAAATAACTAAAGTGGCTTTTTAACAATTAAAAGCCACTTTAATTCATATCGAATTTAAGTTCACTTTAATTCAATTCGATATGAATTAAAGTGGCTTTTTAAATTGTGGCGTCCACCGTAGAGCGCCCCTTACGGAAACCAAACTGGTTCTCCGCAAGATTCGGCCTCGGATTGCAATAAATCTCTCAAAGAGCTTGCCCACCTCGTCGACCAGCACAATGGGCCGAAATGTGGACGGAGAGTTCGCAGGGCGCCCCGGCTTCTGGATGAGGACCAGCTTCCCCGTCTTCCAACGAACTGGGGACCCGCCTCTCTCCAAGCATGCGCTTAAGAGCCCTTCCAGTCAGGGCCCGAGAGCCTCCGCATCCGAGACCAGGACCCAGGCTTTGCCAGGCAAGCCATCGGGTTCCGGGGCGCTATTTTTGGCCTTAAGCCTACCTACCGCCACTCTCAGGTATACCCCAGTCACTTACGGAGTGTCGTCGTCGTTATATGGGTCCTCGTCCGGCACCGCAGGTGGCGGAGCCATAGGCGGGGGCGGATGTTCCCCCCGCGAAGGGAACAGAGCGCTCACCACGTCCTCTACGAGCTCGGGCCGGAGACTCTGCGTCAGCGGGGGGGGGCAGGTGCGGAGTTTATCCCGCACCATCTTGTAAGGGCGCCCCCACGGATCTCTGTCGAGTCTCCAGCATCTCCAAGCGGGCCAGTTCCCTGGCCCGCAGGACAGCCTCCCGGAGGGCGGTCTTCGCCGCTCTGTAACCCTCGTACAGCTCCGCCTCAAAACTTTCTTGACCTTGACGTTGATTCGATAGTTCTTAGTTCCAAATCATTCGTAAAGCGCTGTTCTGTCATGTGACTCAGGCTGGCTGGACAAATCTTCAAAATAGATCGCATTTAACTAGGTCAATAGGGCAGTTTATGTGACGGCTAAACACCCTTATTTCAGAATTTGTGACGCTACAGAATCTTAGATAATCGATCGAAAACGGGTCCAGCCAGCTTAAAAAACCACTTTTCGCTGGTCTCTCAATCTTGGTAACGGAAGTGATTTTGACGACTTTTTGCATATCTACAGACGTCACATAAATTTGTGACAGGCATCGAGCTAAAAGTTTTGTGATACGTACAAGTGGTTTAATAGAAAAATGCAAAAATCTTTGTCCAGCCATCTTGAATTTACGTTGGCTGGCACTTCCGAATCTCAATAACGGTAGATAGCGTTTTCGAATATGGTTCCTTTACTAAAATTTTCAAATCAATCAATTAAAATATCAAATATTATTACTAAATAACAAATATATTCAAATATCAAATTTGAATATATTTGTTATTTACTAAAATACAATGAACCATGTTTTTAACCGACTTCCAAAAAGGAGGAGGTTCTCTATTCGACTGTGTATTTTTTTTTTTTTTATGTATGTTCACCGATTACTCGAAGACGCCTGAACCGATTTGAAAAATTCTTTTTTTGTTTGAAAGGGTATACTTCCAAGTTGGTCCCATAGTCGCCAAGTCGGGATCTGATGATGGAATCTTGGCGAAATCGAGGGAACTCTTCAAATTTTATAGGATAACGTACAGCAATTTTGGTATTTTCTACAACAAGTGAAGCATTTGCGTTTGATAAGAACCATTCTACCATCAGATCTGATGATGAAGCCAAGAGTCACGGAACTCCATAATGAGACAATGTATCCTAGTCGTGTTTGGGCTTGTTGTAATTGTAACGGTATGCACTTTCCATGTGTACCAAGCACATGTGAACCACTAAAAAGTGAAAAATAAAAACTTTTTTGCAAAAAATAAAACCCTGCTTCTGCTCTGCCGAGCTTCTGAAGTCGGTGACAAAAAAAATAAATCAATCATACAAACGTCACCGACTTCAGAAGCTAAAGTTATTTTTCACTTTTTTGTTTTTTTTTTTGAAGTCGGTTTTATTTTTGAATGAATATTTTAGGCAAGTATTTATTTACAAAGCCTAATAATTTGATAGTTATAATTTGAAAACCAACCCTGTTATCCGTGTCAACTACCAATATGATTTTTAAGTATTGATTTTCTGAGTAATTTTGCGTTCCATCGGATTACAGACGTTGTCATTCTGTGTAGAAATACTGACCCTGACATACAAGAAGAGCGCTGGCGCCCCGATCGTGGTATGTCAAGCTCGAGACACAGGGTAGGTATGTCTGGCAAACGATCAGGTCGGCCAATCGCCACATTGAAGGTAGTATACCTATACGTAGTGAACCGTAACTATCTGACCTTGTTCATAGCTTTCCACCAGGCCAGATCAAGAGGGAACAGTAGGCACATCAAACCAACCCGTAATTATTACAAAGTGTACAATTGATCGAAGATTGTAGTAGGCTAAAATTAAATGTTGTTTATGTATATATCAATGACTAGAGCTACTAATATAGTAATCTGTGATGACTAGTATATTATTTGGGTGGGTGCACGGGCTGCGCGCAGCTCGCGTTTTAGGTTTCGTGTTTTTGAAAAGTACCTAGGTACTCGTATTCACCCTTATTAAAATTTGAAAATTCAGTGGAATCGTTAAAAGATTTTTAAAATCCATTAGAGCACTTTAAAGATTTAGAAACCCCTCAAGAACCCCTAAAACATTTTAAAAACGAATTCAATAAAACATGGGAATTAAAATAAAAAAAAAAATAAAAAAAATATTCTCAGACATTTTCGTATAAAAAAAAAATATTACCCGATTTCCGAGATACGATGGGGGAAGGAATGAATGGGTTATTATTAGCGTTTTCGACTCCCTATTCCTTGACATGCTGCCTTAAATCACTGAGACGCTGCGTACGTTTAGCGCTAGATTCCCGAGCACGGACCTGCGTTGTTCTCCAGCTTTGGTTAACAAGCCGCTGTGAACGCTCGGAGCTAGATTCCCCAGCGCGTGCTTGCGAAATATTTTCTCTATTCCTCGAGAGGCGCTGATGATTTTCAAGAGCAGACTCCTCCGTACGGCGTACTCTATAGCTGCTCTTGTCTGAGATGTCTGACGGGAAAGTTGTGATTTCCTTTTAGGCATGATAAACAATCGCTGAAACGGTCCGATATCCCAAAAACAGAAATACCATAGCTTCGAACTCGAAGAATGAGCAACCAAAACAATTTTAAAGACCAATAACATCCAACCAACTGCGTACAACTTACCTACCTAACGACGAAAGTTAAATAATAACTGAAGAGGGTCATTAATCCTCGGAAAATCTTAACACCGCGATTCAGAAAAATGACGTGAAAAACGTGCTTACAAAGCATGTTCTAATGCGGTTCGTAAATGAACGGCGGCATTTTGCGATTTAGTTAATTTTACATATCTTCGAAACTATTTAACCAATTGACATACTGTTTTGGGCAAATAGTATCTCTATGATGTTCTTGTGATCTATTTTTTTTTGTTGTATAAAACATCGTCCAAAGGTAAGTACGTCGAAAAATACTTTTTTTAACACATAAAAGCTACTATATCTGCTAGAATATAAAAGATAGAAATATGGTGTCACGGACTTTTTTGTAGAACTATTCAAAGCGGACCAGGTTGCGATACATTGTTTTCAATTATATACAACTGTTAAGGCAGCGCATGCAAATAACTCTGTTGTAAGAGCTATTTTTTCCGCCTGGCTAGACAAAAATTGAGATAGTTCGGCTAATATGCATGATATCTTTATATAATTTATAGCCTATAGCACTCACGAATAATGTAGCTTTGTATCAGTGAAACAATTTTTAAAATTGGCTCATTACTTCCGGAGATTACCCCCTACATACAAACTTACAAACAATGTTACCTCTTTATAATATTATTATTACATTATATTAATATTTTATTTATTAAAATATTAATTATATTAATATTATATTATTAGTAGGTATATTAGTATTAGTAGTATAGATAAAATAAAGGATTATTTCATAGTGTCTGTCGGGAATGCGAAACTGCAAAATCGTGCTATTTTAAGTCACTCACCTATTTATTGCAGTTATTTTAATTTTTGGCTGACAACAGCCTTTTTCAGGTAGGTAGTAGCAAATAATCAACTTTCCTAAATAAAATAATATATAGTTTTTATTAAATAACTTTATTTTTGTTAAATACTTTGTATATCATTATTCATTTTACAATTCAATAAATTAACGATGCTATTAATGCAATCGATAGCCTAGTGTTCCTTTAATTCAAAATATATTAAATTGTTATAACGTAGGTATTTAACAGGTACTTACATATTTTTTAGGTATTATTTTTATAATAGATGCAATTTCAACTCTACGTTATTTATGAAAATCGTGTATTAATAACTTAGCAAAGTAACATTTCATTAACAGTAGGTACAATGTAGGTATTAAAGGATAACATGTCTCATCTATCATATTTGTAACTATTTAGCAAGGCTTCGGAATTAGCCTATATATATACTTTCGATAAATAACAGCTTATTTTATTAATATTGCTAAAAAATAGAAACTATGATTTTGTAGGTAGGTACAAGACTTAAGGTGACTGGGGGTAAGATGAAAAACGGGGAAAGATAAAAAAAAACCGGCCAAGTGCGAGTCAGACTCGCGCACCGAGGGTTCCGTACAAACCTGTAGGTATATAAGTAAAAGTTATGGTAATTTAAGATTTTCGGATTTTTTCCTATATGTGTACTTTATAACGTTGCTTCATGCCAAATTTCAAGATTCCAGGTCGTCTGGAAGTATCCTTTAGGTTTTGATTCCCTTGCGAGTTGTTGCGAGTTTCAAAATATGCGGCTTTAATTGCTGTATCTTTTGATTGCGTTGACGTAGAAGTTTGATTTTGTTACAGCTTAAAGATATTATAGACTTGAGTATTTGTTAAGAATTTCAATATAATACCACTACGCGTTCATGAGTAAAGGGGTAATAAGTTTAAAATTATTAAAAATATTTTTATTATATGATGTAACTAAAAATTTATGCTTTTCACAATTTTTCCTTTATCTGTGTTATAAGACGTTGCTTCGTACCAAATTTCAAGATTCTGAGTTCACGGGAAGTACCCTGTAGGTTTTGATTCCCTTGCGAGTGTCGAAAATTTGCGGCATAAACGGGAGTATCTTTTGATCGCGTTGACTTAGAAGTTTGATTTTTTCACAGCTCCAAGAGACCATAGACTTGAGTATTTGATATGAATTTCAGCTTGATACCTCCACGCGTTCCTGAGAAAAAAGGTCTTGACAGACAGACAGACAGACAGACAGACAGACGGACAACAAAGTGATCCTATAAGGGTTCCGTTTTTACCTTTTGAGGTACGGAACCCTAAAAATACAATAACGCCGAATATCAAGGAATTCTTTTAATTCTGGCAATACAGTTTGGACACCACTTTGTCTTGCCCCGCCCCGCAGTCTGCGTCAGTCGCTAAGTGAGAGCGCTCGTGTGTTTTTTGTAATTTTCCGCACGACCAGAATTCGCGCGTAAAATTGAGTTTTTTAATCTTACCCCGCTTGCTGTATCTCCTTACACAGGTAAGTACCAAACATTTTGTTTTGATATTCATAATTAGATTTGAAATGTTATATGGTCTTTAATGTGGTGATTACTATATTTCACGTATTTTAAGATTTATGGTGCCTTTCAAACTTTCCCCTGCAAATTTCTCCTACAAAAGGTCAGGGGTTCTCAATCTGAAATATACGGTGGTATTCCACAACATCACAAGTACCAACAACTTTTATCATGGAATCAGTACATAATTCTAGACTCTGTAATGGTAAAACGCTTGTCGGTTTCAAAAAAAGTCAGATGTTCTATACATAAGTGCAATACCTACACGATCAAAATGTATAACGCAGCTGAAATCTGAAATCAACCACGGTATGGAACACTAAATATGCCATTTGAACTTACATATAGATAACTTTTTATTTTTGTTTTAGGATCAACATGCCTCGTAACTATATAAGGAAATCGTTACGGGCAACCTGTTATACTCCTGAGGACTTGGCAATTGCTATACAGAGAGTGGAGAATAAAGACTTAACCGTGTACGCAGCAGCTAAGTTATTTAACATACCTGTCGCTACGCTGCGGTATTTTTACGGTATTTTTCACATTCATCTTTATTTTTAACGTTTTGGCAATGATTATAAAAGTACAGTTTACTAATGTTTTTTATAGGCAAGAGTGCCTAGTTTTGTTGTTTTTTTATTAAATAATATGGAACGCAAAAATACGCGGACGTGATTTAAAAAATATTGTAAAGTTATTTAACATACCTGTCGCTACGCTGCGGTATTTTTACGGTATTTTTCACATTCATCTTTATTTTTAACGTTTTGGCAATGATTATAAAAGTACAGTTTACTAATGTTTTTTATAGGCAAGAGTGCCTAGTTTTGTTGTTTTTTTATTAAATAATATGGAACGCAAAAATACGCGGACGTGATTTAAAAAATATTGTAGTTACTTCTGATTTTCGGATTTACCAACTGATCTGATACAGCCAAATTATATATTTTTGATAAGATGTTATATTAGTTTTAAAAGTAGTACTTATATTCGACTGATTTTATTTAACTGTGATGTTTGGATCTCCTTTGAAACAACATTTTTAATAATGTTAATTATATTCTGCTCTCGTGGTTTATTTTATAAAAATAATTATAATGTACGCTACGCTAGTACAAAATGAAAACATGTGTTTTATTTATCGACCCGACTAAGACATGAGCATGATTATTTTTTTTTTTTATATCTTATCAAAACAAATGTTGAGAACCCCTGACTGCCAACCGTTCCAACGGGGTAAGATCGATATATTTTATTTGACAAATTATTTTTTCTTGCATTTAGAATGCGATTTTTAAATGTAACTGATTTTCAAGCTATTTAGGTTATTAGAACAGAAGGTTTATTGATCACCACACATGCGTAATGACCATGAATACGATTTTAGTCACTATTTCAATCTTACCCCTTCGGCATTTCATCTTTCCCCTACATATTGTTTTTCTCAAGACCAACTTTATCAACGCTTTTTTCATAAAAAAATTGTTTCAAATAGATTTCTGTCAGCATTATAGAAACAAGTTGACTATACTCTTTTACCCAAAACATCATTTTATGCATTTGACCTGAATCCCTTTGTTTCACAACAGTTTAAAATAAACACTACTTATCTGATCAAAAATCCATTTCGACTTACCCCCACTCACCTTACTATTTTCACAAACTACAATAATTTCTCTTTCTAAACACATTATTTATTCCTTCACATCCAATATCACAATCGATTGCTTTCTTTGGTGCTCTTTACATCTAAATATTGCACTTATAACATCGACTAGTTCATCATCAGTCGCGAACCTCCAACCACAAGTTTCCTGTGTAACCATTGTAACTGGAAAAAAGTTGTTAGCTTAACTGTGGTAATTAGTCTCTATGAAATAGATCTAAAATAAATAAAATATGGTAAGTTTTACAAAAATAGGTCTTCTGATTTATTGCACTATGTGATGAAGGTATAAATAGAATCAAATAGTGACACATATGTGCAGCCAAATGTCACGTGTGTTGGCAACTAGTGCGAGTCCTCGAACAATGAGTGCTCACAGTGTGTAACACCTGCCCACGATGCATTGACAAACATGCTAAGCTAACTACCACTAGTAACAGTAAGCCATCACTCAAGTGCCATAATTGCCAGTCTTGAAGAAAAACTTAACATTAATAAAAATATACTCTCGGGAAAGACATTATTGCATACGACGAAGTCATCTCATGACAATAAGGCTAGGCAATTGTACTATAGTCAGATACCAATAGTTACTCGCTATATAGAAGCTTCAACATCATCTATACAAAAATAACAGCCATAAATATATTTATTGATACAAAACAAAATGGCACACGAGAACCCAGATACAAAGTTCTTAATATTTAAAAATATAGTTTCTATGTGAAAATTAACAATTACCTATCACTGTATCAAAAAATATGGCGATGCAATCACAGTTAATTAATAAAAAATAAAAAAGTAGGTACTTTAGATTAAATAAAGCTTTTTATACAGGGTGCAATTGAAGTCGTGGGCATTATTTCAAACTAAGGCACTACTCATGATACTAATTGCATTAGGCCTAATAATAAGCAAATCAAAAATATTATTAATGCAAGTATGGAAAACTCTAAAAATGTAGTAAGTCATATTACATACATAGCAAAAGGCTTATTAATGCAGATAAACACTAAAAGTAATAAAAAAAATTACATCATAAACCCCAATAAGTTTTCAAGTATCAAAATCTCAAGCGCAGTACAGCGCGTTACGAAAAGTAAACAAATATCAAATAATACTAACTTGCATTTATAACATTTTTGATTTGCGTAATGCAATTAGTATCATGAGTAGTGTCTTGGTTTAAAATAATGCCCATGAATTCAATTGCACCCTGTATAATTTGATTATACTCATAATTTTCTTATATTATTAACTAAAGTGAGTTATTATATGAATGATTTTCTTATTATACTTTAGTTATGTTATAATTTTAATTTACTATTTAATAAGTATGATCAAATAACAGTCAAAACATGTACAGTAGAAGATAGATTTTGAATTTCAGACCCTAAACATTAATTTCAAAAATCGTTATAAAATACTTTAACAATAGACTTTTCTGGATATTGTAGTCAATCTCACAAACAAAACCAAGGCCCGCGGATTTTAATTTTTGGCGATGTGCGGGCGCAATTTCTTTACAGTTCTCAAACATAACACTAGGCTAAAAATACCGATATATAACTGTAGGTATGTAGGTACTATATTATACTTAAAAGTTAAGTGTAAATGTTGTAAATGTCACGAGGGTTGTGTTCTCTTCAGTTCTCCACTATGACGACATTGGATACGGCCTTGGGGAAGTAGCAGTGTAGTAATAGGTAGGTAAAGGTATGTGCTCATTTGAATCTTATTACGTAGCATAAGATACAAAATGTCACACATGATAGTTTCGATCGTTTTCTAATAATGGTAGAGGTAACTTCGATCGAGACTTCGTACCCGGCGTCGTCTATTTTCCTCATCGGATGAATAATTGAAGAGCGACTGAAGAGAACTGTTTCGGTAGGGTCAGCGGATCCGATTAAGGCGCAGTTCCCTGTCCAGCTGTTGTAGCTGACGGATGAAGCCTTCGTTGGGGTGAATGTCGCGGCGAGAACGGACGGTTCCCAGCGCTTCGGCTAGAGACATGCCACGTTTAATCATTAGAAACGCTAGAGCACATGTAGCAGACCGGGACACTCCCATAAAGCAGTGAACCAAGACGCGTCCTAAAAAGAAACATAGTTTTGGTCAAACAAGTCCTCCCGAGAAAAAAAAACCCTTCGTTCTTAACACATACCTCCACTCGAAACTCCTTCGTCGATGAAGTTAGCAGCTATATGGAAATATCTTGAAATATCAGTTGAGGGCAAATCCATGAGCTGGAAACCCTTGTAGCGCAGTCCAGGGCAGTCACGGTAATAGAGGTGGTCTGTGTCCACCTGGGTGTAACGCTTGCCTTCAGCGGTATTAAGGACATAGTTTATGTGCATACGCCTTAAAAATGCCTTGTCCTTTGCAGCAACTCTAAATTAACAGATTAATAATATTGTATGAGGCAAATACTCATACATTATAAACGTAGCTAGGTAAGTATATTCAGGTAGTTACGTATCTAGAGTACCAGCACGATACTACGTATAAGCTATGTAAGAGTCGTGAAGTTATTAACACTTACGCGTCTCCGACATACAGGCCCGGATAGACTTCATTTACATCCGGAGTGGCACTGTATGTGATATCCGCGAATGGGCGAGTGCGCAACGACGATAGTGAACTCAGCACGGATGACGGCGACGACGAGCCGAAACTCTGCGTATGAAAGGGAAGCGTTATACATTTACACAAATCCTGACCCATATTTGATAACTTCAAACAGTATTTTAATGTCTAAGAGCTCGAAACTTTAGTAAGAACACAGATAATGCACAGTAAACATCCATTACTAACAACGTAATTTCATTGCAAATATTGATAAACAACTGCAATCATTAGCATTTAGTGTCAAAGTGAGATAAGGATGAAAGCGAAACATCATTTAAACACATTTTAAAGCGGTCATTGAATATTGGTTTGTACGATAATTATTTCCTGTGGTTCGCATTTGTTATTTTACTTGCAATAAAACTTATTCAAATAGTACATAAAGTACAGCAACCACTAAACTTTTCTTCATGAGGCTTAGGTAAAAAATTAAATAAAAAAACATATTTTTTTTGTGTCTTATTAATTAAGGTAATCTTTTATAAGTATTCAAAACTAAACAATAAAACGAATAAATAATGTACATTATAGTACATAATCTGGGGTCATATTATAAAAGCAGAGCATGCAAGCTTGATTCACACACACACACCCACATACAACTCCAATGAAATCAAGAAATAATTTTGAGAAAATTGTAACATCCTGTAGATGTGTTTAGAAATAAAATTAATAGTTGAATGAACTAAATTAGAATTGGCAACACTCCATTATTAGGAAACATTTAATTAAATGCGTGAATTCCCCATCTTTAATACATACAACAATATATTTTTTAACCAAATAGCAATTTCATTGAAATTTTATAAGAACCTTTACCGTAATGCCTGTGTAGTTGGAAAAAAACAAGCACAGCCAACTGTGTGATTTGTGCATGGGTTACACAATCATAGGCAGATGATAAATACCATTAGGGTCCTTAGATAGGATCCTACACGTTGCTCTGTAGCTGCACAGTATGAATGAGATCTTGGGAATAGTGAGTACTGCCGATAACATAACATATATTATTATGATATTATTAAGCAACAAATATTATTCATATTATTTCAAAATTGTGAAGATACTGTGAACATGTTCTGAAGATACTGTGAACATGTTACGAAGCATGTGTGATGTGTGTTAGATGTATAGAAAATAAATAAGAAAAACAGCTAGTTTCCATGAAGTAATACATAAAAAAATTCACTGCTAAATTCCACGGTCATCTGTTTTTAAAAGTTTAACATAAATAGATTGGAGTATGTTCTCCAGTTCGACCTTGTATCGTTGTAATACAATAGAATGTTACTTTTTTTTGTTAGCCCATTTGAGTGGTAACCCACTACTGGGCAAAGGCCTAGAATGTTACTATGAGTTATACTTTTTCAGGATTATTTTTGTATACCACCACAGTGCCTTTAATTTATTAATATTTCTGTTTTGAGCAACTGTTTTAAATACACTAAATCAAAGTAACACGAAAATAAATAGTAGATATTTTTTTATTATGTAAATAAAATATGAGGTAGTTACTACTGTTCATTAACTAATCAGTAAAGTGCACTGCTAAAATAGACATCTTACTAGCTGCTCTTTAATTTTTAAAGTAAAGCAAAAGAAAATCTATAAAATAGTAAATCCATTTTAAAATTTAAATTATTAGGTAAGCAGTGCTTTTTTACAATTTTTGATGGCAGAAAGATAAGAAAAACTAAATTCATTCAAAATAAAATCATAAAATTTATTTTTAAAAAAGCTCAGCTAGTCCTGATAAGTTTCATGTTATTAGAACACAGATTTTTTATGTTTTTTTTTTTTTGTAAGACAATTTGGTTTAGTTTCAGACAGCAGAATCATTTCAAAATAGTGTTATTCAATTCCTTGATATTATTCTGATTTATATATTATATAAATAAAAATTCTGTGTTCAAATAATTCTGATCTTATCAGTGTGGTACATACATCGCAATAAGTGACTTGTCGTCGCGAATACCGGGGGTATAAAAGCTGTGGAAAAATTAATTTGCTATCTTTATTTTCACTTTCAACAACAAAGATATTATTTAAATACTATTTACATTTAAAGGGACACCTAATGGCTATAGCCACATCGACAATTATCAAACAACTAGGTTTAGTAAGAAATTGATATCCCTTCTTCAAGTATGTATAGACCACAGCAACCTTGAAAGCAGTGACTAACATAGAGGTATAAATAGATCTGGGTTAAATTATGGTGAAATCTATATCTGGTAATATGAAAAAAAAACATATTTATTTTAGATTAAAACAAGTTCTCAGTAACCAGGATTCATTAATGTGTTCTGGTAAAATAAATTACTAAAATGTTGTCTGTAAAACGCGACGTAATTTAAAATATCACTCACCGTATCCCTGTAACTCATGTTGAATATTTCTTATTCCTTTGTAAGTTAATAAAAATTAAAAAGTACTGTAAATATCTCCAAATTGCGTGATTTCTTTTCTTTGCGAAAACACTGCGCTCGCAAATTATTGAAATTTAACTACTGCGCGCCATGACAGAACTAGAGTCACAGATTAAATATGACTAGAGTGGCAGTGACCAGTGTTGTGTTACCAGTATACACCCAAAAAAGTACGGCTGGCTTTCTGAAAAGGTACGGTTTTTAACTTCAAGGTACGGTTGGGTCGGGATACTTCTGCAAGAACTAGATCAGTCTTTCTTTTTTTTTTCTTCTTCTTCCTGTTGGCTGTCTGCGACCATAGGTTGGAAAAAAGCGATAGGGAATCGAATATTCAAAGGAATATGGTAAAGTAGAACATTATTACCGATTGCCAATAGCGAATAAATTCATTTGTAAATAAATTATAGAATGAAGTAGTCATTAAATTCGTTAATGACGCAATGATTAAATTTTTTTTTGATAATAATTTATCATAGGAATAATGTGATGAGGAAGTTCAGATACGAAGCGATATTATTCTATATATTCAAAGGATCAACAAGTATTGTTTTATTTTATTGTTTTTAAACAAGTGTGCAAAATTCTGTTGTTTGTATACCTGTCAAAAACTTGAAACGATATTACAATAATTTTGTTTAATTGGATTATAATACCGGTAAAAAATTTTAGATGTACCTAATTTGATATTTATAGGTCTAAAAAGACTTTGTAAATCGAAGTTCGAATCAATCGCAACTCGAAGAAAAAAAAAACTGATATAGTTCTAGCAGAAGTATTCCGACGCGACGGTTTTGCTAATTTTGAAGAATATACATGCTATAGTCTAAACATATTCTACAGCGAAAACAAGTGGTTTGTCAAAAAATAATGAAAATATGTTTTAGGAACTATGAAAATTCCATTTAAGTAATTTGTGTCCATATTTTAGTGTCAAATGTGACAGAAAGTTGAAGAAAGTATGAGTCTCATTATTTTCTATTACGTTCTCGAATGACTGTAAAATAATAATTTAACTTACCACGAGTTTATAAAAATTTACGAGTTTATATGTATTTTTTTACCCTTTATAATGAAAAATAAATCACTAGTATAGAAAAGGTACGAAAAAGGTACGGTCTACACTGAGGTACGGTTGCGGTACGATTTCCCGTATTATATATGTCACCGTAAAATTGTCAAATACGTTATATTGTAATATCTCTGGCGATATTGTAAAATCTCGATTTATTGTCAAACGAACATACTGCTTAAAACAAAACGCATTATTTTTCGTGAAATGCATGCGATGGTAGATGGTAGTCAACTCACGCGGTGTGGAGGGAAGGAGGGGTCCCCCTTGCTCAGTGGTGCAACTCTCATGAAAAGATAATGTACCTTTCCTGAGAAATACCGATTAATATAACCTAACCTTAAAACACTTTACATTCCCCTAAAAAGCGTAGTCGACGGAGCCCCGCTTAGCGGGGCGCCTATTTCCGAGTGCAGGGTTTAAAGGAACCTAACTAACCTAACGGGGGGGTGCCCCAAGTCCCGATTATGGGGGCAGAGATACATCCGTATGTTCAGTTGACAATATTTCGAGAGTTTACAATATCGCTAGAGAGACACACGTTATATTGTAATATAACGTGTTTGACAATTTTACGGTGACACATTATTTTATAATAGATGCTCTGTGGGTACGATTGTGTGTACGGAAAACCGTACTTTTTGGTAGTCTGGCAACGCTGTCAGAGTTCAGTGGAGCTAAGATTAAAAAAAATGCTTGGCTAAGCTTTAGAGCAGAAAAATAATTTAATGACGAATTAATTGTTTATTAAATTTTTACATTTGTTATATTTCAGCTGTTATGTTATATTTCACATAATAATATTGTACAATGTCCCAAAAATATCTCGTAGAAAATAAAACTAGGGTTTCCAGAGTAAGACAAGACTTTAATATATAAGCGCGGAGGTCGTTCATTGCGTGAAAATCTTAACATCGCGATCTAGAAAATGACGTCACTGCATATCGCCATCTGTTATGCAAAAGCGATACTAAACGAATGACAAGGTGTCGGTTTTGACATAGACAGATTAGACATTCCGCCCACCATGGACGGCACTGTCCATCAACTCTAAGATGACAGTATAAAACTTAAATTAACCCTTAACCACCTAGCGTCGGTCACAGTGACTCCATGCGATATATTTTTTCAAATATTTCCGTTATTACGCGGGCCACACGCCTGCGACTCTGTGTACTTTTTCCCCTCCCTCTCCAGTTTGCGCTCCGCGCTCGACCAAGCAACACGTACGCGCAGTGAAAAAATTCAGGTAAATATATTTCGTATGCGGTCATGGTGACCGACGCTAGGTTGTTACGTTACTTTTAGTGCATATTTTTCGTTGTTTTTTTAGGTTTATCATGTCTCAACGTGATCAAAGTATCAGTAACTTGCTCAACGTGTGACCCAAAAAAGAAATGTAAAACATTCCATTTGTGTTTTCAGTGCAAAAATCCAATTTGCATTGAGTGTTCTCAAAAAATGTGTGTAGGCTGCCGCGAGAAATGGTAAATGTTAGGAGCTGTAATTTTGTAATGATTGTGATTCAATTGTGCCAATTATAGTTTTATAAAAGAGGTTATATATTTAAGTTACGAAAATAATTAAAAACTAAGTAGCCTCATTGATTGTTATTGTTTAGATCTCAGCTTAATTAAAAAACCTATAATTTGTTAAAATATTTGTAAGTCAACTTTTATTAATGATAATAAAAAGTAAAAAGTGTTAATTTGAAGAGTTTATTACAACAATTTGAAATAAAAACAACTGAAGAACATGATGTAGTTTTGATTTGTAGCAATTTTTGAGCTTTTTACTTTCCTAATAGTACTTATACGCAAGCGGTCACCATGACCGACGTTAGGTGGATGTGTTACTAGAATACACGTTAGGTGGCTAAGGGTTAATTATTGGTTGTTTGCTATTCACTATAAGTAACCTAAACCTAGTGCCTTATGTCTACAATACAAGTGCATGCGTTATTTAGATAAAAATAAAAATTAAACAACAGTAAACCACATTAAAAACACAGGTTCGTAAACAAAGTTAAACAATGACAAAACACAGAAAAAAATACAAGTTTATTCAAACAACCAAACTAAAACTACCTCTACAAGAATTTCATCAATAAGATGATAAAAAATAACTAAGTGTCCACAGGTAAAAAAATTAGTTTGGACACAGGCCTTTTAATCTCACTATTTTTACACCGTATGGTTACAACGCGCGTAATATTGTCCAAACCTGGATGCTTATTTGTAATGACTCCGTATAGCCATCTAGCGGGTGGAAGACCATCCTCTTTCACCAGAACCATGTCTCCAATCTCAGGTTCAGGCTTAGTATCTGTCCATTTATATCGATGCTGTAATTGAGTTAAGTACTCTGATGACCACCTACGCCAGAAATTCTGAAGCATTTTTTGTGTGAGATGCCAGCGCTTCAGATTGGTAATGGATGAATTTTCATAATTGGCATCCGGTACAGTTATCAAAGGTTCACCTACGAGGAAGTGCCCAGGCGTCAAAGGACACGAGTCTTCTGGATTGTTAGAAAGCTGAGAGATCGGCCTCGAGTTAAGGCAGGCCTCGATTTGAGCCAGTACAGTTGTCATTTCTTCAAATGTCAATGTGCTGGTGCCTATAATTCTTTTCAAATGGTGCTTCGTGGACTTGACACCAGCCTCCCACAATCCTCCAAAGTTTGGAGCATGGGGAGGTATGAAATGCCAAGTCGTACCATTCATAGATAGGAAGTCAGCTATTTCCGAAGCTACCATAGACCGTTCAGCGTTGAATAGCTGTCGCAATTCCTTTGCACTACCAACAAATGTGGTCCCATTATCACTCCACAAGTCCAATACTCGGCCACGTCTCGCTACAAAGCGCTTAAAAGCCGCAAGAAAACTCTGAGAGGTCATGTCACTAACCACCTCGAGGTGAATAGCCCGAGTGGACATGCAAACAAACAAGCAGATATAACCCTTATTGGAGTGATGACCACGACCTTTAGA
Organism: Xestia ashworthii; assembly: GCA_950022955.1. Taxonomy (NCBI): domain Eukaryota; kingdom Metazoa; phylum Arthropoda; class Insecta; order Lepidoptera; family Noctuidae; genus Xestia; species Xestia ashworthii. Next base: position 8,520,519 of record OX465550.1, read on the forward strand.
GGTTCGGATGCTGATTGGACCTGCGTAATCTACACCACTGCATTGAAAAGGCTTCTGAGCAGACACCCTGGCCTTTGGTAACAGGCCCATCATTTGTTGGTGTGTTTGATTTGAATGCCGAATACAAGTTACACACCTGTGAACACATTGCCTAACGAGAGTCCTGGCATTGAGTATCCAGTATCTGGATTTTAAGTAATTAAGCATCAATTGCGGCCCGCCATGCAAGGTTCTCTCGTGAGCCTCCGCAATCAAAAGATTGGTGAAGTGTGACTTATGAGGGATTAAGATGGGGTGCTTAATATTCTCATCAATAGAAGCCCTGTGCAAGCGACCGCCAACTCTTAAGATTCCGTCATTGTCAAGAAAAGGACTCAACGAGGTAAGTCTACTACCCTTATTTAATTTACGGTTTTTTTTTACAGATTCTATTTCATCCCTAAAGGACTGGAGTTGGCAGAGTTTGATACAGGTAAGTACAGCTTCATTTAATTCCTTAGTGGTTAACCAAGTAGTCATTTTACTTTTATTATGTTCAATTTTCTTCATTCCTAAAAATCTTCTACAGTAAGCTATCACTCGTATTAACCTACTGAACTTAGAAAATCTTGTAAATAGACTATCATTACTTTCTACCGCAGTTGCATGACATTTTGTTTTTATTTTTCTTTCTTCTAGTGTAGTTTCTTTTAAATTGCTTCTTTTATAGTCTATTTTTACATTCTGTAACCATAGTGGGCCTCTTTTCCAGAGCAGCATATCGTTACACTCAGAAGGGCATGCTCCCCGAGATGCGCAATCCGCTGGATTTTCTGACGACAACACATGTGACCACTGACTTCTATCCATGATGTTAAGTATTTCGGAAACACGATTCGCTATAAATGTCTTCCACCGACTAGGGTGGCTGCTTAACCACGCCAATACGACGGATGAGTCTGTCCATGCATATAAGTGCTGTTTGGGAACTTCAAGAGTTGAAGCGACTTCCTGAAGAAGCTTCGCTAGTAAGACAGCACCACAAAAGCTCTAACCGTGGGATTGATACTTGTTTAACAGGAGCAACCTTGGTTTTTGAAGTAACCAAGGCTGTGTGAATATGTCCATCTCTATCAATGATGCGGACGTATACCACCGCGGCGTAAGCTACATTGGACGCATCTGAAAAACCATGCAATTCCAGAACTCTGTTCTCCTTGGTAGAGTTGATCCAACGAGGCAGACGAAACTTAATGAGGTTGCAAAGGCTCTTCCGGAAGTCAAGCCACTCTGTCAGTAACGGTGCAGGTAGTTCTGCGTCCCATTCGATCCCAGTCATCCATATCCGTTGAATAAACACCTTTGCAGTGATGATTATCGGTGCTAACCATCCAAGGGGATCGAATAGTCGCGCTATGTCCGAAATAACCTTACGCTTTGTCACTGGTAAATCTAAATCATTAAGCTGAATAGTATACACAAACTCATCATTGTCTTTGTCCCACGTTAAACCTAATATTTTTGAAATTGCATCTGTTTTTAATTCCATGTTTCCTTGTGTTTGTGATACTTGTTCACCGTCTTTAATCAATTTTAGTAAGTCTCTGTCGTTACTGGCCCACTTTTGCAGCTGGAAACCTCCACGTTTAAGTAATTCCGATGTCTGCTTATATACTTCTACTCCTTCCTCTATGGTTTGACAACCCGTCATAAGGTCATCCATATAGAAATCAGAAATAACACGGTTCTTCGCTAAAGGAAATTCAGCGCCTTCGTCTTGAGCTAACTGCTGCAATGCTTTTACTGCTAGGTAAGGCGCCGATGATGTTCCAAACGTTACTCTCAAATGACGTAACACTTGAATTTCGTCATCTGGATTCTCTCGCCATAAAATTCGAAGAAAATCTGTGTGATCATCGCATACCTTAATCTGTCTGTACATCTTGACGATGTCTGCTACCAGACAGATAGGTTCACAACGCCAACGCATGATTATATGACGAAGCTCAGGTTGTAGACGAGGCCCCACCATTAGGTCGTGATTAAGAGATACCCCGTTAGTACCTACACATGATGCATCGAATACGATGCGCAGCTTCGTTGTACTTTTATCGTTGCGGATGACGGCATGATGAGGTAAGTACACAGAACCTTCTTTGTTCTTATCTTGTACGATATCCATGTGATTAAGAGCTATATACTCATTTAGAACTGCTGAATACTGAGCTTTGAATTCGGGATTCCTTAGAAATCGCTTTTCTAAGGTAAAAAAGCGTTTAAGAGCGATGTCTTTCGATCCACCATGTTTACAAGCAGGATCGCTTGACCTAAAAGGCATGTGCACAATATAGCGACCAAATTCGTCTCGTTTAGTCGTGGCCTTGAATATGTCTTCGCACTTCTGTTCTTCTGGGGTCAAGTAACCCTTATCGTAATCGCCCTTGGGCTCAGATTCTAGTTCCCAAAATTTTTTAAGGAGTGTGTTCTCATCTATATGAGTGGAATGCAATGTGACCACGGTATTGTGGCATGTCTCGCTTTGGTTGATTTCCCCTACTTGACCAGATAAGATCCATCCTAGTCTAGTATTTTGTGCGATGAGACGACCAGGTGAACCTCTGATTAAACCTTCTAACAAAATCTGGCCATAAACTTCGGCACCTAAAAGCAAATCAATCTTGTTCGGAGTACCGAACGAAGGATCTGCTAAAGCCAAAGACGAGATTGTAGTCAAAACGTTTGCCACAACCTTTCTTTCCGGTAAAATACTTGTTAGTTTCTTTAAGACATAAGCCTTCACAGTGAAAATGAAACTAGGGTCGACGCGTGATTTGACTTTAATGAGGACCATCGAATTAAATGAAATCATCGATTGGTCTTGATCACAACCTATACCGGAAATTGAACCTTTAGTTGGTATTCTTTTAAGACCTAAGAGCTGGACTGCGGACTCCGTCACAAAGGAAGCCTGAGAACCCTGGTCTAACAGGGATCTTAATACTATAGTAGTACCGCTCTTTGATTCCGCTGCAATTAATGCAGTAGCCAATAATATTTGGCTATGACTATTAGCAAAACAACTTACAATATTAGTGGAATTACTCTGGGTTGAAGTGGCATCAGTAGAAACGCTACTTTCTGCAACTTGATCAGTATTGTTACGGTTAAAGATATTTATTTTCTCAAAAGAATTACAAATTCACTTACAGAGAAAAACATAAATAGATATACAGTGGTATCTGCCAGTAAGCGTAGATAAAAACAAAAAAAAACAAATACAAATACACATCTTAAAACTACAATTTCAAAAACATTTCGAATTAGCATACCTTGTACAAGATTATCAAATAGAAGAAGGTAGGTTACATATAAGACACAAGAAATGACACAAAAGTTCGAGCGATGAGGGTAGGGTGCAATTTAGAAGTTCTTGCGTGTTTACTAAGGCCTATGACACAGTGCAGAACATGAGCGATTCATTAAAATGTTTTTGGGTAATATTTGTACATTTTATATTATTAAGCGTATAGTTTATTTTTGTTTATGTACATTATTATAATTTATTTTTGAACAACTTTTTTTTTTTTTTTTTTTTTTTTTTTAATTTTATACCTGCATAGTGCATACACACATATATTATATATATACAGGAAAAGTTTTTAACCACTGCGTAAATTTTTTTTGGTAGCTCAGTGTTAGTAATAGAACACATTCCCATTTTTAGTTTTAATTTTTTTTTTTCAAATTTTTCCATCTTGTCCCATTTTAAAATAAGCATAACATGGACATAATTTAATTGTAATACTGTGAATGAAAACGCGCTGGCTGCTGACGTACGATGTGTCCTAAGCCCATGAAAGTATGAAGGAAAAATTGGAATTACGTTTACAAATAACATATCACAGCCTAAACTTAAAAAAGTAGCGCGAAACGGCGGTCAGTAACCGTTAGCGCGTAGGTAGGTAAGTTTACGTCGGCGCCGTCGCATCGAGCGAGCGCACCTACAAAACTCAGCTGATCTCAGCTTGCCGGTTGGGCGACCGATCGACGCGTGAGTCGGTCGACCGGGCGCCCGACTGGCAAGCGACCATAAAATAAGTTTATAGGTAAATAAGTCTCGTAAGCGATAACTTTATTTTTTACTACTAACACATATCAAAATAAAAAATACGTGTCTATTAAAATACATTCAAGTTTATCATGTCAAAATTTGCGCACTGGTTAAAAACTTTTCCTGTATATACCTATATATATATATTTATTAATCTAGGGAATTATCTTTTAATATATACTTTTTTAAAGTTTTCTTGTATAAGTATAACGATTTGGTTTCTTTTATATCTTTAGGTAGTTTGTTATAAAAGTTAGCTCCTTCGTACATTATATTTCTTTTTCCATATTTAGTCCTAGGCTGGGTTAAGCAAATGTCATTAGCTTGCCTTGTTAAAATTTTATAAGTTTGTGCCCTTTTAGTAAATATAATCTGGGAATGTATGTCTTTAGTTAGAATTTTTCTTACGAGTATGCATGTGTTGTACTTATATATTTGATAGAGATTCATAAGTTGTGTTTCTTTGTAGATTTTTTCAGTAGGAGTTAAATAGTTATATCTAAATAGTTTTTTAATTATTCTGTTTTGTGCAATTTGGAGTACTTTTAGGCTTGATTTGGCAGCAGTTCCCCAGACCTCGATCAAGTAGTCTAAGTGAAATTTAACCATGGAGTTATATATCGTATAACATACATGCCTAGGTAGACACCGCACGACGCCACGGAGCGCACCTGTTAGTGATGTGAGCTTGTTTTTGATACTCTCTATATGTGGTTTCCACGTTAATTGATCATCAAGTATGAGACCTAGATACTTTTCTTGATGAACTCTCCTCAACATTTGACCATCTATATGTAAGTCACTGTGCTGGCCAATCTTTTTGTTTTTTGCTGCAAATATAATATAATTTGTTTTGGTAATGTTTATTGTAAGTAAATTTGATTTAAGCCAAGTATGTAAAAGGTTTAGATCATGTTGAGCTTGTTCTATAATTGAGCATATTGAGGTACCTGAGTAAAATAGACTCGTGTCGTCAGCGTATAGTGCTATATCCCCCTTCAGACCGATTTCATGGATGCTATTTATGTAGATAAGAAACAACAGTGGCCCGAGGATTGAGCCCTGGGGGACACCGTAGGTAATCTGTCGGGGTCCACTTTGTTTGTTACTATCACCAACTGGTTTGGAGACATTTTTGAGATGAAGAAGACTATGATGCTTCCTTTTACATATATGACATCTGGTGGACTGGCGGCATGCATATACGGAGTGATTTGCTCCTAGACAGTTATAGCATAAACCATTTGTTTGGACAAAATTACGACGTTTATCTACATCGAGACCTGCGAACTTTTTACAATTTGCAAGCTTATGGTTATCCTGGCAATAAACACATACTGTAGTTGACACATGAAGTGATTTGACTGACACATTACGATTGGTCTGATGACGTTGACCTTTATCATCTAAAAATTCCAAAGACCGAAATCTTTGTTCAAGAAAGGATTGGAACTGATTCATTGTAGGCCAGTCATCTGAACAATCAGTTATTTTCATATCCCATTGCTTACGTGACTCAGTGTCTAGTTTTAAACACAATACATAAAGAACCATTATATCCCAATGCTCAACCATTAAGCCTAAATTTTTCAAAGCCTGTAAACACTCGTTAGAAGTGTCTAATAATTCCTTAACTGCGCTGGAGGATTCGGATACAATATTCTTTTGACTCATAAAACGTTTCATTATACAATTCGCTAAATATTTTTTATTATTATAGCGATTCTCTAATTTAGTCCAACAGGTTGCATAATTACTACTAGTAATAGGAATGTGCCGTAAAAGACCTTCAGCCTCTCCAGACAAATGTGATTTCAAATAATGCAGTTTCTGAACATCGTCTAGCTGTGTATTGTTATGAATTAAGGATTTAAATAAATCTCTAAAACTAATCCACTCAGAATAACTTCCGGAAAATGTAGGCAACTCAATCTTTGGCAATTTCACAGTACATATATCTTTAGAACCTTTCGCAGAAGATTCAGATACTTTATCTGACCTTTCTGAACATGCAATTTTCTTTAATGCTTCCTTTAACTCTGCTTTATAATCAGTAATTAATTCTTCCGTGATCTCATAAGTATTTTTTAAGTAATAATCCGATTTTTCGAATTCCACAGACTTAACCGATGATACAATTTTTATATGAGTTTGAGAAAATGTTGACCAGTTAGCTTCTAAATTTTCTAATCTAACTTCTATGTATGAGCTAGTAACTCGCTCTTTTGGTGATTTCTTAAAGTTAGACCTGGCTTTACTGATAGCAGAATGCAGATTATACTGTAAATTACACAAAGCTTCCATGTTGAATTTAAAGATAAAGTCCTTTAAATAAACTGTTGAACGCTATGCTAAGTTCGTGGACAACACGTGAAAAATCACAAGTTTTTGAACTTTTTACTCCTCGCTGCAAAATCGGGCATAGGTTCCCCGTAGTTGTCTTTTTCTTGAAATTATTCTAAGTCCATACTTTTAATTTAAATTTTCAAAGTTAATATGGACTAAATTTGCTTGTATTAATTAATAAAGTACTCACAGTTTATCTTCGTATCACAATCACTTCACTGTCACTCACTTTGCTGAAGCTCGTCGTGATGAAATGCAGGGTACTCTCCCCCCTGCACCGCAGCTGCTGTTCACGCCAACACGAACTCCATCAGCATCAGCGCCGACCGTTGTGTACCACCGTGGTACATATACGCTTACGCGCCAATCTTGTACGATCCGCCGATGCTGCGACCATCACACCACTGACCGCGTTGACGTCACAATCGCAGCAGGTTGACCATGCAACCTGACTTCACCACAACAGCGACAATGCACACCAGTCCTTAATCCGGTTTCGAAGGACCACTTTGTACAATGTCCCAAAAATATCTCGTAGAAAATAAAACTAGGGTTTCCAGAGTAAGACAAAACTTTAATATATAAGCGCGGAGGTCGTTCATTGCGTGAAAATCTTAACATCGCGATCTAGAAAATGACGTCACTGCATATCGCCATCTGTTATGCAAAAGCGATACTAAACGAATGACAAGGTGTCGGTTTTGACATAGACAGATTAGACAAATATATTTCTAACCTAACCAAACTGTGGTAAAAGAGCCAAAAGTCATACCAAAACAAAAATTAAAAACAATCCTGGCTTGTTTATGGGTTTGACTTGTTTCGTTGCTTGAAGTTTATGGTACCACGTAGGGAAGTGCACAGACATATAGAAAGAAAAATGAATCGATTATAAAGATTTCTTTAAATCGATTTCACAACATCATCCTTTTTACTCCATTCTTCTCTGTCAACCGTCACGCGATCATTTACTTCTTTATCTTTCATATAATTCCTTACACAATCCATCCATTGTTTCTCTGGTCTTCCTCTCCCTCTCCATCCATCAACATTATGTTCATCACTCTTTTAGTCACATGCGATTCGTCTTCTTCATTTACCTTCATCTTTTCTCTACTTAGCACAATTTTTAAACTTAGTACAACAGAGTATTTTAGAAAATACTCGTTCCTTAATACCTAATCCATTCTCGTCACACCACACATCCACCTCAACATTCTCATCTCCGAAACATGCAATCTTTTTCATACATCTACACAGCTCAGCATTCCAATCAATACAGTACGACAGGCCTAATGACTTGTACATTTTGCCCTTTAACTTGTTCCAGTGACCTGTCGCCGTTTCATACACCTTGAGTTGATCGATATTGATATCACGAATGATTTTATAACACGATGGAGTAGAAGGTTATCATGAGTCTCATTGCAATGTATAATGTTAACTGGGTGTTATCAATGGTGAAATATTCACGTAACTACAATTTTGTCTGATGAGATTCAAGATTTCAATTAAGAGAAGAGGGAGGGAGAAAATAAATTATGACATGTTTACTGTCAATGCTTCACTAATTGGAAACTACAGTTGTTATGGAACTTAAATGTTGTTGGAAAGAGTGGGAGAGGAAGTTCAAGGAAACAATGGATAGAATGTGTGTGGAATAATAAAATTGACAGAGGAGAATGGAAGAAAAAACGTGTTGCGCTGATCCCAAGTAACATACGATGGAACCTGCAGACACAACATTTCATAGTAGCCACTGTTTAAGCCTAAAGAATTCTTAAATGCCTTTCGATTCGAACATATATCGGATAACAAACAACCTCTATCAAATGTCATAACTTATTACCTACTTTAATATCAGTAGGTAAATGATGCCGAGTCAGTCATCTGACAGAAAACTGTGTGCGCTAACCCCAAATAGAATGGGACACAGGCAGGAAGATGAAATGAATATCACAAAATAACAGTGGCAAAGTTCCGTTGATCTTTACTTTCGTCCGTTTTAAAATTTTTAACGATGAATCGATTGATTTGAATCGAATCAAATCAAAGTTTCTTTTTCCAAATTTCTTTTTATGTACGTCACTAGTTCGTATATAACCGCGCCTTGTTTGCGTGATAATATTTCTAAATACTGTAAATCCTATTACTAAAATATGATAAAAACTCTAAAGCTGTAACGTTTCTTCAGATTCCGGCTCATTTTTTTGTGAAAATGGATGAAAAGGAAGAGTTGCATCTAACCTCTCAGGAGTTGCAAGTTTTGTCGGAACTTGACAGGTACGTAACTAAAAATATTAAAACAACTTACAAATTATAGTTATTGGGAATAACTGAATTAATTTTGAGTGCTACTCGTTACATAACTTTTGAAAATAGTTCTATAAAACTGCCCATTATAATGAAAACATGCAAAAATAAATGAAAAAAACAAACAGTCAATGACGACTTGTTTCTCCGCAAGTATTCTGCTGGCGTTATTGCCTTCTGTGTATTTTGCCAAACTTCATGTAATATTTTTAGTTATTTAGAACTTATTGCCCAGTAAATCTTATTTTCATAGTTTTCGAAGTGACCCAGTTTTAATATTGATGTAAAAGTCCTAGCAAATACCATCCCATTTCATCATCTCATCCTAATGCTATCTTCAGTGATAAAGCTAAATAAATTGGATATCATTTGTAAAAAAATAATTACTTGATTTCAGCCGGCAGTTTGGTTTCCTGAAGTTGCGTGGTACTGAACATGGCAGAACACGAGCACTTGTTCTTAAAGCTGTCAAATATCTTGAAGGGATGTTGGTTCAAGTCAAGGTACTATGTTATTAGATTTACACTAAAATATGTTTCAGTAAAATTAATAAAAAGACAGCAGAGAAGTTGAAATGTTATCTAATAAGTTTTTCTAGCAATATATTTTATATTCGGCTGCATCTCAGATGTAACAACCAGTTTAAGCTGGCCTATTATTATCAAAACTCCATACCTGGTCAGCCCAGTTACCAACTTCAAGACTAGATACCGGGAACGGCTAGAAGCCGACCCTAATACCCTTGCACGACAGCTCATTATTCTCATTTCAGCTATGCTAAACACCTTTAAAGGAAAGACATCATATAGGGTAGACAATTACGACTAGATGTTCTCGCTTGGGGACACACTCTGTATGAGAAAAGCATGCAACACATCTGCTAAAAGTGAATGCACTGATTGCAGATGCAATAGAAAAATAAATCAATTGTATTGATTAAATAAATAAAAACAGCTAAATATTTTACAGCTTTTTGTTGCGGGCATTGGCATCTTTCAGCAAGCACCCAACTGTTAGTATTTTCTAAATTGTCACAAGTTGTAGATTGTACTTTCGATGATCTAATTATTACAACTGAGATGTAGTGTCAACTCATCCAAAAAGTTTCTCAGGAAAAAAGAATAGTTTCTTTTTATAAAAAAATAGCAGCTTGTGCCCAAAATATTCGTTTTTTTTTTTATTTAATTTATTTTCATTGTTTAAAAATAGTCTATTTCTATGGTAGAATAATAGGGGTTAAATTTTGGGTTTATTAAAACTAAAAAAATATGTTGGTCTCTGACTTAGATTATGCACTTTGATCGTTTCTTTTATATACAGAATGGATACTAGATACTAACATTGATTTTATTATTACCAGGAAGAAGAAAGGGCCTGTTCACCGGGCGCTAGGAGAGAAATATGCATAGACCCTAAAACTTTCTGCAAACTGGGACATTTTCACCTGCTGCTTGAGGACTATGCGAAAGGTTAGATATTTTCTAACAAGCATAACTACAAGATGTATTTTTTTCATCCTAGTCAAAATTCAGGAGTTTGCCACAAAAGACATAAATAATTAATGTAAATTACGATACCTGATCAAATAATTTAAAAAACTGTTTTTTAAATTGTTTACAGTATATCAGAATAACAAGAAAGTAATTGAAGAATCACCCATTGCACGATAAGTCTCAGTGTGCGTTTATTTGTGGTGTGAGAACGCGGTTATAGGGTCAGTTACAAACGGGCTGTTTTTTAATACATCCTGGTTTATACTTACCGAATTCCGTAAGTAAGAAAAAAAAAACTATTTATTATCGATTTGGGTCGAGAATCATTGGCGTACATACCTCCTTGAATTTGACCAGCATGAAAAATGACACCTTGTTGAAGAAGGTGGCTTGTTGTGGTATATGTCACCGTAAAATTATCAAACACGTTAGATTGTAAACTCTCGAAATATGACCAACTGAACATACTGCTTACAATATAACGCATTATTTTTCGGTAGATTGTAATCTATCGAAGTGAAACCGTAATATTGTGAAATGCATGCGACGGAAGTATCTCTGCCCCCATAATCGGGACTTGGGGCACCCCCACGTTAGGTTCCTTTAAACCCTGCAGACAGGAACATGGACCCCGCGTAGCGGGGCTCCGTCGACTACGCTTTTAGGGGAATACATATAAAGTGTTTTGAGGTTAGGGTATATTAATCGGTATTTCTCAGGAATTGTACATTATCTTTTCATGAGAGTGGTACCATGGGGCAAGGGGGACCCGTCCTTCCCTCCCCTTCCTCCACACAGCGCGAGTTGACTATAATCTACCTAAAATAATGCGTAATATTGTAAGCAGTATGTTCGTTTGACAATCTTTCGAGAGTTTACATTCTCTCTAGTTATGTTAATATATAACGTGTTTGACAATTTTACGGTGATATAATTATCCAAATAGGCTTGTGTCCTAAAAAAATCTAATTAGTCCATCAGTTAGATTATAAAAAAATATTTGACCCGTATTTTTTCTTTTGTTACATAAACCAAAATTGACGAAGATACGACGCTTTAAAAATTCGCAATACGTCACGCCGTGCTATAGTTTTTAGTGCGTTGCGACGTCACGAGCCACTCCCGAGTTTTGATGCGTTTTATCTTTGTCAGTACTCAGTGATTACAAAAACAAAAAATACGTGTCCATTATTTTCCAATACTCTAACTGACGGACTAATTAGTTTTGCAATGTATTGATGGTGGAAACTAGCCTATTATCCAATGCCTGGACAACACTGCCTATGAGCCATATGCAGTTGTTTTGCTATAAATATTTCATCATGATAGGTACAACTTATGCATCGAATTGAGCAAATTTAGTACTGGATTTTGATTCGATTCCCGCACGGAACTGACGCACGGGTCGATGTTCAAGGTTAAGCAGCGCTTGCCCATGTCGGTTCATCGATGGGTCACCACTCACCATCCATTACATATTTACAGTTTACAGTTTAGGATGTCATTTGTAATTTTTTTACAGATGTAACCGTAAGTGTCGCAATAAGTTATCAGTGCAGTTGCCCGAAAGTGAAAACTGACCGGTATTACCCAGTACTAACAGGGTTGTGGAGGTCAGATAGGCAGTTGCTCCGTCTAAAATACTTCATCCGGTTAGACTGAAAGCCGACCCCACAATATCAGCGAAAAGGCTAGGCAGATGATGAGGTTGAATGTTGTGAAAACTGTCGTAACATTTTTACAAACAATACGCGTAAATTACGCCTGGATCAATTCACACCGGAGCAGCGCGAAATCACTGGCCCGCCCGTCGCGTAGCGTCTCGGTGTGAACTGTCCCTAAAACAGCCATACTTACTGTGTGTGAGAGTCTCATTTTAATTTCCTGCATGATGATCTAATTTTTTTAATCATAAGTAAGTTCCCAACATTTTTAATTAAGTATGTTTGACTAGAACTTGATCAAACCAAAGAATTAATTTCAAGGGTTTTTTTTTATTGCACGGAAGGAACCCTAATCCTTTTTCCAAAATAAAAGTACTTAGCCTAACTTACTCCTTATAATATCAGCTATCTGCTGGTAATAATCCCGTCAAAATCAAGGAGTGACCCATCATAGCTTCGGATCTTCGATGATAGTGATCAATCAAACGCGAGTCCATCAATAATAATGACAAAAAAAGAGTCGTCTAATCTAAAATACCCTCATTTTCTAATCAGACAAAAAGATTACATTTCAAATCCGTTTACCCATTCATTTTACGTTCGTGCGCAACTCAAGACGGGAAAATTCTAGTCATCGGGCATCTGCCTTGCACAGCGCGCAGCGGTATGATTTTATAGGCTGCCAGTAACAGTAATAACCAGAGTTTATTACTATTACTGCGAGACAGACGTTTATGTACGGCGAGTTAACGGCTAGAATAGCTAAGTTATATTAGGAAGCACTCTAATGTACCCACCCTTCCATCGTAGGCCCATTAGTGATTATTTTTAGATTTAAAAGACAGCAGTCGGTTTTATTAGAAAGGTACTCGTATGATACCACGTCGTTTGTCTCACCCCTGTTTGTAATTCAATGTGTTTTGATCTGACAAGTACCTTTGGAGCCCTGGAACTTTTCTATATAATGGAAGACAATACTCTGCTATAGATGTCACGAATATCTCGTCAGAGCCATCTACATCGTCGATAAAGTCCTAGATCTCGGCTGAAAATAGAAAATCTCCCAGCATGAAAATACCTACCTTTTATTTTTATTTTTTTCCCACGACCGTCTGGCAGTTTGAGTACCTACACTACCTACCTACTATAAGCGACCTACCCAAATGTCTTTTCTTTGGAATTGGTCGTCGTTTCGTTGAGCTCCTGTAGTGTTATAAGTCGAGCAACATGATACGCGATAACAAATGCTTGCACTGACTTGACAGGTCTACTCAAATCTGTGTGGTTCTTTCATCAAACGACCATCTCAGACACTAGTCTTCATGTGTGACTTGAGCAATTAAGGGACTTAAAAAGAGACTATGAGCTCTGGGTTTGTTTCGGCTGTTTCTTGTCAGAGACTCTGAACAGAAACAGCCGAAACAAACTCACTTGTTTCGTACTTGACTACCTACTCTGAGTCAGAGTAGTCAGGTCAGGTACGAATCACCGGCCCCATCTAGTTTTAAAAAATTAAATGTAAAAACCGATTTGCAAAATAAACATCATTAAAATTTATCAATTACCTGAAATACCAATTTCTAATGCTAACGCGACAAATAATATTAATCCAAAAAGTAGGTTTACGTGTAGGTGACTAGGTGTAAGGGGAAAACGGATATAACATCTCATCCGGCCCAATTGTCATCCTCACCTGCCCGCGCTAGTGGTTCTTTTCAGAATAGCTGGCGGCAGCGACCTTGGGGTCGCTGCGTTGCTCCATGCTAGACAACAGACGAGGCAATGGCGACCGAGCATAGGCGGTATAACCTTACACCCAGCAAGGCAACTTCTGGAAGAGGCTCCAGAAGCCTGGGGGGGCAAATGCTCCCCGAAAGGACTGCTGCAGAAGGCAACGGGAAACCACTGCACTATTTTTCCCAAGATATCTAGTATGAAATGAGCGCACAGAGAGATAATATGGCATGCAATCCGGCCACCACCCGGCGCCACGACGATTCCAGGTCTCGTGGTGGACAAAATGCTACTGGTGACGGCACCAAGCCACTAGCAGACCAACGATCGCTGAGGAAGATGATTGCACTTGCAACTTGGAATGTCCGTGGCATGATCGATGTCGTGAAAAAGGAAACGATCGACAGGGAACAACACGCTTACAAACTGGATATTCTAGGCCTAAGCGAAACTCACATGAGGGGCACAGGTTTCTACAAAACGAGCAGAGGGCACACCATGTAGGTACTTCTCTGGCCCTGATAACAGGAGTAGCAAAGGTGTGGCGATATCTGTTACACCTGAGATCGATAGATGTGTTCTGGGTTACAGTAGTCCAGTTAGCGACCGTATAATTACGTTGAAACTCAAGACTAAGCCATGTCGTATGAACATCATCCAGGTGTACGCGCCCACGAGTAGCTGTACTGAAGATGAAATCGAAGCATTTTATAATCAGCTAGAGGACACTTATGACTCGCTACCTAGGAGAGAAGTGAATATCCTGATAGGAGATCAAAACGCCAGAGTGGGATGCACAGACAGTGATGACCACCTGAGAGATGTTGTTGGGCGTTTTGGACTGGGCGCACGGAATGACAGAGGAGACCGGTGGCTGCAGTTTTATGCGGCAAACTCACTGTCTATAATGAACACCTGGTTCCAGCAGCACCCTCGACGACTTTATACGTGGAGATCGCCAGGAGATAGGACTAGGAACCAAATCGACTATATTGCAGTTCCAAAAAGGTGGAAATCGAGCGTAATAAACACCAAAACTTACCCAGGTGCCGACTGCGGCAGTGACCATTCCTTGTTGGTCGCAAAGCTGGCCATCAAGCTTAAGAAGTGTCACCGGCTTATTGATAAACAAAGACGCAGGCTTACACCAGGAGAGCAAACAATATTCAAGGCAAGATGCCAACAAGAACTGGCGACGCACGTGCAAATAGATGAAAGCTCCGACGTGAACAGGAATTGGAGAGAGCTAAAAGAACTGTTGCTTGCGGCTCACAAAGAAAGCCAAGTAGAATCGCGCGACACACCCCGCAGTTCATGGCTGTCTGATGAGACATGGGACGTTATAAAGGAAAAGAAAGAGCTACTGAAAAACCTTTCAAAGGATGGCAGTCGTGAACATTATAAGGATCTCGCCAAAAAAGTACAGCGTTTGTCGAGGAAAGACAAAAATCAGTACTTTAACAACATCTGTTCTGAAATTGAAGATCATGCCCAAAAGATGCAGTCTCGAGATCTTTTCATGAAGATAAAGACCATAACGCGGGACTTCAAGGCAAAAACTTGGGCTATAGAAGATGCAAATGAAGGTTTGCTTACCGAGATTGATAGAGTAGTGGAAAGGTGGAAAGGTTACTGCGAAGACTTGTACGCTGACGAGGCAGCTACATCAACAAACCTGCGCCGCAGCATCTCCGATACTCCTCAAGAGCCTGACATCCTAATATCTGAAATCGAATTCGCATTGAAGAAGCTTAAACTTGAAGTGACTATATTTTTGCTGAAAACTTAAAGCTCATAGGAAAGGACGGTATATGCATTCCACAAAAGCTATGCAATCAGATATGGAGAAATGGTGAGTGGATCAGTGATTGGCAGGAATCCATTCTAATACCAATACACAAGAAGGGGTCAACTAAATCTTGCGGCAACTACAGAACGGTGGCGCTCATATCCCACGCTAGCAAAGTTCTATTTTACGTCATTAACGATCGCCTTAAAGCATTCTTGCAGCGGCAGATTCCAGTAGAACAAACGGGATTTGTTCAAGGGCGAGGAACAATGGAACAGATTGCGAATGTTAGACAGATTACTGAAAAATGCCGTGAGTTCAACATTCCAATGCTGATGTGTTTCGTCGACTACTCAAAAGCGTTTGATTGTGTTAGGTGGGAATGTCTGTGGAGAATTCTATTAGAAATGGGAGTACCCGAACACCTCGTCATTCTTATCGCAAACCTCTACCAGGATGGAAGCACAGTTGTGAAGGTGAATAATGTTCTGTCGAAACCTTTTAAGCCGCAAAAAGGAGTTAGACACGGATGTATCTTTTCGCCGATTCTCTTTAACATATACGGTGAATATATAATGAGAAGCCTTAGATGGTTGGGAGGGTGGAATATCCATTGGCGGCAGGAAAATCAGCAACCTTAGATACGCAGATGATACCACTCTATTCGCATCGTCTGAGCAAGAACTAGCTCAGCTCCTCTCTAGAGTGGAGAAAGAGAGTGAAGCGGTTGGCCTTTCCATTAATAAGTCGAAGACCAAGGTGCTGATGGTGGATAGATCTGGTTCGCTGATTCGCTCCAATGAACTTAAAGACCTGGTTTTTGTTGAGCAGTTCGTGTACCTTGGCTCTCTTCTCAGTAACGAGGGAGGCAGTGAAAGGGAAATCGCCAGAAGAATCCAGATGTCTAAGGCAGCAATGACTAAACTCGCTCAGATATGGAACGATCGCAATATATCCCGCAAAACCAAAGTGAGGATGGTGCGTGCGCTGGTATTTTCAATTTTCTGTTACGGCGCCGAATCCTGGACAATTAGAGAGAAAGAAAGGGCAAAAATTGACGCTTTTGAAATGTGGGTTTGGAGGCGGATGCTGCGAATTCCATGGACTGCACGCCGAACCAACCTGTCCATTCTTAAGGAGCTCCAAATAAC
Source organism: Xestia ashworthii (assembly GCA_950022955.1). Lineage (NCBI taxonomy): Eukaryota > Metazoa > Arthropoda > Insecta > Lepidoptera > Noctuidae > Xestia > Xestia ashworthii. The sequence continues at coordinate 8,537,099 of OX465550.1, forward strand.
CACAAGACTATCAGCTGTTTGCTTCCAGCGAATTCTCAAGTATTTTGGACATGTCGCTCGTAGAGACCCTGACAGCCTCGAAAAGCTCATGTTAATTGGCCAAGTAGACGGGAAAAGACCACGCGGTCGCTCACCTACCCGTTGGTCAGACTGAGTAAGGACGCTCACTGGCCTATCAATAGCCGAAGCTTTTAAGACCGCCGAGGACAGGAAAACGTGGAAGAGTATAGTGCACCGAGTGATCAAATCCTCATCAATATCGATACCTCAGACTAGACACGACCTTCAACAATGAAGATAACGACTAAGAAGAAGAAGAAAACTAGGTGTTTACTAATAAAAAGAAAATGGCGTGGTAGTAGTACTATCGTACTGACGCAATTCTATCCCGAGACGCAAATCCTTTCCTGGAATAAAACGTGTAAATAAAAATAGAAGTCTAAAAATAGAAGGTTGTAAGTTTGTAACCTTGACCGTTGAACTTTTTAGACAAGCTTTTAATGTTAACATCAAACTTTTCTTAGAATTCTGCAGTTTTTTGTCGCAGGTAACTGTAGCAGTTTTTCTTGGAATAAGGAGTTGTCGTAGCGTAGTATTTTGTAAGGCTTGCCCTTAAGTAATACCGAATAGGGGTTGATGAAGTTTGAAGGAAACAAATAAGTTCGTAGTGGCTTTAAGAAAAGTTTCTTGGTTTTTTCCTTTCCACCTGTGCAATATTTTGCCCAAAAAGTTTCATACTCAATATTGTTTGTTTGTTTCGAAGTTTTATGTAAGTAAGTTTCGAAATTTGTCCAGTTAGTTTCCCAAGTTCATAACGTCTGAACATTTTATTGTAATAATTTTAATTTTCAAGTAGGTATGCTAAGTAGTTATAAAATAAGCTCCATTTTAATTAGTTAGATCACTAATCGTTTCGACTTTTTTCGGTATAAATGGTATAATGCAAGATAAGCTTTTTTAAAAGCTTTGCTCTTACGTGTGGTGGAATGTGAGTGTTTTTGTTTGACCACATCATTTTATGGCTTTCAAACTAATTCTAAAGAGCAGTCTAACGTCATTAGTGCGCTGTCAAACTTATTTGTTCTGGTAATATTCTCATAGACATGTGTAGTAATAGTAACGGCTTATTTCCGGGGATCATGTCCAGTAATGGACATTTCCTAACTGTCGTTTTATACTATTTGGAAGGAATTATTTTCCCAATATAAACCAGTATACTTTATGTGAAAACCCCAGACAATGAAAAACATTTTTTTCTGAATCTGTGGTTTTCACGTTTTCTCACGACATAAATTATTTCCATTTGAATATAAAATAATTTATTTGCTTACCATTTATGGTACCTATCACTATTTCATATGTATTAATATTAATAATTTAAATCAACGCTATGCGTCAGGCATGCCTACATGTGATGACCTAATACATATTTTTATATGTGGCTATCATACGGTCATTGACTATAATTATGTTGAATAATTAAATATTTAAATGTCATAGTATTCTCTTCCTCTACGATAGGATAAAGCTAATCAAGGCAAAGCCGTCCGTAGTTATTCCAAATTGACTTTTATGGCGGTGTTTCCCGTCTTACGTAATAGATGGCGCTCTCAATTCCATTGCAGTACAAAATGTATAAAACAGCAATATTTTATAGGGTTAGTAATTAAATTATGCAGGGTAATCGTCACAAAATGGAATGTGCAAAGTTAAAAGTACTTATCTACTAAATAGAAAGACTTTTCCAATTAAGAACCTGACCTATACTCGGGACCTGTGATAAATCGTGTCAAGATCACGGAGATTTTGAAAAGAATCGTCTTTTTAACGTGCCGTTCAATTTTGAAAAAGGGGAAATAACAAGTTTTTGAATTGTCTTGTAATGTAAGGTGTATTATTTTGGGTACTTAATGCATAAGAAGTGTCACTTTTTATTTCCGGATACAAATAAGATACCATAAAAAAGAGCAGCGGTGGCTCACTTCGAAGTCTTCGAACCCAGACAGGCTCATTACTTAGTGTAATTTATTTCCTCACCGCTGCTCTCAAAACGGTGAAGGAAAACATCGTTAGGAAACCGGCATATCCTAGAACCAAAAATTCGAAGACATGTGACATAACCAATCCGCACTTGGCCCGCGTGGTGGATTATATCCCAATCCCTCTCATCGAGAGGAGACCGTGCCCCCAGCAGTGGGGAACATTATAGGATGATGATGATGATGATGATGATGAATAACATTTTTGCTAAAGCATTTTGTTTATATGCATAGATTAGTACTTATAATATTGTAGAAATATTCAGCCAGTAGTTCGTGTTCAAGAAAAGTCGGCTCTGGAAAATGTGCTGCCATATTTTTTATTCAAAGTTTATTACTTAATGTAATAAACTTTGAATAAAAAATATGACACCTTTAAAAAATATAGGGTTCACATTAGGCGATAGAAAATTCTGTCAGCTGCTCACTTTTTATAGACGTAACTTAAGTATAGTATGGGCAGATGTGCCAAGTCCAAGACGGCATATAGGTAGGTACTTGTGTGGAAATGTCAAATAAATTCTGTAACCCTGATCTGTGAACCGAACAAGGGGTGATACCGGTATTGCCTGACATTGATTTTCAATGAGTCTTTATGTAAATCGTGAATTAAAATTACTATGTAGTCGCTTCTTTCGTTTCCTATTAGCGTTCATAATATAATTTGCGTTAATTTTAAAACGGCACGTTTTGCTTGCTGTTGTTTTATACAACATTGTTAGTTGTTACTATGCAAAGCGGCAATATTACATAAAGGATTTATTTGGCATATTATTTTCTAGTATTATTTTTGAAGTGAAAACTTCTTTATCGGCGTTGTGAACTTTTTGTGATGGGTAAAAAATGTTAAACTCGTAAGACGGAGGGAGGGTAGACATTTGCAAAAAAAAACAAAGAAATCATAAAATATAATATTTCACAATATGAATCATACTGCCTTGTCAAGAAAGTAACGTGAAAAGATCAATAATACACAAAATGTTCGTTATTCATCCAAATTTATTTTATCACCTTCAATCAAAGTATGCTGAATTCAGAAACGATACACTTACGCCAACGAATAATCCTATCATCAAAACATTTTTTAAACGCTGCGCTGTTTCCGGAATTGAGTTCAGTTCTCGCCGCGAATTCTTTTTGTTTTGGTTTCGGTTCAGTTGGAAGGCGCCACTCCGAAGCTTGTTGACTAGTTTGCATGTCAAACTCGTAAATCCACGTCTCGTCACCAGTAACAATGCGTTTCATGAATGTTGGGTCGGAATTGACTCGTTCTAACATGTCCTCAGCGACTATCATGCGATTGAGTTTTTGGAGAAAATTCAGGAAAATTCAATTCTGTTCGGACTAGCCGAGCGGTAACTTGTTTCATATCCAAATGATTAGTTAAAATGGTACGGATCGACTCGTGAGATACAGAAAGTTCGGCGGCTATCTGTCTCAAAGTTGAATGAGGATTTTCAGTCACTATTTCCTTCACTTTTGCTATGTTAACTTCAGTTGCAGACGTTGATGGCCTACCAGAGCGAGGCAAATCTTCCATCATATCTCGACCGCTTTTGAACCCTTTGTAGGTACCACTCATGCACGTGTTTTTGATAAAGTCGATTCACCGTAAGCCTTCTGTAACATTTTCAGTGACTCCGAACACGAATGCAAAATTTAAGACAAACTCTTTGTTTGATTTATTTGTCCTTAATGAAATTCGTTATACACACTAGATACGATATAACAAAAAACAGCACTGTATTTAATATAAATAACAGATGTAACTTAAACTTCGCGCCAAAATGGAAAATAGTTGTGCCAATCTAACAACAACAAAAGCCGTTCCGTAGCAACAAGTAACATAATATAAAAGTTCTTGTAGTTCGTTGTTTATTTTTATATTTGAGTTGATTGAATGAAAGGTAAATTGCGGTTTACGATCTATGACGTATTTAAAAAAACTTAAGTACTAGATCTCGTTCAAACCAATTTTCGTTGGAAGTTTACATGGTAATACTTTTTTGACTGAATATATACAAGGTGTAAACCACCTCATCACAAAGCCGTTAACCAAGCATTCTGTACATCAAACTAAGTAACTTTACGCAAAAATTATTGCTGGGAAACAACTTTTTTATTTGAGGTTATAAATCATGCTTCGTGGTAGAACTCAATGTAACGCACTTAAAACATTGTGCTGATGGATGGATTGAATAGTACGGGGGTCGTGGAGGTGTTAAAAGTCAAAATCTTACAATAAAAACTTGAATTTAAAAAAAAATCTTGTCAAAAAGTTGTAACTTTGACCCCCCATATCTCCGTAACTAGAAGGTTCCCAGGTATGGTAGAAAACAAAAAAATGATCGCAATGATGGGGAAAACAAGTGCCTTTCGGCTTCGTTAAGAGGTGTTTTACACCCTTTATGTCACCGTAAAATTGTAAAACCCGTTATATTGTAAGAGAGAGATTACAATTAACGTGTCTGATAATTTTACGGTGACATAAATACAGGGTGGAATTTTACAATGCCACCTGAAGGGAAAATATTGGAGATAGCAACTTTTAATCAAAGGAGACATTCCTTTATTTTTAAATAGAAACAAATCAACATTCATAGTTTTTCGAAAATTATTTTGCCACACTCGGGCATCGAACCTAAGATGGATCGACTAAAGTTCGAAAAAATAACATTCTGTACCTTTTTCAATTGTCAATCATATGGATCAAATCTCTCTAACAAACATGATACATTAAATGAAAGGAAAATCAAAAAAATCGACGTCGCGACGTTTTTTTCAATCGAAAATGCAAATTATCCCATACGATTTTATTTACTTAAATTTTTTGCAATAAATTCTTCATCATCATCATCATCATCTCAGCCGAAAGACGTCCACTGCTGGACATAGGCCTTCCCTAAGTGTCGCCACATTGACCGGTCCCTTGCGACTCGCATCCACCGGATTCCCGCAACCTTCACCAGGTCATCGGTCCACCTAATAAATTCTTAAAATTATGAAAATATATGACTGTGAATTAGTGTTTTTTACTGTCGTATTTACGTTACGCTTACACCGGGCGCTTGTACTAAGACCTCAGGACTCCTGAGGTTCTAGTACGAGTCCTGAGGTCCTAGTACGAGTCCTGAGGTCCTAGTAGTCGCCACAACATCCTATCCTCCGCCTTTTTCATCCCGCCTGACCCAGTCATCTTTAGACCTGTGGCACAGGGTTCGATTTCCCTTAAATTTTTATCTTTGCTACTTATATTTTTTTTACTTGTTCATTTTTTACAGCTATGTCAGCGTATCAAAAGTTCTACGCCCTGGAACCTGATAACTGGAAGGACCCTCTGTTCTTATATGGATTGGGGCTCTGCTATTATCACTATAACGCTTTTGAATGGTAAGTTTTTCTTATGTGTATTTCTAACTGAATTTCCCAGAGGAATAATAAATATAGACTTGGCCAGAAAGTGGGATGAAAAAGTATAAAAAGTTATTTTGGGGAGCAAGAGTTTCAAATATTGCGGTTATTGTTGCAGAATGTTGTTAATAGTTTTTTTTTTAAGTAACTGACTTCATTTAATAAAAATGTTTTTGGCGTGTATTCAGTAATAAAAGAACCATTATATCAAAGCGTGATATAATAAACAAATGATGGAAATCCGGAGGACTTAAACATGATTATGACATAAATAAATACTTAATAAAATTTTTATATATATAAAATATTGCCCGTTATGTAAACGTATTGACACACGGTTATCATTCCTGTTAATTGACTGAATAGTTTAAATGAACTGAAACTATGTTCCTACTACGCGTGATCAGTTTTGGCACTCCAATCAATTGCTATCAAAGATCTTATCCAACTCTACACACACGTCACCGTTTTATAAATTACCATTTTTAAGTAAATTTACAATTTTAGTTTCTGAATACTTACCTATTAGAAAGAATTGAACAAGTTCACGATAGGTACCTACATAATATTTACTGTTTGATCAATGAAGATGGTTCCATGAAATTTGCTTTATTACATACTTACTAATTAATATTCCAATTTATAAATATTTATTTCCAAATAAATGTAGGTAGGTACTTACTAGGTAGGTAGTGTAGGTACGCCAATGAATCGAATCTCGTAGACTAGAAGAAAAAGTGTGTTATGTAAATAGGAATGTTAACGAGCTTTCCGTGTTTCGTTTCATCACATACCGGACGGACGTCGCTCTTCGGGAATATCTAACTACAATAATAATTTCGGTCGGAGGCAAAAGCTCTGCAAGCTGGCTGTGCTGTGGGCTGTGGCTGTGGCCCGTCATGTCGACATCGTGAGTCGTGATTCACCGGACGTAGGACGAGCGCGCGAAGAGGCGCGGCACACGGGGAGCTGCGTTAGGGCCCGCGCGGGCGGCAGCGGCGTGGGGGGCGGGGGCTACGTGCGCGAGGGGCGCAGGGCGCGGCGGCGTGGCGGCGCGCGGTGCGGGACGGTGCACGATGCAGCGCGAGGTCGTCGCTCGCTCGCTCGCGGCGCGTTCGCCAGTCAGGAGCGGGATGCGGTGACGTAAACTGCATCGGCGCGGGCCGCGACACCGTAGTGTAGGACGGGACGAATCGTGTTCGTATGTACCGTGTGCGTGCTGAACCACCCTGTGTGATCGAGTGCTTGTGCTGTTTTTGCTGACGACGTCTCCGCTCTTCACTACGTGGGCCGCTGGGGCCGCTCCGAACAGCAACGGATCCGAAGATCCCCAAAATGGTGAGTGCGGGTCGAAGCTCCCAGCTCGCGGTTTGTTTACGTCGGCCCTCGTGCCGGCTCTCTCTCACTACCTGCCGCCCGTATCCCTGCGTCGCGTTCGCACGCGACTCTTTCTATTGTGTTTTGTTTCCGAAATGCAGACACCGACGTCGACGGCTCCGGACCAGGTCCCGTCGAGAGGTCGCGTTTTTGTTCCTTTCAAAGGTTTTTGCATGTTTTTTGTAATGGTTTTCGCAGGTAGCTGTTTGGTGCAATTCGCGTCATTCATCTGGAAATTCTGAGCCCAATATTGTCAGGAACAAGAAGGGTAAATCAAATTATGGGGGTGGTTAGTGCGTGCGTTTGCTAAGGCTAGTAAATAATGAGTGTGCCGCCACGCCGCATAAAATGTAGGTCGGTGGAGTGTGGCCGCAACAGTGCCGCACGCGATGCCGCGCCTCACCTCACCCTACACTACACTGACTGACTACACCAAGCCATTGCTTGCCCATTGTACAGTACTACAGTGCCTAGAGCTCATCAATCACTTGCCATTGCGTAAATCAAAATAAATCTACTCTCAATTTTGTTGAAATAACTATGAACTCGGGCGAGACCGTGCGGGGCTATCTTTCAGTTTTGGCTGTCTGGGTGTCTGGTGAATTTAACATCAACTTTTAATATTTTTAAGATGGTCCACACAACAGACTGAGCCTGACTGAGACTAAGCCCACCTAATTAAAATTCACATTGATGACTACTAATGGTTAAGTATGTCCTACTTGGCGCTTACCTTCACGTCACCATTGGACATACGTATCCGTCTGATGAGTAAGCCTTCATTGCCGTGTTATACCTACAATTAAATTTATTTGCAGAGGGAAATCTGTGAGTCATGATTACTGACTAGAATCCGTTGTCCGATAGCCATATCAGTCAGAATTCGCGCACTTTTGTCTTGCGTCATTGGTCATTGGACCGGTAGTGGCGACACTGTTCGCCTACTTAATGAGGCAACCTAAGATACGGGCCTGGATGTAAGTACTTCCATATAAAGGAAAAACCACTCGCCGGGTTGTTCCGCTTGAGGAACTTAATCATTTTAATTTCCTGGTAAATGAGCTGTCACTTAATCATTAAAGTGGAATTCCAAAAGGCAAAATTTGTTTTATCCTTTTAGAATTAGGTACCTAAAAATCCAAAATAACTAACCAGAAATATAATTTGGATATTGTGAAATAGCTCAGCATAATTAGGTATCTGCTTGGGTCACTCAGAGCGCGTGTGCGCGTCACTTCTTACTATTTTTATTCTTTTAATTAATGTTTGTTTGAGTACTTAATATAATTTTATATTAGAGCAGAGTATTTCAAGTGACCCACAACTACGAGTAGGTACATAACTCAACAATTTTGGCTATTATTAAAGCGGTAGATTTTTGTTTGCAACAAGCTCCAATATTCGACATTCTATATTCAGAATGACGCAAAAAGTACAAACCTTACGTTGATATCTTCGATGTCTAGTTTCCAAGTTTTTATCTTATTCATCAGCGGTATCGTAATAGTTATCACGAATCATATTGGCTATCAGTGGCGGACCGGTCCGCGCATTATCTACGCAACGCCGCGAACCGCTTCCAGTAACGGTACCTATTCCACTCTCTGGAGTCCCTCCAGCGACTAGACTTGCTAGACTCGTTTCGAAAACTTGTTCATCGATATGCTCGCCTAGTCCTTTTTTGTAGAACCCCCGGAAGTGAGGTTGCTTTAGACAAGTCGTAGCTTCTTCTTAGATGTGTATAAGTTTATTTTATGTGACTCGACTAATTTTTTTGCTTTTAAACACCTTTTTTGAGCACATCTGGTGTCACACAGTTAAACTTTGGACAGATTGGCCAATTCTCCATAAAATGTCAAACCTATGCCCGTCAAAGCAAGCATAGTTTTTAGCATTTTTTGACCCGACCAAACTACCTCGTAGCGGGTTTTGCAATTGCATGCGAAGTAGATTTGATAAAACCAAAGATTTTGCACAAGGAGTCTTATGCCGTCCAAGCCAAAGTTTACTTAGTAAAGCAAAATTAAAAAAAAGCCAAGTAAATCGAGAGGAAGCATCGCCAAAGCGTCATTTTACGGCCAGTTCTCATCAAATAAAATTGCAATTCGCAGACCATGAATTTTATTTATAGGTATCATAATAAAATTAATTCTGTTTTTGTTTTCCCGAGGGCGCATTATAATTCATTTATTCGTAGAGAACGCTTCAGTAATCGACGCGTGGCCGAGTTTATACGTATCGAACAATCTACAGACTATTGCACAAAATGTTAAATAAGCTAGGTTCTTAAAAACATAGGCAATTTATATCCATCCCTGCTGGGTCGTTAAATAATTCATTACATAATGTAACGAATGGCAGTCAGCTGCTAGGTAATGTCAGACTTGTAGAGTTGTAGCTAGGTAATGTCAGGTCATTTAGTATCGATTGTGATGTTGTAATGAATGCTATGTAATTGTTAGAGCAGCTTGCGGAGGCGCGTGCGGCGGGCAGGTGCCTGCCGGCTGCTACTACACCTGTCACGACATCAGCTGCTCCTTGAGCTAGTTATTATATTGTTTACCTACTCACGACTATGTGTATCCGTCTTTACACTTCTTTGTGTGTCCTGAGCATTTGCTTCGACAGTATCATCATTATGTATATCAGTTTACACGTGCGCAACGTTGCTTGGAGTTCAATGAGATAATTTTGCAGATAATACTGCTCTGCCAGTATAATGTTAAAAGAGAACTCCAATGTTTTAGCTCTGAATTAGCAACACATAAGTACCTACGTTGCACATATCAACGTAACGTGGTGTGCTGATAATATTGTTAGGTTTTACTACGCATTTCGTAGTGAATAAACCGACTGTGCTTAGAAAGCGATAAAATTTCTCGACATGTTTGCCTGCTCGCTACTTTGCACAGTAATTGCATTCGGTAGTTAATTTCACCATTACCGGTCAACTTCCCCGGTAGTTCGGCCCGTATCCTGTCCCTGAGACGATTTTACGTAAAATGTTGCCAGTTACATAGGCACATAAAACAGAGCTAGGGAAACAGCCAGCACATGCAACACAAGCATAGATAGTTTCAGCGAAGAGGAAGTCTTATTAGGGCCAGTTGTACGCCGCCGTTGGCAGGCGCGCTCAGCGTGTACCGTTTGAATGCACGATGAATATTGCTGTCTTCCAATCACTGGTGTTACCGATGAAACAAACAGCTTGATGTCTTATCAACGTTCCAGGCTCTACTTAATATATTCGTCCCTCAGAATCGCCTTGATAAAAATAAAATAATGTATTGGTATACATAAAACATAATACGGGTGACCTGAAGGTTTCTAAAATTCGTCATTTCATGACTCCTAGTCCTGTAAGAAACAATAATATTATTTGTTAGGTGGGTACTAGACTTTTAAATTATTTATACAAATATACACATCTATTTATACACCACGTGAAAATTATTACTATTACGTCAAAACGACAGTGTTAACTTATTATTCGGACATTACTATCATGTGGGAGTCAGCGTTTGTTGAATGCCGCCTAGCAACATCATAGATTCATAGAGCGGAGAAACCGGAATTCGACAGCGTTTCTCATGCTAGCCAGTTTTATTATGTGAAGTTACTGCCAAAGAAAATAGCGGTACATGCATATAGTTTTATCTATGTAAAGTGGCTCGCAACAGGACTAACAAGTGTTAGGTGCGCAGTAACTGTAGAGGACGCGGTCTCCGACCCTAGACTAGGTACGAGTGCATCTAAACTGTTTTAGAGATGTGCGGGCGGGGCGCAGGCTCCTCGTCCTTTGCCCCGCAGCTGCGGCGCGTCACGTACGCAAGGGCCCTTTCACGCACAGGGAGGGTACTGCGAGGGGCCGCGCGCGCACCGACAACGACAAGCCGACTATCGAGTTGCCGAAAACCGTATGCATTATTAGCTCTCCCCCTTCACCCATCCCTATTCGAGCCCTACCGTCCGACCACCCGTCCCGATTTAGGAACGAAGCTCGACACCCTGCCCTCTCATACCCCTAACCTCTGCGGTGGGGACGAGTTTTCGATTTAAGTACGACCCGACCGTAACACGCCCTTTTACCCTGATGTGACGTAACGATAGACTATATTTTTTTGTAATCTAGGTCACGGCTCAGAGTTAAGAGCAGGGTGAACGTAGTGATGTCGGCGCGCGGTCGTCGACACTAACGGATCGCTATTTATACCTGGTGCGTAGTGCACCGGAACTCGCTCGCTGCACTCGCTGCATCCGTGCCGTCCGCGCCACCCGCCTCCGCCCTGTCAATGACCCCGTCACCACGAACATTCGGTTCCTAAACCGCACTGTCTTAACAAACATTAAGTCTTACATTAAACCGTCGATGCGAGCTCGTAGATGTCCGTCGTTCATAATTCTGTTACAATAGTCGTAGGACTCGTAGGGCTAGAGTTGCGAAAGGCTCTGTAGCAAGCGGTCGCCCTTCGGCTTTGTTTGAGTTACGTAAGTAGACCCGCCCACCTCTGTAGGGCAACCACCCACGCAGGGCATGAACTGTGTCAAGCAGCCTGTCCCAGTTTCTATGTTCACTACACTTTTTCTGTTTACGCGTGCAAAAGTAAACCCCCCCGCCCTGGCTTGTTGAAATAAACAGGGAAAATGAAACCATTTTGAATTCTTTTGTCCAGTTTTGTGGCACATTCTGCCATTCATTTCATTCATTCATTTTCGCAAATGAGGGAATCTGACGTATTACTTAAGATAGGTAATTAATTTAAAAAATCTACTTATTTAAGTAGGTACCTTTTTTCAGTAAGCAACGATTTTTGTGGGAAGTACCTATTGTATTAATAATAATTACCAGTACCTATAAAGTAAAGCTACAATTATGTTGATTCGTAGGAAAGCATTGTTCTGGATTTATTTTCCTTATCAACTAACTCTAATTTCCTCCGATTAGGATTATCACTAGTCGGAAAAGTATGATAAAAACAATTAGCTGTTACATTATTTTGCCGTGGGCTCGAGCGCCGTTGCTAGGTCCGGTACTCCGGTTCTCCGGTCCGTGTATAATATTCGCAATCTCCGCGAGCGATGCCCGCGATGGAATTTCCGCGAAAAAAGCCATACGTCAGATCACAGCACGTCACGGCATGCGCGGTGGCGGGCGGCCGCGTAACGTCACGCCAAGCAAGGCCGCGGCTGAGTAAGCACACTGTAAGCTTTTTGTTTACACCACTACTGAGTACTGACTAATATGGTCGTGTGATGTAATACGACACATAAATGCCTATTGCATTCCTTTAAAGATAATCATTGCTCTATTTTTTAACTCGTAAAATGTCGATTTCTTCTTATTTTTAGCTTCACTTCCAGCAGTTCCACGTCATTTTACCGACGAATTAGGTATTTCTGGGCTGTTAAGTTTAGTTAATGAAGAGTTGTAATCAGAAAAATATTCCAAAAACGTACTTGTACGTCCTGCAACTAAAAATACCGGGTAATTCACAATATTGAGCCTTTTCCGAGTAATTTGGACAGTCGGTTATCATCACTCAATAAGTCGATCACGTAGATCGTAAATGATTCGCGGGAACTAGGTACCGTGCCTTAGGTACGTAAATTACGCACGTACCTACTTCACACTTGTCACATTGTGCTCTGTTATCAACTGTGAATTGGCTTTATTAACGTCATCGCGATTGGTTTTTTTGTTTTGATTTGATTTTATGACTTCGGCACTGTTTGATTTCAGGCATACACGATATATTTGTTAACATTGACCTAAAAGTAATTACACTTAATTACTCTTAGGTTACTAAGTACTTAATTATTATTGTTACCCTTCAAAATATGATCGTCGTTCTCGTCTGTATTTTACTTGTGTGAACCTCTCATTGTCACGATTTCATCTACGGCTATTGCAAGAAGAGAAATTAAGTCGAATAAATGCCATAAATATCGCCTCAAAATGATGAATCAGCTTGACTTGCAGTTCATTAACTTTCTAAACTAGCGTACAATCGTATCGCTTTGACAGAAAATGTTTCTTCTTACACCTATGTTCGATGCCTAATAGTGTAGTGTTGCAGTATTTTCCACCAACCACCCTTTCATGATTCTGTCCAGGAAAATAAAAAAATATCAAGTAAAAGAATTCGTAAATATATCCACATTCTAAAAGTCGACAAAATCTCGTGTGCAAAAGAGCTTGCGCCACTAAACAAGCGACGCTGTTCTGTGTTTTACAAGCGTATATACGTTTTCTGGAAATCACGTGTTACGCTCACACGCATACGAGCACGCATAATTATTGAGCAGCCGAGCTATTCTCACGGATGCCGCCGATCTGTACTTACAATTTAGCCGTCACTTTGTACGCACAATGGCCATAAGAATTAGAAAGCGTCCGGTGACCGCAAAAAGGTAGCATTCGAAAGGGCTCGGAGCTTGCAAGATTATGTTACGTCACTATTGAACGATCGCAAAGGTTCCCCTAGCGCTTCATAGGCACGCTAGGGAGGGCTCGTCGCCGGGTCGTGCGTGTTCCACCAATTCTAACATGCACGTCGTACGTATGTGCTACTGCCCTCGCTTTTGTCCGAACAACAATCTATGACGTCGATGAAGGCTTAAAAAATTCGTTCTCAAAGGGTTCAACCCTTCTAAACTGTAATATTAGGGATGGGGCCCAGTTTATAATTCTGCTGCATGTAAATGAGTATTGTACTTGTAGGAACACTTGTGAGCAGTGTGTGAATCGTATGGGGTAGTTATCAAGGACACTCCGCCGATTGTAATGTAATAATAGTGCAGAATGGTCTGTTCTTTTAATGTTAGGGGGAAGCTCGCTTTGCATGTTTGTGATGTGAGTGCGCGTCAGATTTTCTGTTTTAAAATATTACAATTTTATTTCGGTTGAAGCACGATTTAATGGAAACAACGCTCATAATTTAATTACCTACCTATGCGTTTTTAATTATTGATATTGCTACGATAATCCACGTTTGAGGTAGAAACAGCTGATGTATATTAATAGCTATTATAGTATGTTATACAATATGTGCAAATAAAACATAAAGTTGAGTAGTCGGAGACGAGAAGAACCTGTTCAGTAATGGAGTCGCATAATTTTGCTGAGCCAAGAACATCTGATGTTATGGACGTGCTGAATATCAAGTATTCAAGTCGTGTGTGTGTCGCGATATGCAGCTGCGACCGGCTTACTTCCGCGTCCACATGTCTTTGTAATCTGTTTACTCGTGTAATTTTATAAATGACTAGTAGGTACTTCGTCCTCGAAAATTGTGATAACTCAGCTAATTTGTGTAATATCAATAGGGTAAACATACCGGTTATCAGCCGTTTAAGCGGCTTGTCGACTTCAGAGGCGATTTCTATTATTAAGCTGCACTCCAAGACTATTCAGTTTTTTTTTTCATTTCATCCTACAATAGTCTCGTTTCATACAACCTAACGGTTACAGACGTATCAGCGATCCATAATTTAAAAAAATATATTATTCGCAAATTTTGCAAATATACCGGCTATCGGCCTTTTGACTCGGCTATCGTTCACCGGTGTACTGGTTATCGGCCACCTAATTCACGGTAGAAAAACGACTCATATTCTCATAGCTAATAGGGTTTAAAATAGTGTGACTGTAAAAAAAAAAATCACGAAAGCAACATATTTTACCCTCTTTTACGACTTACGAATACAATTAACGGCCGTTCCCAATAACCTATCTATCGCCAGTTTTGGGCTACTTATGATAGATAAATCTATCTATCATCGGATTTGATGTCCCAATAACGTACTGATGGTTATGACAACCAACCGTCCTACGCCATCTATCGATGGGAGGGGCTATCTCTTGCTACTGATAGATATTTCTATGAAATTGCAACATTATGCATCCCAATATCCTTTTGACAGCTATCTGTCAGTAATGTCAATACTAAAGTTAACCGAATTTGTCAATCCGTCGAATTGCAGGGATAAGCATTGTTTATTTTAATAAAAACGCTAATAAAATTGTGTTTAGTGTAAGTAAGTGCAGTGTTTTCATCATTCATAATAATGTCTGAGTCTAGTGAAAGTGATTTATCTATGTTAATGGAATTATCTGACTGGGGCAGTGATTTTGAAGATGAATCCCAGAAAAACTACAAGCCACGCGTAAACCATATGAACGAATTAAATAGTAGCGAATTCACATATAGATTTCGTTTAAACAAAACTGCTGTTAGTAATTTATTAACAGAAATATATCCTTTGTTAAAAGTAACCTCAGAAAGGTAAGTACCAACAGACTTTAATGAGAAATACATTCATTTATTTTTCAATTAATTAGTTAACAATAATATGTACTGGATCCAGTAAGCTTCGAAGCTGACCCCAACATATTGAGAAAAGGCTAGGCAGATGATGATGACTATGTACCTAACCTTACTATAATTTTAAAAGTTTTTTCGTTTTTCAGAAATCATGGGATATCTCCATTGCATCAGCTACTTTTAACCCTAAGATTTTATGCATTAGGCACAATGTTAGTGTCTGTTGCAGACTTTGTAGGAGTCTCAAAATCATCAGCTGGGCGTATTATAGCCAATGTCTCATCTGCAATAGCAAGACTATATAGACATTATATACATCTACATAGTAATACCCAGGAAGATTTTTATAATATCAGCCAATTTCCAAGAGTTCTGGGTGCAATTGATGGCACACATATTCTAATACAATCACCAAGTAAGTACATTGTATTTTTAAGAAAAAAGCTTCAATTAGCTTTTAATATTCATTCTCTACAAGTGTTTTTTTATTTATTTATAGATTCTAATATTGGAGAAGAATTTAGAAATAGGAAAGGATATTTCTCTATGAATGTACAAGCTGTGTGCGATGCACATTTAAGATTTATGAATGTTGTTGCCCGTTGGCCTGGATCAACTCATGATGCTACAATCTTTAACAATTCAACATTGAGAGGTAAAGGGTTTAGTTGCTTCATACTAACTATTTTGAGCAATAAAACAATCATTTTTAAAAACCTCTACACTTGGAAGTGCTTTTACAAACATATTTTTTATTGATTTTACAGCGGAATGTGAAAGTGGTTTATATGGAAATCGCTGGTTGATTGGAGATAGTGCTTATCCATGCAAACCCTATTTATTAACTCCTTTATTAAACCCAACTTCACGCAGTCAGCAAATGTACAATGAAGCCCATATAAGAACACGAAATACTATTGAAAGGTACCTTTTAAAATATTATTTATTGTAGTGGACATTCTTTTAGTCCCTTTATTCCATACTAATGAAACATCACATTGTTAGACTTATCTTTAATCTACCATTCTTGCAGGTGTTTTGGAGTATGAAAACGGAGATTTCCAGTTTTATCATTAAAAATATGGCTATCATTATCAACAACACAGTCAATAATAATAGCAACAGCTATACTTCATAACATTTGTAGACAGATGAGAATTGAAGATGTAATGCCAGAAGTAGAAATACCTAATTATGATGCAGTCCCAATGATGTTACATGAACCTAGTGACAGTAATATTGATGAGCGACAAGAATTAATAAACAATTACTTTGGAGGGTAAGTTATTTTTTATCCCATGTCTTTCATGCAGTTCTACAATATTCTATAGAATCCTAAAACATAAATGATTCATGTCATATTTTATTTGTTTCAGATTTGATTTGAGTGAATAACTTAGAATTAAGTGTAAGTGGGCATTCAATAAAGACAAAGAAAACTTTATATTTTTAAGCTTATTTATTTTGCTCCAAGTGCAACCTCCTATTTTCTTCCATATTTTCTATTTCTAATTCTAATTTCTTCCTTTTAATGATATAATAATCAGCAATAGCTTGATTCCGTGCAGCTCGAGCCCTTATGTCTTCATCCAGTAGCCTAAGTTTTTGTTTATCTGAAAAGAAATACAAGTACTATTAAAAAAAAACTGGTTTTATTGTAATAAGGTAATTAGTTTTTCCAGACCACTCCAGATTTACTTAACTTTTTAGATTATTTATAAAAATGTAAATTACCCAAATTGTACACTAAGGATGCAATAATTAATTGACTAAGTATTTATTGTGAAATTTCTAATTTTACAAATTAATGCTTGTTACTTTGTTAATATTTGACTAGTAAACTGTATAATTGTAAATATACAATGTTGTTGGTAAAATTTTAATTTTTAAATTTGCTGACAGCAGGTACATACTATTATTGTTGCCACTGGGAGTGTTAAAAAAGAATTTCCTTGGTTTAGGTGTTGTTACAACCAGCACTTCGTTATTTCCCGATCCACTCTCATTATCTACGCTCATTAGTTCTGAGTCACCACCACCCACGCCACTATCAATCACCATGATGCCACCACCATCACTTAAAACCTCTGGATCCACCGTCACCTCAGCATCTCCTCCCAAGGATACACTGTAACCCTCACATGTTGCACCTAAAATGGATGCCACCCGGTCCAGTGCATCATCGGGTGGGATGTAATCTGGCTTGCCACCACCTGTCTGTAAGTATAGTTACATTAATACACCATAATACATATTTAAATAAAGATAATATCTATCACATCCTGCAGTTCATAAACACTACACACAAGAGTAAGGGCGAAATGATTACCTTCATTTGGTTCATCCTAATTTTTGTGGATCTCTTTCGAGCGGTTTTCTTTAAATTCTCCCATTTCAATTTCAATTGATCGGTTCTTCGTGGGCAACTTGAAACTGATGCATTGAATGCATCTGTGATTTTAGACCACGCAGCTTCTTTGAGACGATTATTTGAAGCATTTGTAGCCTTGCTTGTTATCACCTTGTTAGCTTCAACAAGATCAATAAGCAAGGCCACCTCATCCTTGGATAAAGGTACACCTTTTGTCTGAAAACAAAACAAATATTAAATACAGGGTTGATTTTGATTAAATGTAGAGAAAGACGAAAAAATATCAATTGTTCCGAGGTTTAGTTTGCACTGTAATTTACTAGATGTTGTAACTTTATCCTATGTCAACTTGAATAGAAACTTATATAATAATGTCTGGTAATACTTACAGCGCTCATTATATGTAAATATAAGCAGAATTCACTCAACAAACTTGATAACACAACAAAAATATCGGCAGCGTCTCTTCTCTACTCTACGAGTTGAACTGACGCTTGACTACGTTTCGTTCTTCCTTTTTTCGCGCCCAATATTTGTTTGCTAAAATTATGTCAATGAAACAGATAACTTTAATAACAAATATTATTTTAGCATAAATATTTCACCAATGCTTTAATTCGATCAATTTGTATTGTTTTACGAAAAATTTGTATGAAAAAATGTTTGTTCAAATGTTGTTTTTTTTTGTAGTTTTGTAGTAACAAAACGTATGGGAGGGCTGGATAGCTGAGCTTAACTACCGATGTCGCTGGATGGATAGACGTTACCATCACATGTGGGACGTAAAATTAGGATAGATAGAAGTCTACTATTTATCGTCGATAACAAGATATCGCTTACTGAGAATAGGTTATTGGGAACGGCCGTAAGTAACAGATTAAAATCTCGAGTCAAACAAATACCTACTTTTGGCTTGAGCATCAATAAAAATCACTTAGACAATCATATGTATAACGGCCGGAGATAGGTTTTATTTTTACTGGTTATCGGCCGCTAAACGTTTGGTATTTTTGAAGGCCATATCTTTGAAATTATGAGGTATACTGGTGGCCGGAATCTAGTTCTAAATTCCCAAAATTCTAGCTGTTCACAAATTAATATTATGGAATCTATGTTGGTGAATATAAGGTTTCCGCAATAAAGGCAAAGAGAAATTACGTGAATAAACCGGTTTTGCGACCACCCGGTCGGAAAGTAGTTTTTGATGTACATATTATCCGACCATCAAAAATATCACAAATTATGAAAAGTTTGATGAGTTGCACTTGAATATTGAAATTAAACATGCTAAATACACACAAACCAAATCAATCACCAATAAACCAACAGTAACATTTAAAAACTTTCCTTTGAAAATCAAGACACATGCTATTTGTTTCCCTAAATTTGACCCGCTCACACACACTAAATTTTGAAATGGCGAATGAGGGCTCAGTTCGCAAATTAAGAGGACATGCCGTTGAATTATGAACCATGAAGTTCGTCAGGATCAAATGTCGCAATATTAGAAAGGGGAAGTCTATTAAACTGTTTATTGTGCAAAATAAAGTGCGAAGTGGCCGAAAAGGGGTAGTGGCCGGTAAACCGGTATGTTTACCTTATGATTCATAGCCTATGTTACTCGGTAATGACCTGGCTTTCAAATGGTGAAAGAATTTTAAAATCAAACGAGTAGTTTTAGAGTTAAATCGTAACAAACAAACAAAAAATAAAATCTTTTCTCTTTTTATAATAATAGTAAATTTAGAGAAGAAACTAAGTACATTTAAATGCACAATTGTACCGTGATGCAAATTGCTATCGTTGCAACATTATCCGTAACCAGCCGAGGCCTCTGTCGCACTTACAATGTGCCTGTTAATTATAATTAGTGGCTTAAACGGTACTCATACAAGTATGTGTGGAATTATTGCGTATTTGAAGTTAGTCGCCGGGGATCAAAGCAACTAATTTAAATAATAATAATATTTAGAATATCTTAAATGAACATTATTCGTATCGCACGAGGGTCTTGCGACGTGTTTGTGCACTTAAAATACTCATGGGTAGCCAAGAGTGTGCTCGTAGGAATATAAATTGCGAACATAATGCAATAATATTTTACTGCCGGCTTAGGTCTCAGGTACCGTAAGCATATCCTCTAACTGCCTTCTTTATAACTACCTTGTACGGTACGGATAGAATAACAGGCTTATCTATACTTTATTTCTTCAGTACGTTAGGTTTAGCATTGAAATCGATAATATGGCTTTTATTATCACAGTTGTTATCGAGAAATAACCTTATTTCTTCATCCGGTATTTGAACATGAAGTTTCTATTTGAAGTCCACCAATCTGGTACACATAAAAGTTTCATAGACGGTCGGAATTCTCGGTAGCACGAATTTATACACTTCAGAAATAATTTTGCTGAATAGAATTTTCTCGCCTGTAAACACAGACGACCCACATTTTCATTTGGCCTTAGAATAAATAGAATTGGATATAAATTGCTCCAACTTTGTGAGCACTCAATTTCAATTTTGTATAGTGAACTGCGCGGTTACTGAAAATAGCCGGCGCATATCTGAAATATCGCGTTCATGAGATCATTTGTGGGTAGGTAACCCACTGAATGAGTATAAGTGGTATCGAATGGGACGAAAGTGGGTCAGCTAGTATGACGTCGGCGATAAACGAGCCCTCGTTCATTATCAATTATGTGCATGGCGGCACGTACGTTTCCCAATCTAGCTAAACTTGTGCCCTAACCAACGTGAACCTTGATATCGCAATGTACTGCTGCACGGCAAGCGCCATCTTGTCGCCAGATCCCTTTCGAAAGTTAAAACCGCAAAATAGTACTAATGCTGATCCACCAACTAATGTTTACATAATCCAAGTTAATGTAGCATTTGTGACTACGACATGCGACATTGAGTGTTGTCCGTCAGCTGTAAGCTACGTGCAGTCAAAATACCATTGTGTTTGCGAACTCTATTGAACGAAGGTAATCTTCAATCCGTGGGGTGTGGCTTAGTATCGTTGCTATGTAAAACATCAGGTGGCACCTGCTATGAAAGAAGTAATAAAATCATGCATGTGTTCATAATATACACTACGTACGATCTGCACGGCAGCCATGGGACCTTCACTATGATGACTATCTAGTAATATAGTGCATACAATTGCAGTTTGCATTGCATTCTGTTGCCGTGGTGCCAAGGTCGTGATGCAATCAGAGTCAGGTGAATTGTACGTTCACGTTGAATGCATCACATGATTGCATCGCGCTTGGTCATGGGAACTACGATAGGCTAGTTTCCACCATCAATAAATTGCAAAACTAATTAGTCCGTCAGTTAGAGTATTGGAAATTAATGGACCAGTATTTTTTGTTTTTGTAAATCACTGAGTACTGACAAAGATAAAACGCATCAAAACTCGGGAGTGGGGGCTCGTGACGTCACAACGCACTAAAAACTATAGCACGGCGTGACGTATTGCGAATTTTAAAAGCGTCGTATCTTCGTCAATTTTGGTTTATGTAACAAAAGAAAAAATACGGGTCAAATATTTTTTTATAATCTATCTGACGGACTCATTAGATTTTTTTAGGACACAAGCCTATTGTATCAAATGGTCAAAACTAAATGTATGAGAGCTTTTTGATTCTATCATTTTGTATTCCTTTTTATTGCTTCTGCTATCTGCAATTATCCCATAGTATAAAATCGTCTCTGATAATTGATAATATAATCTAGGTTCCAGATCAAAGCAGATCAGAGCAGTCTTGATATCAGTTTAATCAGTTCGTGTTTATAATCAGGGTGTGGTGTCCATATAGGATTATAGGTACATCTAACCAACACGGTCGTACTCGTAAATGAACTGCTCTTTATGGTGCACTACCCAACCACGTTTAGTCTTAGTCATTAATTACGTAATTGATAATTTCCGGTGTAATCAGGATCGCACAAGTGTATGACTTTGACCTTATTTCTCAGCATCGCATGTGCCCTATTCAATCTCGAACATCCCTCGTTAAATAGGTCTGTTATTGTGCGTATACATACATGTTCCCCGAGGTCGGCTGTTCCGTGGGAAAGTATCGCGAGTTCATTATGTGCAGCCGGATCACGTGTCGACCGCGACGCACCTAGCGACTGCTTACTTCAGTTATGTAAAGTGAGTGCTATGACGACCGACGAATGAACTCTATAAATAGCGGTCGATCCGTCCTTGAGCCGCCGCGACTGTGCAGAACTAGGTCAAGCCGAGCTGCCTCATGCCAGTGGCCTCTCCCCGCGCCCACCAGCACTCCCGCCTCAACATAGCTCGCTGTTCACCGCCGCGCGCCGCACCGACACGAGTGCGTCGTCGCCAAACACCTCAAATACCGCACACATTGCATGCTTCCTGATTATTTCTTTT
Organism: Xestia ashworthii; assembly: GCA_950022955.1. Classification (NCBI taxonomy): domain Eukaryota; kingdom Metazoa; phylum Arthropoda; class Insecta; order Lepidoptera; family Noctuidae; genus Xestia; species Xestia ashworthii. The sequence goes on from OX465550.1 coordinate 8,559,035, forward strand.
AGTTTTACTATTGTGCAAGAATAACTACGCATGTCATCGCCCAAAACATAGTATAAATAGGAGCAGTAGTGCAACTAAAGCTCAATCCGCGTTATAATTACCTACCGTACTTGCCTGTCTCAGGGTTGTCACTTTTAGCTAAATTTAAATTCAGTGCCTAGAAATGTGTTGTCTGGTTTTCATTGAGATCTACAGCATATTTTTTTTTACTCTCTTATTTTAAAATTTAGAGGGGTGGGGATGGGTCTATCTTTCAAACGATTGTAACGCAATGTAATGTAACGCATTCAAAACATTGTTCTGATGAATGGATTGAATAGTACGGGTCGTGAAGGTGTATAAAGTTAAAATCTTACAATAAAAACTTGTTGGTCAATTAAGCGCAGCCACTGAAGGCGTCTGGAATGGAAAGCACATTTAATATACCTACATTAGGTATCTATCATAAAAAGTGGAGTAAAGTGACTAAAATATTATATAAAAAACATCGTAAAACCACCAAAAAACTATGTGACCTAAATGACTATGTGACTATATGACCAAAAAACTATTATCAAAAAAAATATTCTACAACAAAGAGTGTGAAATTTACGATGAACACAATGTTTACTATTTGTTTTACCTTATATTTCCTAAACTACTGGACCGATTTACATGATTTTTGCATGGATATCGGTTTTGAGCCAAGTCCAACGTTTTTACACTAATTTCAACGTCATATCTTAATTAACAAAAAATCAAGTTAATGAACTTTTCAAGTTACGTAAATATGTGACACAAAACTTTAAATTACATTTTTCTTGGTCTTATTGGACTTTAAAATTGTGATGATGCTAATTCATCATAATACTATGAAGATTCCAATAAGATACCATCAAAAAAATACTTATTTACGGCATAAAATTATTAGGTACTTAGGTAAGTACCTATCACAAGTTTTCAAAACACAAAATTTTGATGGATAATTATTAATATTGGACACGTACTTTTTTGGTTTTGTAAATCAATGGTCAATACTAAGATAAAACGCAGCAAAACTCGGGAGTGGGGACTCGTGACGTCATTCAAAACTCATTCAAAATTATACTAAGGCGTCACGTTCGTAAATTTAGGTTTGTCTAACTGACGGACTACCTAATTAGATTTATTTTGTCGTCTACCCTATTCGTCAATCATTTTAAATTACGTATTTTATAACTTTAAATATGGACTTAGTTACTATACCTACCTAAAATACTGAGAAATCGGCATAACTCAACGTAAACAAAGTCAAAGAATCTATTATCAGATCAAGTACCTACCTACCTAACATTCTAGTGGGAAAGTAGACCTGCCTACTTCGTCTGTCTAATAGAAGACTAATACAACAAACAAATACTTAGATATGTATCTCATCATCAATAATAAATTATATGCTAGAATAAGCGACTTGCTTACCTTTCCTGTTCAGTAGGTAATCTGAACGAGAGAGACAACTCTGGAATAGTTGAATTATTTAGACACCCATACACAATAGGTTCTCCTGCGATAATCACCCATTTTTAATTTATTTACGTATGCCTTTATGCCGTGACGCGCGAACTTTGTGCGGTGTGCAAGCCTCGACTGGCGGCAGTAAGACACGGGTCGAGATTTTGTTAGAGTGTGCGTGCGGCGACGTAAAGATAGTATGACGCACACATACAAGCCGCGCGCGGTGCGTTTCTATGAAGATACCCTACTTGTCTTTTTTTATACTTTGCCCAAAACTATTAAGCCTATGCGTTTGGTTTTCGTCTGAAACTTACTTTATTTTATGGTAGCTCTAAAATCCTAACATGGAACGTAACAACTCACCAGATGTTTGTTCATTCAGTCAATTAAAAATTTCATTTGAATAGGAGTAAGAATTTCGTTTGTATGAGCAGGGTTCTATACAAGTCCCTTACCTGAGTGAACTGATAATGGCCAAGGTTGGGCCCGGGCAGGTAGCGAACCGGATTATAATCGATCCAGTTGTTTACTCAGGGTATTTATTTTTCCATACCGTCATGTGGTTCATGTATTGTAAAAAATGTAAACAGATGTAGTAAAAAGCGTGAATTTATTAAACTAGTCATGTTTTTTTTGTCATATTGGATAGCGAATAACTGCCAAGCTTAGAAATACATAAACTGCATGAATATTCTGTATTAACATTGCATGTTTATTGGTTATCTACAGTACCATATAGCTACATAAAGAGATATGTATAATACTATACAATATGTATGTACCTCGCTATATTCGTAGATATTATTAGCACATTGGCTTTCCGTATATTTTTATACAAACGCTAAATGTATATATTTTGATCAATAATGTTATCATGACAGTCGTATACATGTCATATTATTATCGTAGCGCGTGGGTGGGTGTGAAGTAGTGAACCATAAACCTAGTCGGCGATATCGCGCAAAGAGCAATGCGTTATCTGTGGGGGCTTGGGGCACATTGGGCACTCGCTGCCCTGTTATACAATGCCTTATCGTTCTACAGGGCTGATAATGTTTTACTACTTCGAACCTCTATGCGTAGTGAAATTTTAAAGTTAACGTAATTAAACATTGTCGAAGTTAATGTACTTAATTGACATTTTTTATCATATCCGTCGACTAAACTTATCCAATGAAGGTCACATGATGTAATTTGTTAATTGGAAATTATGTAGGAAGAACTCTGGAAATAGAACTCGTTCAAGTTTTTTCTGTATGTCCCAACTGGCATGTGTTCAGTCTACAGTGAAGGTGTAAATTTTGAGCATCGCGTGACAACCGGCAATCATAGCTCATTCCGAGGAACAATGAATGTGAATAAGAAGTTATGTGAAATATAATATTATGTATGTCGAGCATCGCCGGCGGCGACACGGCCGGTGAAAGCTCTCTAAGGCCCGCACACTGATGGATACGTGTGTGTGCGTATAATTGTCATTTAATTTTAGTCGTGGGCTCGTCGAGGTAGACTCGGCAGAGCACCTGTCTCGCTCCTTTGTTTCGGCTCCCAAATGTCAGCGGAGGACGCGGAGGTCATCTAAATACAGGCGTTATAGGCATCGGATTCGGACGGCGATCGCTGTCTAGACGTTGTGTTGCATCGTCCGATCGATTGCACGACCGAGCCTCAGACGGTCATCGACCCCGCGGGCGCATCGGTGACGTTACGCTCCGGTGATGCGCTCTTCAATAATCTACGGATATTATGGTTCAATTCCGTGTTTTTATCTTACGCACCGTGATTGTCCTCATCGGATTCTTCATCTTCTTGTATTCTATGAAACGCATTACACGCTCGGGTTTTTGCTTCTTCATTCTTAGTTCTAAAGTAGGTTAGAAAGGTATATTTCTGTTCCAAACATGAGCCCCTGTTTTGCTTTCTTTGAAATCAAAAAATGCGTAATATTAACCAAAAAAATTAAAGCAATAGGTACCTACGTTTTGAATGTGTGCGTATAGATTTTAAGAAAAAAGATGGAAAAAACAGCAGCATTGTCGTTTCATCCGTTCATTTCAAAAGCATTCAATAGGTCTTTTGAAGATTTATTCCACAAAAAGTGAAATTTAAAGGTCGCATTTTCGTTTTGCTTTTTTTGTTCTCTTGTTCGTCTGTGTACACCTACGCGTAGAGTTGTTATGATAACTGTACTCATTGTTTATATCTACTATTATTTACAATTCGTCTGACCTTGTACGGCAGTCAAGATCAGGCTGTTACTTTGACATTGTTTTCTATTCGGTCGGCAGAAAACAAAGTCCTTTGTAAGGCTTTTCAAATGTAAACGAAATGGTTTATTGCTTGAAGTCTTTTGTTTATCGATTGACTTGACAGGATTCTGCTTAACAATAAGGCTGTACTCCGCAATAAAACTCTTGTTCCCCGTCATAATATTGAATGGGGAGGTTTAGGTAAACGTTTTGAATGGCAGGGCAACAAAGGCGTTGCAAATGGCCCTGTACGTGTCGCCGGGGTTCACGAGGGCGGCTGACGCGCACCTGCGGCTGGCGCTGATGTTCAAGGCGCGCCGGCACTGGTCCATCGCCGCTGTGCACTTCCGCCGCGCACGCCTGGCTCCGCACCAAGACGCCACCTTCACGCGCCTCGAGCTCAGCTTTCACGCCGCGCATCTACTCGAAGCCAGAGGCCTGAGAAAAGCCGCTAGAGACGCGTACGAAAGATTACTCAAGGAACCTCAGTTGTCTTCCACTTTGAAAGCAGATGTCTGCAGACAATTAGGTGAGTTGACGATTTGAGACATTGATACTTTGGTGAATAACTTTGTTGCGTATTGAATGAAATACTCAAAATATTACTTGGTCAACATTCAAAACATACACTGATGTGTGTAGGGTGGCTGTATCATCGCTGTGTGTCACTGGGAGAGCCGGCGGCGCGTGCACGAGCTGCCATCTGGTGCTTGCAGCGCGCAGTGGCCGCTGAGCCGGAGTCAGGTGCAGGACTCTATCTGCTCGGACGATGCTTCGCGGCGCAGGGGAAAGTTCACGATGCCTTCATTGCGTATAGGAACTCAGTAGAAAAGTCCGAGGGAAATGCCGACACTTGGTGCTCTATAGGGTGAGAAAATTAGAGACTAACTAATTTAACTTAATTGACTTTGAGAAGAATCTTATGAGTATCGTTATTCGTTTTCAGTGTATTATATCAACAACAAAACCAGCCGATGGATGCGTTACAAGCGTACATATGCGCAGTACAACTAGACAAGGGTCATTCGGCGGCGTGGACAAACCTCGGTAGTTTATATGAAAGCTGTCAGATGCCTAGAGACGCGTTCGCGTGCTACACGAACGGAGGGGCAGCTGCGACCGCGTCGCACTCCGCTCTGAGACAGAGGCTCGCCTTCCTGAGAGCACATCTGGCACATGCGCCTATGCCCTCGGTTACTGGAAAGTAAGTGGCTGCTTTTTTGTTTTGCTTGAAATAATATTTGCCATACGTTGATTGTTGGATTTGATTAAGTACCATCTGTTCGAACTTCATAAATATCTCATCTCATAATTCTTTTGCAGACGTCGTCAGCTGCCATCAATTGAAGAAGCCTGGAATTTGCCGATATCCGCAGAGATGTCGTCCCGGGCTCCTAAGTCCGCGCCTCCGCCGTACCCGGGCAAGCGCCCGGAGGAACCTCCTCCGTTAACTCAACATCAGCTACAGACTCTCCAGTACCTGCAAAAGAATTCCAACAACCTCTCGCCACAGCAACAAGTACTAACCTCTTGTTCTTGAATTAAAGTTTAAGCTGATTCCCGAACGTTGAGACGAGCAACTGATGCTGATTAGAGGAGACCCTGTCTCAATCTCCTTTCGTAGTGTGCCCAAAAATTGTAATGACCACCAAAAGAAACCGGTCTCTTAGACTAAGCAGTGTGCTTCCGTGAACTGTCCAATAGCTTTAGTTAATCCTCTATCGTACTACGAAGTTGTAGTAACGATCGTAATGTTCTTTTTCAGGCTTTGATGCAGCAACTACTGACGCAGTATCGACAAGCGCAGGCAGCGCGAGCGCGCACGGTTTGTACTGACTTTCATTTCCGTTGTTTTTGTTACACGGGCGGCAGGACTTAGCGTTATCGGTAGGGTCCCTAACAGTTTTGTTCGTGGTTGTAATGTGATGTTTGTGTTACAGGTGACGAAAAGCGAAGGTAACGCCACCGGCGGCGACAATGCTGAGTCGCTCGCCGAAGATCTGTTGAAGAGGTTCTCAGATACTCAGCCTGAAATTAAGAAGGAGCCTGTTAGCAGTAAGTAAATTGCTTTATATCTAATATGATACCCTGCCCTCGTAATAGCAAATGCAGTGCTTTGCGGAGTTTCGAGACAAAGGGATGCATTTCTCAAGATCCAAAAGTAGAAATTTGTCAATATGGACATTGCAGCATTTGCTACGACGAGGACAGTATTGGCCAGTGACTGTCCCAAATCCTACGTATGAGAAACCTCTCGCCAAGCACGGTACGTTAATCACAACTATTGGTCATTTCAATTCTATAATTGGTTTTCTTACGATATTTTCTTTCACCGTGAGCTAATAGAGACAGCTAGATAGGAGTTACTTTGTTGAATTAGGAATCTTTTTACGATTTCTTACACTCAAGGCAGTAAACATCATCCAAAATGAGCCTTTTTACTCGTCTATGCGTAAAAAGCTAAAAAGTTCATGTAGGTACATTTTTAAACAGCTCAGCAAAAAGTAACTGAGCGACCGTAGGACAGACAACATGAATTCCATCAAAGATTCTTTTGTATCTCGGCATTCTTGGCCTCTTAACAGTTTCTCGTTTTGTTTGGAGTTTTTAACCAACGCGGTAGAAATCGCATTTTCGTTGACTTCCATGGGAGGTATTCTTGGGAATGGGTTTCAATATTTAAATTCCAGAACATTTAATACCGTTATGAATTGAGAAACCTATCGCAAACTTAGACAACCTGCCTCGTATTTGGGACGTAGCTTACCTGCTGCCTAATCTGTGCAAAAAACGATCGTCCGGATCCGCGCATCTGTTAAAGCCACATTTTCGCCTAAGCTCTCTTTTAAAGCTGCCATTATACCAAATCTTTGAGCCATTAAAACGAGAATATTAAGAATAATGCGGTGGCTAAACGTTCCGCAGACAAAGCCGAGCAAAAGCTCGCGATTCACAAAAGCCTCCGATCGTCTTACGAATGATTGAGCGCCTTTGTTAAACATCTATGATTAATAAAAGGAATGCATTACAGTTTTTTGTTCCGGAAAATAGAAAATAAATCAGTTCTTCCTGTTGTTAACATACAGTAGAATGGGTTTCAATGATGAATGAGAGGATACACGAATTTGCTTTCCGTTGGCGTTGAATTTTGTCGAGTTATTAGAAAAGACAGTCCTCATACGCATCTAGCTATCGAAACACTCGTAAACTATTAGAAACTATTCGTGTGTATAATGTAAACTCGTTTCATGTATATTTTTAGCCCACAATTTATTTTTTTGATCTAGTTATCACTGTCAATGTCATAATCTTCGACAGACAGATTGTATCGCAATTATTATAATCGTAAGAAAATTGTTTTATGCGAGAAATATGAAGAATAAAAATAAAAGTCAGTACGCTTTTTTCGGTTCTAGTACCTATATCAATTCAAATATTTAAAGATCAGCTTTGATATTAAATTATTGGAATTTTGAATTTTTTTACTGTGTACATTTTACGCGAATAGGCTTCGATTTATCACTACGACTAAAGATTTAATCATCACTTTTACTAGATTTCAAACAATTTGCCTGAGTAGAACATTTCATTACAACTGTAATCGCTCACGTGCATACAACATGAAATTACTAATCTGAATTACGATTTCGTTTTGTGTACCTAGGCTGCGTTAACATTGAGACGCACGCGTGGCAATTTTAAGGATCTCTTTGGACTTTATGCAGAAACGGTTTTTAAACCGAAAAGTATACTGAATGTTTTAATTGGTTTTCAGTGGATACTACTAGTAATGCAGGCAGCAGTAGCGAGACCGTGCTGGGCGGGCGGCAGCCTGTCGTGAAGCTGGAGCCTCTCAAGTCGGACCCACTCAAGCCTGTCACCTACCACATTGGCATGAGCTCCAAGCAGATAATGGATGCTTGCAAGTAAGTTTCGCGTCTTTACTGTGGTTAAGCTTCCTCCTCGCATGTCACTAACGTAACGTTTGACGCTTCAGGGATAACGCTGGGCCGCCTACGTCGTGGTCGGTGCTGGGCGACGGCTGCGGCCCGCCCGAGCCGCCAGCCGTGCCGCCGCCGCGCCTGTCGCCCGAGCAGCTGGCGCCGCCCGCTCCCTTCGTGTACGTGGAATCCAAGAGAGACGCCTTCTCGCCGCAGCTGCAGGACTTCTGCCTCAAGCACCCCATCGCCGTGGTGCGAGGCCTCACCGCCGCACTCAAGCTCGACCTCGGCCTGTTCTCCACCAAGACGCTGGTGGAGGCGTGGCCCGACCACGCCGTCGAGGTGCGCACGCAGCTCATGCAGTCCGCCGATGAGAACTGGGACCCCACGGGCAGGCGGCGCGTGTGGGCCTGCGCCTCGCACCGCTCGCACACCACTGTGCGCAAGTACGCGCAGTACCAGGCTGGCTCCTTCCAGGAGTCCCTGCGCGAGGAGCGCGAGCGTGGAGGTACCGCCACCGCCGCCGGCGGCGCGCTGTCGGACTCGGACGGCCGCGAGTCTGGCTCCGGACCCGTCAAGCGTCGCCGCGCCGCGCGCATGCTGCGCTTCGGAACCAACGTCGACCTCTCTGACGAGCGTAAGTGGCGTCCTCAGCTTACAGAATTACAAAAGCTGCCAGCTTTCGCACGCGTCGCCTCCGCTGCGAATATGCTATCACACGTAGGCCACGTAATTCTGGGCATGAACACCGTCCAGCTGTACATGAAAGTGCCCGGCAGTCGTACGCCCGGCCATCAAGAGAACAACAACTTCTGTTCCATCAATATTAACATCGGACCCGGTGACTGCGAGTGGTTCGGCGTGCCTGATGCGTACTGGGGTGGCGTGCGCGATCTCTGCGAGAGACATGGGCTGTCGTACTTGCACGGCTCGTGGTGGCCGGACCCCGAGGAGTTGCGCCAGCACGGCGTACCCGTGTACCGCTTCACGCAGCGACCCGGTGACCTCGTGTGGGTGAACGCTGGCTGCGTGCACTGGGTGCAAGCCACCGGCTGGTGCAACAACATCGCGTGGAATGTGGGTCCACTGACCGCGCGCCAGTACTCACTGGCGCTGGACCGCTACGAGTGGAACAAGGTGCAGAATTTCAAGTCCATCGTGCCCATGGTGCACCTGACGTGGAACCTGGCGCGCAACATCCGCGTGTCAGACCCGCGCCTGCACCGCGCAATGCGCACGTGCCTCATGCAGACACTGCGCGCGGCCGGTGGCACGCTGGCGGTCGTGCGAGCGCGCGGCGTGCCAGTGCGCTTCCATGGTCGCGCGCGCGGCGAGGCGTCGCACTACTGCGGCGCGTGCGAGCGCGAGGTGTGGCACGCGCTGCTGGTGCGCGAGCACGAGAAGCGCCACGTGGTGCACTGCCTGGCGTGCGCACGCCGCGCCTCGCCCACGCTGGCGGGCTTCCTGTGCCTGGAGGAGCACCACATGGACGAGCTGGCGCAGGTGTACGACGCCTTCACGCTGCACCGGCCGGCGCCGCCCGCCACTCCGGCGCACGCGCCCTCCCTGGTGCCCATCCCCGACTGAGCGGGCGAGGGCGCGCTCAGGCGGTTAGTTTCGTTCGTAGTTGGCGCCCGCTCGACAGTCGTCGGCATCGGCACTTCGTTCATTTCTCCCAGTATCGTCGCGGGCGAATTGAGTGACGACGGCGTACCTGTATTTATTGTGTGCGAGTGTATGATAATTATGGTTTATGACGAGGTAGTTTTTATATATCGAGGTTTCGTTTCCGTGCGAATGGAGATCGTGTATGCTGCGGGGATCGGTGTCGGATGTGTACTCGATCGGCTGTTCACAATTTAGACACAGTATTAGACGCTAGCTAATTCCGATGAGTTATAGGTAATTATTGACGAAGGTGTCATTGTTGACCAAGTAAAATTGTAACAGAAAGATGCACGTGATCTATTTTTACTAAGATGCGCCTGACTTTAAAATTGTTGTATGATGACCTGATGAAATATTTTTGGTGATAGATGTAATTTTGTAAGACGGAAACTTATACAGTTTACATGCTCCTCGATCACTTTTGTAATTGTGCGAGATATTTGATATAAGAAGTCAATTGTCGGCGACGACTGGCCGACGTAGCTTATACGTATAATATAATCGATGGCGCGGGCGGCCTCGAGGCGTAGAATGATAAGCGTAGTCGAGTAGCTACTAGCTAGGAATGTTCGCAGGATAGGCCGGCCCGCTGAGGTCGCAAGTGCTCACGTGTTCACCATCATATAAATGTGTTATTTTTGTATAGAAGCGTATTTATTTATTTTTATCGTACTGTGACCTTAGTTTGATTTTTAGACAGTCTCTTAGCAAATAGTAGTATTAAGTATAATTGCACGTAAGGAGACCCTACGTTTTAGTAGCGTCTGGAGAATAGTGCTGCGATGTCCCAAAGAATGTTATAAAGTACTCGTGTAGGCAAATGGAAAACGCAAGATCAATATTTGATGATACATATTAATATCGACATTTCTTAAATATTTCAGACACGTTTGGGATCTGAAGTTTTAAATAATTTTATTTTAGCAAAATTGACTTATTATTATTTCACGAAATTTGACTGTATTAAAATTAAGCATAATAGGGTATTTTACTCTGTATGAGAAAAAATCTAAAAATATATTATTGAGATAGCTTAGGCAAAAAGCAGTCGGAAAACGTTAGTTTTAGTTCATAAAATAGCAAACTAAATTTTAAAATTCAATTCAAAGGTTTCAGCTTTTTTAATCTGTTTCATAACACCAATAAATACTCGTAGTAGTCGCCATGTTACCTATTACGTCATGAGATTAGTAAACATTAAAAGTGTCAACTGTCAACTTTCTTTATTCTGTTATTATTGTCATATCCAACGTAATTTTAATTGAAATACTACCATGCACTTTAATCCACAATTTGGCCGTTGTTTTTATACTAGTATTCTTGCATTCACGAACAACATACCAACGATAAAAACTCATTTTTAAAATATAAACAATTATCACACTGTAGTTTGTTTACTAGTCCGCTGACGTCATGACCACAGAGCAATATGGCGTCCACTGCGTCCAGCGTTTTCAACAAATTACGCGCGAAATTTGAAAATGCAAAATTTAAATGCATTTTTATGGCACTTAACGTTTGAAAAAAAATTTTGGGATTTTTTTAGTGGTTCATTAGCACTATAGAATCTAAATGAGACACTTTTCAAAAAAGAGTGTAATACCCTATTAAATTGTTGTTTCTTGGATTGATGTAAATTAGTATGGATTAGGCATGTAAGCTCGGGTTGGCAGTAACGCAGGATATCTCGCCTCTGACACTTGTTTGTTTGTTGTTTCTCTTGGAGTTTTATTGATTTGTTTGTAACATTTCAACGTTAAATATTAATTTGTAAGTGTCAGAGGCAAGCATAGGTGTTGAGGATATGGAAGTGTTCGTCGTGTTATATGTATAGCGATGCCGATATATTTATAAGTACCTAGTAATAACATCACTGCCATGTATGACCTTACTGTTTATACTGTAAATTACATTTTTAATAAAGAACTTTAAGTACGATATGTTGCGTTTTTATTTGAATTAGTTCAACTATCCAAACAAGATATTGAGGACCGACATAATAAGGGACTACGCACACTTATTCAGCTCTATTCAGCTTATGCCCATACAAAATCCTTGTTTTCTATGGGCATAAGCTGAAAAGATCTGAATAAGTGTGCGTAGTCCCTAAATCGGTCCGACAGTCTGCGAGAAAGACTCGATAACCACACCCACAAAAAACACTTTACACACCGAACCCGATAAAACAGGATCTTCTTTCTTTATCGTGTGGTTAGTTGCCTAACCTGGTGTCGGAGTTCTTAAGCCGCCCATGGCCTCAGACTTGGCTTAACATACCGTCAAGGAATATCTCCCTCAGGCATGCTGGTTTCCTCACGTGTTTTTCTTCACCGAAGCAAGTGTATATTACGCGCTGACAGTTTTACATTTTGCCTTGTTTTGGGTTCCATTGACAGACTAAACAAAGTCGTAGGTAGTCTCAAAAATGTCCGTGACTACCGCCGGACCACGAACGCCAATCGCTTCTATATTTGGTCGTTGGAACCTTAGTAGTTTACGAGAAAATCGACTTTGAAGGTAGTCACGATCCCTTCAGCAGGACCACCACCATGAGCGCCGAAAAAGGGGGCATTCTACAGCTATTCTAAGTATAAAAATAATTAGTAAGTACCCATAAATGTGATTCATTTCGTAAAAAAACAACAGAGCTGAAACATTTGTACATATTTACTGAGAAATCAACGATGATAACTTCGTGCGCTCATTCAGCAGGGCCACAAATTTGAATGTTACCAAGTTTCAGGCACTTGTCGCTTTCCTCACACTTACATAGAAAATTAGTATCCTAGAAGCTAAAATTAGTGCCCAAAATTCGCCTAAGAACGTAAGGCAGCCTCACTACCACTACGCCATTCGGGTCGTCAAAACATAAATTTATGGATGACGCCTTAGTAGTAACAACAGTTCGTAATCTATAATTTATTATGTCACCGTAAAATTGTCAAACACGTTATATTACAATATAACGTGTACAATATTACAATATAACGTGTTACTCTCTAGCGATATTGTAAACTCTCGAAATATTGTCAACTGAACATACGGAAGTATCTCTGCCGCCATAATCGGGACTTGGGGCACCCCCCCCCCGTTAGGTTCCTTTAAACCCTGCACTCTCGCGGGCCCCGCGAAGCAGGGCTCCGTCGACTACGCTTTTTAGGGGAATATAAAGTGTTTTAAGGTTAGGTTATATTAATCGGTATTTCTCAGGAATGGTACATTATCTTTTTATGAGAGTTGTACCACTGTGCAAGGGGGACCCCTCCTTCCCTCCACACCGCGTGAGTTGACTACCATCGCATGCATTTCACGAAAAATAATGCGTTTTGTTGTAAGCAGTATGGTCGTTTGACAATATTTCGAGATTTTACAATATCGCTAGAGATATTACAATATAACGTATTTGACAATTTTACGGTGACATATACAAACTGTGTACCTAGATGTGTGTTAATTTTTGTTTTTATTTCATATTTTCTCTTTTTTATTGATATTGATTTTTTTGTATCAATTTGGGAAGAAATCGCAGAGTTTTTAATAGGGAAATCTTGAAATGAAAATTTAACACCGTGACTACCGCCACCCCACCAATGGCATGGTAAATCTCGTAAACTACTGGAGTACGCATTTTGAATTTTGGGTACTAATTTTATCTTCCAGGGTACTAATTTTCTATGTGGGTGTGAGGAAAGCGACAAGTTCCTGAAACTTGGAATTAACATTCAAATACCAATTACCGGCAAAACAAGGACACAGATCGGACCGCGCAAAAGTACGGGGAAGTCCCTGAAAAACTAAACTAACGGGCCAAGGCGCATCACCGGACTTTATTTAGACCGCGTTGAGCGTGGGGATTTTTGTTGCCCTCTTACAAAAATCCGGGACTGCCCTGCACTTTATTGCCTACCATTCTGGCGATTGTCGATGTCCTCGGTTAAGGCCGAGACACACTGGAATGTCTGCGGCCGGCAGCGACGCGGCGAACGCTTTCAGTTGAAATTATTTTAAACTATATCTACATCCTTAAAAGACCAGTATCGCTTGAGAAGGTCGAGGCCGGCCGCGCGCCACTCGCGTCTTGTCGGTGGTTCTGCCGTGTGATTGACACTGGCTTGGCCACCTTAAGGGATTTTAATTTTCATAACACAAAAAAATTGTCGCTACTTAGTCGAATTTTGTCGCCAAATATCAGAATTTGTCGGTGACTGGTTCAAAAGATATTAAGGTTTATAGGTGGCCGATCTGGAAAGAGTCTCCCCAGTTTGGCCACATTTATATCTCACAAACTAGGGCCACCTAGGGAAGATCTGTTTTCTCCCATATTTTGTCGCCAAGTCACAGGTTTAATCGAGCCTTAGTTTAGAAGATATAATGATTTCAATTAGTAAGGCAAAGTCCAAGAAATAGATCAAATGAACTCTTAGGCGCGGGACAAACACGAGTGGCGTTTTTCGAATGGCGTTGGCGCGGGAGCCAGGGGGGCGAGGAAGTGGCGCCATTTCCTCGCCCCCCACGCACCCGCATCCGCGCCACCGCCATACGCCACTTGTAATGACCCGCGCCTTATGACCTCTGCAATCTAGCTCTTGGACTATACCTACCTTACTTTTGAACTCATCTGATCTTCTAAACCAAGACCCGTTTAAATCTGTGACTGGGCAACTAATTGGCGACAAAATATGGGAGAAATCAGATCTTCCCTAGGTGCCCTAGTTTTGACATATAATGCCAGTGTCAGTCACACACACGGTTCTGCCCGCGGCAGTCTGTCATTCCGGTGTGACTCGGCCCTTATTCGGCGGAAGCCCTTCGTGTGCGTTCGTTCTTCAATGCAGCTGTATGTGATCCATTTGACGGGGTATCAAAAATACTCCGAAAAGTCTCGTCAAACGTAGTGATTATACACTCTGTGGTCTCGTCTGCGTAGGATGCTGCATTTTCAAATAAACTTCACTTAAACGTAGTGATTATAAACTCTGTGCTTCACTGTTCGATGCGGGAGTATCAATTATAACAGAATTCAGAACTTACACGTTTGTTGTAAGTTCTGTCACAAAGGTGGTGTTCAATTATTGTTAAACCGATCTTAGTATTAGTAAATAAAATGGCGATTGATTTTCCAAAATAGTTTATTTAAATCACATAATACATTAAAATACATCACTTTAAATAATAATGAGACTTGGATAATATATATTTGCATCAACTATATTTTTTGATGATGTAACATTTAATGTCAATGGAATATTGCAATACATTTAATTCTAATCAGTGATAAACAAGCAGATAATTTAGATTAGTGCTGGAAAATTCTAATGTGTTCCTCATCATTTCAACAGTCATGGTGCTTCTATACCAGCATGATCTACAACGCACATTCTACGTGGTTTATTTTATCTAATAAAATCGTTCCGCATCGGTTGATATATATTACTTTTCTAGTTAGTCCATCTAAAAATCAGTCCAGCGTAGTGATGATCAACTCGTAGTCGTCGTGAGGTTAAACCTCATTTGAGTCTATGAGTTCCGCTTATTTATTCAATCGAGTCCGTCGATTGAGTAATTGTCTAACTCACGGTCGATGCAGATTGTGAAGGTGTACTAACGCCCCTTTTCTCCCCACATGTACCAACAACCGCTTACTTTTTCTGCTATTTTGTGTCACTACAAATAAACTCTCACTACTGAGAGGAATATTTTTAAAGCATCAAACATTTATCACTTAACTCAGTAAAAGATTCGAGTCTAACATAACAGTCTTAAGTAGTCTACGATTTACAGAAGATGTGTTGTTGTATGTACAGTTTCGCAGCTTCAATTTTATAAAATTACACGACTACGTTAAAATTAAAAATTATTTAAGTAAGCCATCATAGCACCTATCTGTTATTAATTTATTGTAAACGTATAATAAAACATTTAAACTATAACGCAGAGAGCTCAATGTATTTGTGTGCGGTCTTAGAATGCATGCTCTGGCATTAAATGTATATGAAATTTTTAGCAAAATACATTTTATTTTAATATAAAAATAAAACTCCTGTGTCTCGACTACAGTTTGGCATGGTCAATTGCACAGCAACATTATTCTTATAATTATTAAAATATTAACTAATCTCATGCTTAAACATACTAAAACAAGATAGAGGCCTTCACTCCTAAATAAAGATTTGGTGAAGACTAGTTTTTATAATATATAATTATAAAATAAAATAAGTTTATTGGAAACAATCACATTCTTTTGCAATAACATTCCAACCAAAACATGACTTTGGTACTTAATTACAATTATTCTATCACTTGCGAATACATCAAAACAAAATGGAATTGTTATAAATGCGTACACTTAGTGGGTACTTTTGAAAAACTTATACTATGCAACGAAGGCCACATTACCGGGGTTGGGCGATGTGGTAGTGGACAAAAATGTACGCAATATGTGCCAACACGATGATGACTATACATTTAGACAATAAGAAATTATAAAACTCTCCGGTAAGTGTGACCTAGGTGACGGTTTCAGGAGAATACGATGTTGTCCCTGGGGGACTATGGAAGCGAATTTTCAATTCAAGCGTTCAAGTAATGGCATGCATTAAAAAAACAAAAGCTGGGAGTATTGTATGTGCTGCGGTGTCGTACGTGATGCTCATGACGCACCGTCACGCAGCACGGGCTTGCGCAGCAGGAGCGCGGAGTCAGCCGATACGATTGGTAGCTCATTGCTGCAGTGGTACTTTATGAGATGCGGCACGCTTTCGAACACACGATCCTTGGTTCGCACCTAGCGAGGATTAAAATCATATTATCGTAGTGGAAGGTAAACCGTAACAACTAATATAATTTGGAGTTTTTATAGATAAAAACATTATATTCGAATTTAGATTGCCACATTTATGCAGCTTTGTAACGAGAAACGAGTTGGTAAGTTTTTGATTAGGACTATTGGGAAATTTTGAGTAACGAATCTTGTTTTGGTTCGCAAAAAAGCAGCGTCACACCAGATCAACACCATCAATATACAGTCATCTACAATATCAAAGGCATTGCAGGTTTGTTGCTTTTCTAGAGCAAAAAATCTATAAAACTCGTAAAGGTGTAATTCGGCATTTAAACACTTCTAATCGGTATACGCTGTCCGAGGAAGAACTTGTGAAAGTTTGGTGACCCTCTAGGCGAGAGAGACTGATTTGTAAAAAATACAGTTGGAAAGTGAAGAAAATAAAAGATATCATACCACTCCATTGGGGTCGACGAGTAGTAGATGCTTGTGGCTTCCTTTTCTGGCGCCCGTGAGTACGAACTGGCCCGCACACGCCGCTGACTCGCGCACTAGAAACTCTCCATCTTCCACTACCAACTGAACCAACAAATATAACGATTAGTTTTGTTACGCCGCCTACATACGAACTAGGTAACGTAAGTGACGTCACGCAAATCTGACTACAAGCAAAGTTATCCGCGAGATTAGCATTTAAATGGCAGCTTGACACCAATCATAGGGCCCATCAATTCAACACCCGTATGGACGAAGGATTTTCTTTGGTCTATAGATGATGATGATCTCAACACCATGGTTCACCTTGTTCCATGTTCGTTAGATTTTTTTTTGTGGAAGTTATTCTACGTGCCTTGGAAAGCACGTTAAGCAGTTGGTTCCAGCTGTCATTTGTAGATTTTTGACAGTCGTTACAGGTAGTCAGTGGCGCAAAATGTCTGAGAACCAGTCTTACCAAGGGGTATCGTATTATCCTAGTACTAATTGGGTTGTGGAGGTTAAATAAGCAGTCGCTCCATGAAATACTGGTATTCAGCTACATCCGGTTAAGACTGGAACACGACCCCAACATAGTTAGGAAAAGGCTAGGTAAGCAGATGATGATGATGATGATTGAGTTATGTCTCTATAACTTTCACATAAAAAGAAAAAACTAACGAAAATTTACTGCACAAGGTAAATAAAAAGTTATTATTAGAAGCAGCATTAATCGAAAAGGTTAAGACGATCGCCGGACACACGTTAAGTAACCAGGGCGACGTAAGGTGGGCGTCCTCAGGCTAGTTAGAGCGAAATTCTATTTATAGTGATGGTAACTACAGAGACGAACGACTTATAGCAAAAAAATGGCGTCCGCTAAAACCATTGCCACCGCAGTGGTGACCATTGTCAAAAAATCCTTTAAAAATTGCGTCTCACATGCCCGAGCCTTTTAGCGGTGTCCATACTATTTTTCTATTTAGGTACACGAACATGGAACCACGCCCGCAACCGCGTGCGTGGGGTGGGGATGGCTGTAGGCAATTTTTTTGCGTAATATTTGCGTTTTGAAAACCTTCGCTGACAAAAGTCCCTCGTTTATGAATGTTTTAGAAGTTATGCGATATCAGCAAACACTTACCTTTTCAGCAGTGACCCTGGAGATGGGTCCGTGGAACCAGGGCTCGCGTGCAAGTAAGGCAGCTTGAGCTTGTGCCGACAGTGGCTCGGCCGGCACGTCACCTGGGGACGAAGCCGACGCTGATGATGATGACGCAGCCGAAGACGAAGTCAACGGGGCTGCGGTGAATGGTTCTGTAATGAGAAAAGTCGGAATTAAAACAATAATATTTATCACCAACCCGTTTCAAACTAGATGGAAAACCGTTAGTGGAAATGTTTCACCTTCTACGAGTATGCAGGAATAAAAGGTATGCTTTACTGTGGTTGTTTTTTTCACTTTGATCTTAAAAGGATTCATGGCGACGACGCGACGTTGATAGAAAGGAAAGTGGGCGGAAGTGGATTTCACAAACCGTCAGAAAGGAAAGTGGGCGGAAGAGGATGTTACAAGACGTCAGAAAGGAAAAAGCCATAGACCACAGATAAAAGAGTGTTTACAGATTATATTCTACATTTCTACATCAGAAACCCGAAACTGTACCTTTTTAATCTCACTTTTTATACTGGTTGAAACGATACATGTCTTATTTAATTACTCGTTATCGTTGAGACAGCAAGATGATCTACCTACAGGGTTGTACAATAGGCTTGTGTCCTGAAAAAAATCTAATTAGTCCGTCACTTTGATTACCAAAAAATATTTGACACGTATTTTTTCTCCTGTTACGTAAACCAAAATTGACGAAGATACGGCGCTTTTAAAATTCTCAATAAGTCACGCCGTGCTATAATTTATAGTGCGTTGTGACGCCACGAGCCCCCACTCCCGAGTTTTGTTGCGTTTTATCTTTGTCAATATTCATTGATTTACAAAAACAAAAAATATGTGTCCATTATTTTCCAATACTTAGAACTGAAGAACTTAATGGATTTGCAATTTATTGATGGTGGAAACTAGCCTATTATTTACGTCATACATAAAAAATATTCCTAAGGTTCAGGTTTATACGAAAATACCCCATGTCAAGTAACACACGATCTTATGCGGGTTTTGATGTCACCAGTGTGTAAATTCGTAGTCCAGCGAAAATTAACAGCCTTCTACACCAAATATAGTCAAGCATGGTTCTTTTGGCGCTTGAATGTCATTGTCAGGAGGGCGCTGTTGGTGAACATTTGTGAAATTGTCTATGGAAATAATATTGAAAAAACAAGACGCTGGCATTAGTTCCACACATGGCCACGCGCCAAAATTACCAAGTAAGTTAATGAAGGCACCATACATATTATTTAGAGGTGGGTCAACTGACCGTCTAGTTAGTCGGTTGCAAAAAGGCCAAAGCAAGGCCAGGCCAGGTAATTATAGAAAATAAAGGTTGCATTTCATCACTCAAGTTAATTAGTCGGCGCATTTTGCCGACTAATTAACGACTAAGTATGGCCGGATAGATACCGCGTCCCCGGAACGTAAAGGGCGAGGAAGGAACATGGATGGGCTTTAGTCAGTAAAAGTCTGACACTCCCTCCCGCTCCGCCCAGAGCGGGAGAAGTTAATTGATGATATCCCATCCTAAAAAAAAAAGGTATGGCCGGATAGTCGGCTTTCCCGGCCTTTGGTATCTGGTATCTTTTAAATTATTGTAAAAGATTGATAGTTCACACAAGCTCGATAGATGGCGTTGACGTCGAAATAGATCGCGTATGGTTTCGTTACAAAGATTTAGTTTGGGGTTACATTGTTGTTTTATTTTCAAGCCTATTAGTGTTTCCACAAGTTTTATTGTCCAATATTACCTCATTATAAAATTAAATTTTATGTTATTTACGATACGTTTGAAATTCTTGTTGGAATGAAAATAACACCAGTCGAATAGTAATATTATTTATATTTAACATCTTCGCAGAGCCTTAACGGCCTAATGCCGTCATAACAATAATACTGCTATTGTTATCACGGCTCTCTTCCTTTGTGAGATAGTCATATAGTAGTCCAAACATCGAGATTCTTATGCTATGTAATTAAAGTTCCGGAATAAATTCACAAAATGTTGGTGAAAATCCATTGGGGAGTTCAAAAGAACTAAGCGGACAGAAATATAAGCAGAAAGAGAGAGAGAGATGCAGTATATAAGCGAAAAACAAGTCATACGCCTCGATCGGTTCGGACGATGCAACTCGACATCGCGCCGAACTAATTTGTCTATTGGACGTCAAAGTTCCGACTTTAACACATTTTTTTTATAATATTAGTTTTGAATATTATAACTTTTCTTTAAATACTTCCATGACCTAATGTACTATTCATTTTTAAGTGTTATATTGAGTTCTGCCTTAAACCGTAACTTTTCACTCCAATAAAAGCAAGTTTCCCAGCAATCATTTTTGCGTTGAGTTACATAATTTGATGTAAAGAATGCTTAGTTGATGGCTTCGGAAGGGGACCGTTTACAACTTATAGAATAGATAAAGATAGAATTAAAGGTAAGACTCACGCATGTCAAAGATGTCAGTATGATGGTTGGGCAGCATCGCTGTGGGAGGAGTGCGCGGCGGAGGGGTCTGGTTCACGTAGTGTCGCACGCTTTCCTCGCATCTGATATAACAGAACATATAATATAACACACTTACAGACTGTCCCCCTTTGGTAGATTAGGTTGGAGTTCTGCTTGTTGTTCCTGCCATAGAGTTAGTTTATCGACTTGTCGACCTGTAACTAACCTAACGTTTTACTTCTGATACATAACAAAGGGTTTTCTCCTGAACCAAGTCCTTTGTTATCGGGTGCCTAAGTCATAATAGATATCTGTAAGCCAATCTTAGCTCAACCCCATTGGTTTGAGCTGTGCGCTGATAGTCAGGACTAAGCATTTTAAAGCATAGATAACTTCATTACACATCATGCACAGAGCTTGTATAATGATGTTATGAATATAACCATTTTTATTTATTTTCACGTAAACACAACTGTAAGAATGTTTGGAATATTCAATTTATCACTTTCTCTCCACGTGTGTTTAAAAAACCTATCTGGCGTTTTTGCAGTTGTTTTTTTGCGATAAAAACAAATTGTTTTGTGATTATCCTGAAAAAATCCATTTAAAATGGTGACTTTAACGTTCAGTAATAAAGTAATGATAGAACTCGACAATTATGGCCGCATCGTGTGCAATTTTTGCTGTTTTGCTAGGTACTTGTACTGGCAGCCGACGGCGAAGAACTGAGCCCGTTCTTCGATGAATTCATTGATTTAATCAATTCCAAGCAAAGCTCTTGGAAAGCTGGCAGAAACTTTCCATTGAATACACCTTTGTCATTCATCAAAAATCGACTGGGTGCCATCAAGGACAAAAACTTTGCGGAAATACTAAGAGTGAAACATGACGGCGAGCTGATAGAAAGTCTTCCAGAGAGCTTCGACCCGAGGGATCAATAGCCGAACTAGTCCCTCCTAGAACGAAATAAGAGACCCAAGGCTCATGCGGCAGTAGCTGGGCTTTCAGCGCTGTCGCAGCCATGACCGACCGGACCGGCGCTGTATTCACTCCAATGGACAGAATTTCCATTTCTCTGCAGAAGACTTTTTGAGCTGTTCAGGCTGTGGTGACTGCGCTAAGGGAGGGATAGCATTTTGTGCCTGGTCTTACTGGAACTCCGCGTGTATTGTGTCAGGAACAACAACTCGGGTCAAGGTTGTAGACCGTACACGATAGCTACTTTGAACACTTTACAGTTGGCAAATTACCGCCTTGTAAGGAAAGAGATCCTACCCCGAAATGTGTCAAGACCTGCGAGTCGGGCTACAACGTAATCTACGTTGTAGCCCGACTAAATGATAAAGATTTACGGCGCGGCAAAGATTTTTATAGCTTGTCTAAAGATGAACACCACATAAAAGTTGGGCCCCGATTCTACTATTGCAATAGTGTCAGGATAGTCTTTCATTGATCTCATAATAGGCTTGTTTCCACCATCAATAAATTGCAAATCTATTTAGTCCGTCAGTTAGAGTATTACAAAATAATGGACACGTATTTTTTGTTTTTGTAAATCAACGAATATTGACAAAGATAAAACGCATCAAAACTCGGGAGTGGGGTCTCGTGACGTCAGTACTCACTAAGAATCATACCGAACAGTGACGTATTGGGAATTTTAAAAGCGTCGTATCTTCGTCAATTTTGTTTTATGTGACAAAAGAAAAAATACGGGTCAAATATTTTTTGATAATCTAAGTGACGGACTAATTAGATTTTTTCAGTTAACAAGCCTATTGTTGATGAATGACAATGGGATTGCTATTGCCATTTTGCTTAAAGTTCATATTCTGCTAAATTCATCATAGTGGTTCGATCAATGGTCTCGTAATTGCGTTTGAATGACATTGTTGTATTGCCATTATTAAAAAACCTGTTTTAATAGAAATGATTTTCGAAAATATACTATTAAATCTCAGTGGTAGCGGCCCCGATTTACGTTCAGTAAGTTGTGGGTTCGAACCCAGGCCGGCGCATAACTTTGTGTAAATTATTACATCACCGCTGCTCTCAAAATGGTAAAGGAAAACATCGTGAGGAAACCGGCTTGTCCTAGAACCATGAATTCGGAGACATGTGACATCTACCAATCCGCACTGGGCCCGCGTGGTGGATTATATAGCCCATTCCCTCTCATAGAGAGGAGGCCTGTCCCAGCAGTGGGAACATTAATAGAATAGGCCGATGATGATGATGACTATTAAATTTAAACTGTTATTCAGGCCAGATTTAATTTATATATTATTTATTTGTGATAAAAGCAATCTGAAGTAGTAAGAAGTTCGTAAATAGCAAAAAAACATAAAAAGTAATGTGGAACGTGGATAAATGTGCAAATATCCAACTCATTGTATCTGTTTAGCTGTCAAAGTCAAATGTGACATTTCTACTTTGTTTATTTGTTTTTATTTCTAGTGGCCGGTGTTTAGATTTATTTTCTTACAAGTGTTTTAAATTATCTTTATTAAAGAAGCCTTTATAGATTGCAATATAAAATAATGCTAATTGAGCAAATTTCCGCTCTAATTCTCAAAGGAACTGTCTAAATGTTGGCAGATTACCGCGTAAGTCAGTCATTCATTTGTCATTATGTACGAGACTACTAATATAAGCTATTTCTTTCAATGCAATGTCCGTGATTGTTCATTGGAAAGTCATAATGACGCCATGATGTTAGTAGGTCACTAAACTTGTCAAAATGAACAATTATGAGATCAATGAAAGACTATCGTGACACTATTGCAATAAGAGAATCGGGGCCCTGAACTGTTTCAGAATGGACCTGTAGAAGCTTGGTTAAAAGCATTTACTGATTTTCCACATTATAAAGAAGGGGTATACAAACATGTGCAAGGCGGTCACCTTAGCGGACATCTTGTGAAAATTCTATGCTGGGGAGTAGAGAACGGTGAAAAGTCTTGGCTTGTGGCAAACTCTTGGAACGCAGCATGGGGTGATAAGGGTTTCTTCAAAATAAAATACTACGTGGAGAAGACCACTGCGGTATAGAAAGCGATATCACAACTGATATACCACTAATAGAATGAATTACTCATAATGTTTGATTTTATGTGTCATTATTTCGGTTTTTTAATTATTTTTGTTTTTTCCTCTGAGTTTGCATCTGTGTTACAGTAGTCGAATAAGACGCACCTTTATCATCGAGGGTAAATTCGATTTAATAAAGTACGTACACTTATAGAAGTTGATGGTCGACTACTTTTATACTCTAAGCTTTCAGTAATAAGGTTGAAAGTGGTCAACCGGGACCTTTCTCGGCTGTCAAGTATCGAAGAAGACATGTAGCGCAGACAAGGGCAGGAGAATGGAACAGATATCTACTAGTGCCATTTCTGTACCCACCCAGATTAGTGAAAGTAGGTAGTTGTGAAGGCATACTTATATGGTTAGTTTATCGGATCTTACGGCCAAATCTGTGACTCGTTTCCTTATTGATTGTAGCTCTACCTGGGGCGATAACCTTCATCCGGTATGGCGTTACCAAGTAAACAATGCTGAGTCACATTTTATTTGTTTTTTCCAAGAAAGTGAATCAATATTTATTTCATTGGGTGATTGGATTTCTTTTCATTGGCAGATTACAGGGTGATTAATCTTTTTAGAAAATGCAAAATATTTACGTGTACATCCTGTTAACCTGTTTTGTCAACATAATATCAATGAGACGCTCTAAGCGACCAGATTGCCATTGTCGTTAAATTGCCGAATATCCGTCCAATTTACGGGTGGATATATTCAACAATTTGTCTATACTATCAACGATTACTTACGTCAGGGTAGGGTTCGATGCTTTCTGTACGTTGTACAATGGAGACTTAATAATCTTTTTTTAATTCCCTAAAAAAAAGAAAACTATTTAATAGACATAGTTTTCATGTTCGCCGGTGCATTGCAGCGAAAGAAACACATTTAACAAAGTTAATATTTGATTTACTTTTAGTGGATACTAACGACACTGACGTTGCATGACGAAAAACCGGGAATCAATTTAAATGGCAAGCTTATGCCTCTCTAGCAGTAGAGGTCTAAGGTACCTAGTCCTATTTTTTTTCGGTTAAGGCGGCCAATCTCAGCGAAGACTATTCATCTACGCGAGAGATACTGCGCGTGCACAGTATCTCTTCCCTCTCTTTTTTCTTTCTATAAAGTGATTTCGAAGATATACTTACGAAGATATAGGAGCAAGGTTGGCGAGTGAAGCCAGCGGCGGGGGCGGTGGGTGTCGGTACGAGGTGGTTGTATCCGGTGGCGTCTTGTCCGGCATATCGTTGTAGTACTCGCGTTCGTCGTTAGGGACGCTGCTCGCTGTACTACACAGTGATCGCGCTCCTCCGTTTAGATTTAACCTGGAAAATTAGTTATATTTTACTATCTAGCTTATACCGGTGGCTCCGCCCGCGTGAATTTCGATAATAGGCATAACGACAGTATCAAAAAATTACAAATCTATTTAGTACGTCAGTTAGATTAATGAAATATAATGGACACGAATTTTTTGTTTTTGTAAATCAATGAATATTGACAAAGATAAAACGCATCAAAACTCGGGAGACGGGGCTCATGACGTCAGAACTAAGTAAAAAATTATAAAAAGGCGTGAAGTTTTAAAAGCGTCGTTTTTTGCTTCAATTTTGATTTACTTAACAAAAGAAAAAAACTGACGGAATAATTAGTTTTAATTTGTCATCTACCATATTGTGCCACTGGATCACTGTCGGGATAAAAAGTATCCCTGTTAATCCAGGTTATAATCTGTCAGTATGGCAAATTCCATGCAAATCCGTTCAGTAGTTTTTGCGTGAAAGAGTAAGAAACATCCATCCTCACAAACTTTCTCATTTATAATATATTTAGTAGGAAGAAAGTAGGATAGTATAGTATAGTGATATAGGATAGTGTAGTCGTATAGTAGGTACTTAGTTAGCCGTAAGTCCACGCAAGTGCACATACCAAGCTAGAGGTTCAAAGTTAGAATGGGCAGTGTGATTGGAAATAAGTAAGAAAATCTTCAGTTGTTAGTACTGAAGATTTACCAACGTCCAGCTGTTATCTGGGCTCTGAAAGGCAATAGGTTCGCCTAATGCACTTCCGTATTTGTTCACGAATTCAGACTGACTAAAATAAAAAAAGTATAGTAGTAGTAAAGTAAGTATAGGTTCGAAGCCTTTGCCTAGGAGTGGGACAAAGCGAGCTTAGCAAAAAAAAAAGGTAATAAGTATGTTCATCAAAAAGGTCTGTTTCAATTACCTACCATAAACAAAAGTATTAAAATGCCAATGAACGTAAAGCTAATTTTATCAATGCCGTGTAAACTAAACACAGCAATGATTCATTCATTGTTTGCTTGATTCATCTTGTTCAATTAAATATTTTGATTTCACACATGTGGTGATAACTAAACAATTCGGTATTATGTCTAGATTAACAAATGTTTTTACGTTACAGACATAATATATCGATTATTTATGACACTCACACATGAGTACTTTCTGGCAGAAGCCTAGGGTTTGTGAAGTAGGTGAATAGAGGACATAAAAGTGAGTCATTGTATAGTTCATTTGAAAATGTACGCCCCGGGCCTAGAACTAGGATGACTTATACATTCTTACAGAAATTGGATTCTCACATTAAGTTGAGGTATGTTTTAAGTTTGCGAATTAGGGAAATTTAGGATGCAAGAGGAAAAGCAGCAAGCTAGATATGTTTGTCGCCACAGCTCAGAAACAACAATTTCACAGAGAATGTCACAAGAGGGTCATTGGTTTCTGAGAATATAAATCTTCAAGGGGAATAAAAATGGGTTACTGAGCTTGTACAAGTATTTAAGTCAGTAGGGAAAAGAACAACTTTTTCCTGTTTTAACATTTCTATAGTAAAATGACTTAAGGCGCCTATACGAGCTAAATTAGCAACTCTATTTGTGGTGGTTTAAACTTCGTTTGAAATGCTGTTAGAATAAAGTTCTAATCAGCTTGCACTACAAAGTGGTTGTTACGTCAGCCACTGCGGGCCAAATAGCGCGAAATGAGTGGTTTCGATCGATTTACAAAAAAACTATTGATTGGATTAAAAAACTAAAACAGTATCATGCTAATATATTGCTTGTAGAATTATTTGCCAAAAAACCAGAAGGATCGCATGCATATTAGTATGTTTTTTATTGTTTGAAAGATATTTTTAGAGGTAAGTAAGTTTCTTTTTATCGAGCCAAATTAATTGTATTATGTTTTCAAAACAGTATCATGCTAGCATATATTTTTCTGGTCTTGTTTATAGCAGTGAATCATATACTTTTAGTAATTATAAAACTCGCGTTTAGCTCGTGTAATCGCCTTAATGTTGTTGTTTTGAAGTTTTATAATACTTGTTAGGTACTTGTGTGACAGATAATATGATTCAATGAGGATAACTTGATTGAAATTCAATATTTTTAATGTAATTGGGAATACGATCAGGTTTTTTTACACACACCAAGAATAACAGGAATAGTTCAATACTTACGATGAGGGTTTCGTCAAGAATTCTTTGAAACGTAGTTCGAAAGCTTGTCCTATTGTTGCTATAACATCTTGTGCTAATCTCCCGCCACATTCTAGTACATAACATGCTCTCCATTCTGCTGGAGGCACTGACTTGGCTACATAGGCTACAAAGTCTAAAGAATCTGTATCTCCTCCCGATGCAAATGAGACTCGTGGCATGTCATGGCGGGCTATTGTTTCCCCGCCTTCTAGAGCTGCTAGTGTAATTGCTTTAGATGAGATCGTCAAGGCTACATTGGCTCCGGAGTGTGCCATCCGGGGGCGAGCAGCAAGGGCTCGGACAGCAGCTTGGCATACTCTGCGTTTCTTGTCTGCTGATCTTAAGCCAGCTGCTGCACATACTCTGGCGATACATTCTCTGAAATGTCAATAAAAGTGTTATTACAATTTGATAGTGTCAAGTCAACACAGGTCCTGATATATTTATATGTCACCGTAAAATTGTCAAACACGTTATATTGTAATCTCTGTAGCGATATTGTAAACTCTCGAATTATTGTCAAAGGAACATACTGCTTACAATAAAACGCATTATTTTTTGTCAACTCACGCGGTGTGGAGGGAAGGAGGGGTCCCCCTTGCCCAGTGGTACCACTCTCATGAAAAGATACTGTACCGTTCCTGAGAAATACCGATTAATATAACCTAACCTTAAATTTATATTCCCCTAAAAAGCGTAGTCGACGGAGCCCCACTTCGCGGGGTTCGGTATTTCCGAGTGCAGGGTTTAAAGGAACCTAACTAACCTAATGGAGGGTGCCCCAAGTCCCGATCATGGGGGCAGAGATACTACCATTTGTTCAGTTGACAATAATTCGAGAGTTTACAATATCACTACAGAGAAACACGTTATATTGTAATATAACATATATTGTTGTTATATTGTAATATAACGTGTTTGACAATTTTATGGTGACATTTATATTTTTTTTTTTTTAATTTGACTACTGTCTATTTGTTGAAAAGTGAATAGGTACTTAACAGTATATATGCTATCCTGCCAGATAAATGGCAGCATGCAGTATTTGAAAAATTGCATTGAAAGAAAACAAGTTACTACATTGTGTGGTGTGGCCACTGCAACTTACTTTGCTACTTGAGATCTTGTTTCAAAGTCGAGTTTCTTCATGGATGTTAAAACCTCCATGCAGCCAATATACTGAAAAAGAAAGTTTTATAATTCTATATTTAAAACCTCACACTTTTTTGAATTCCCATCTCATTCTCATTCTTATCTGAAGGGATAGGAGTGAGACATGTCCATACATCCTCAATTGACCAGCTCAGAGTTCCCATGCGACAGAGGTGTAAAAAGCAGAATAAACACTAATAAGTTTTTTTTTGGGAAAGCCAAAATAAACACTACCCCTGGGAGTAACCATTCGGAGCACCCACATTTTTAGAATTGTGCTTCTTAATAAAAAATATGGAATCAAAAAATTATTGACACAATGCTGTACCTAAACATATTCCTGGATAAAATCATCTGTTAAACTTTAAAGAAAGGGATGTAATGTAACTGCAAAATAATTCATCTAGAGCTGCAATGGTCTTAAATAATGACAATGGGTATTATATCAACATGTTACTACTGATTATGTCAGTTTTCAAAACAATAGTAATTTTGAAACAGAGTAACAATTGAGCACAATGCCCAACTACATTTTTGAAGTATTTTAGTTATCTCACAATTTACATTCAAAAACAGGATGAAATTAAATGGAATATGATAAAACTATTGTTTTATTTGCATGACCATGACTTTATGTATGTTGTTTAGAACAAACCAACTGCATTAATTTAAATGTATTATTAGAATTTCCTGTCGTGATTCCTTACCTTCCAGATACACTTTTTTTATTGATGTTTTACTTTTTTATTGCTTGTAATGTGCCTGGCACAGATGCTTACCCTGACTGCGTACGTGATCCCATCACTGGCGAGAACAGAGTCGGGGTGAAGCCAACCCCTCGCCGGTTTCGCTACGAAAGTGCTGTCCGTCATCTCACACGCGACAGTAACGCACCGCGACGTTCGATTCGATGTTATTCTTCACACTTCACCTACTTCCAGCTATTTAAAAGGCGCTTTCATTATGATTCAGCTGATTAATTCACCAGTCGAAGTCATCAGTTAACTCAAAAGTTTTGTCGTTAAACTCACAATGTGGTTTCTAAACTGTTCAACGTAATTAATTCATCGATTGTTATTGCTTTCAGTTAATAAGTAAAAGTGTGGGAACACAGCAGTACGTTATTAAACTAAAAAAACATTACGTTTATCACCAACACCAAGCAAAGTTACAACTTTTTTGACATAAGTGAACCACAGAGTATATAATCACTATGAAGTGAACGAAGACAGAAGAACGAAATGGAGATGGCGATCGGCGAATGAATGATTTGAATTAACGGAGTGAACATTGAATGAGCTGATTGCACAGATTAATAAAATTTGCGTTCTGTAGAGGCGCACCGTTTTGAATGTTCTTGAAAAAACGTTATGCAACTCTGTGAAAGTGTAGTTAAATAAAAATAAAAACCTTAACACCTTTAGCACATATTGCACATAAAACTAATAACTACTAACATAGAGGTACAGTCGGCCAACGTAGTCTCTTTATATTCTTAAACCAAAATCGCTTGCACCGATGACCACATCTGCGAACCATCCATTTTTGTGAGAACCAATAGTAGTCAAAACAAAACAAAACGAGAAAAAAAAAACTGGCACATCTGTGATTTCTAACAATGATCACAGATGTCTGAAAAAATAGATGCTGCGATGCTATTGGCTGACGCATGCATAACCGCTTCTATAGTGGCCGAGCGCCTGCATAAGGGAATAGTCTTTAGGGTGGTAAGAGATTACATTGGTCGGTGGTACCTACACTATTTTGTTGATCCAGCAAGTTCTCATGTTTGCAAATTAGTGTCTTGGAGTTTCTTAATATAATAAAATATTCAAGTTTTTTACGAAATCTTGTTGTCCATCTACTTACATAATAATTATGTTTCTTGAAAAGCCGACAGCACGTGCGTACCTAGTCCTACCTGTTGCATGTGCATCAGGATGATGTAAAGGCCTTAGAGCCGACGCTTTGTGCCAGGGCCGGATTATTTAAAGGTGTGGAGGCCCTGGGGCAATCAAGAACTGGACGTGGATTATTTTTTTGGAACAGATGAAAAAAAACTGTAACATGGACTTACAATAAAATGTGTAACATGGACTTAACCGTACAACCTCTCGTGTGATGTCTCAGACCAATTTTAATTTTATGTTAGAAATTGATTTTGATTTTAATGTTGGTTTCAATTTTAATATTGAGTTTAATTTTAATTATAATTTCATTTTATTGTATTTTATTTTTTACCATTTTAATTATTATTATAACACGACAACACCGCGTGACCTTGAACGCGCCGATCACGCGTCACACCGAGCCCCACTCGAGCGCACGCCCGCTGCCCCGCGCGCGCCGCCTCTCGCCGCCGACGACTATATAAGGCCCTGCACGCGCTCAGTTCAGCAGTTCGAATAAGCGAGACGCACCTGGGACAGGAAGACAAGCTCAGAGTCTCAGGATTCCTCGCTTATAGGAAGGACGAAAGGTCGGCTCTTAACACCCCATACCGTGGTCTGGCGGTATTGGTGAGGCGTAGGGTCGTCCATCAAGCACTCCCTGTACCATCGCCCGGCTCGTTTTACGCGCTGGGTGTGCAGCTGCACGTTGCCGGCGAGGATCTCGCCATCTACGCCTGCTACAAGGCGCCCTCAGCCAAGTTGGAGCCCAAGGAGCTGAGGGCCCTGTTTGAGGCCAACTGCGGCGCGACGATCCTCGCTGGTGATCTTAACTGCAAGCACCCGGCGTGGAACTCAGCCGCGACCAACACGGGGGGTAGGCGACTCTACGCGGACGCGGAAGCCTTCGGCTACACGGTGTCCGGCCCAGAGACGCCCACTCACTACCCGGACGCCCAGGGATACATGCCGGACGTGCTGGACATCGTGGCCTACCGAGGGCTACAATGCCAGATCACGCAGCAAGTGTTGGACGACGAGATGCAGAGTGATCATCATCCGGTTCTCGTCGTCCTATCGGGGATGCCGACCCGACAGATGCCCGCAGCGCCACGTCGACGCATCAACTGGGAAGCTTTCAAGGAAACGACTGAGGCCACTACTCCGACTCGGCCCGTGATTACCTCCGCGGACGTCAACCAGATGGCGGACGATGTCACTGCCTGCATTCGGAGCGCCTTGGAAGCGGCGACTACGACAGAACCGGAGGGGAGAGTGCTTCAGCCGCCCCTGCCGGCGTATCTGAAGCGTATGATCGCCGAGAAGAGGCGCCTTCGCAAGCAGTGGCAGCAACTCAGATGTCCGTCTCTGAAGAAACGAGTCAACAGTCTAGCGGAGAAGATAAAGGCCGAGCTTCGGAGCCGCGAAGCCGAGAGCTGGGAAGAACGCATCCAAGAGGCGGCTGGCAGCTGGCCATCCGCCCATAGACTCTGCCGCCAACTGACGAGCACCCCGGCTCCGGTGCGGCCGTTACAAGACAGCGGCGGGACGCTCAAGTACAAAGCAGAGGACCGCGCGGAGGTCTTCGCCGAGCACCTGGAGCGTCAGTTCCGACCG
Organism: Xestia ashworthii; assembly: GCA_950022955.1. Taxonomy (NCBI): domain Eukaryota; kingdom Metazoa; phylum Arthropoda; class Insecta; order Lepidoptera; family Noctuidae; genus Xestia; species Xestia ashworthii. The sequence continues at coordinate 8,590,481 of OX465550.1, forward strand.
AATCCGACCAACGACGTCGACCATGTCGCAGCAGTCGAGAAACACCTTGGGGACTACTTCGCCGCGCCGATAGCTCCCGATGAAGACGCCGTATTTTTCTCGCCTGGGGCAGTCAGACGCGCCATCCTGAGGGCTAAACCCAGGAAGGCCCCCGGTGCGGACGGTATCACCAACGCAGTGCTGCGCCAGCTGCCGTACCGTATGGTTGCGGCGCTCGCGCGCCTGTACACGGCGATACTGCGCACCGGGACGTTTCCTTCCTCGTGGAAGGAGGGGCGCGTCATTATGCTGCCCAAGGCGGGGAAAAACATCCTGAAGCCAGAGAGCTATCGGCCAGTAACACTGCTGCCGACCACCTCCAAGGTGTTCGAAAAACTCCTGTTGCGACACCTCCAGCCGCACATCGACCCGCGGCCCGAGCAGTTCGGGTTCAGGTCGGAGCACAGTACGACGCTTCAGCTGTCGAGGGTACTGCACCTCATGGCTCAGGCCATGAACAAGAAGGAGTATGCGGTTGCAGTACTCCTCGACATGGAGAAGGCCTTCGACCGCGTGTGGCACGACGGCCTAATATACAAGCTGTCCACGTCGGACGCGCCCCGCCGCGTCGTTAAAGTGGTCCAGTCTTTCCTTGCAGATAGAAGCTTCCGCGTGGTGGTCGAGGGAGCGCTCTCCAGCGCCCGTCCGGTGCTGGCTGGCGTGCCCCAAGGCAGCTGTGTGTCGCCAGTGTGTTACACTCGTTACACCGACGACATCCCCACGACGCCAGACGCGACGCTCGCGCTGTACGCCGACGACGCCGCGTACATCACCATCTCGCTCAACGCAAGGTTCGCGGCGTCGAAGATGCAGCGCGCGCTTGATTTGCTCCCAGACTGGCTGTCCAAGTGGCGGCTGTCGGTTAACGTGGGTAAGACACAGGCGATGATCACCGGATTAGCGCCCCTCCCACCACCCCTGACTCTACTTGGTGCCGATATCGAGTGGTCGCCCCGGGTCAAGTACTTGGGTGTGACCATCGACCGTCGGCTCACCATGGGGCCACACGTTCGCCAGGTTGCGGCGCGGGCTGGGATTGCCCGCCACCAGCTCCGCCCAGTGCTCTCGTCCCGGCTGCCGGTACGCGTCAAGTTGGGCGTATATAAAACTTATATACGCCCGGTGCTGACGTACGCCGCCCCCGCATGGTACGCCCTCGCGTGCGAGGGACACAAGAAGCATCTCCGCACGCAGCAGAACACTGCGCTGCGCACTATCGTCGGTGCCCCTCGCTACGTGAGGAACGACATCATTCAGCGGGATCTCGGGATTGAGAGCCTGGACGCGTTCATCCGGCGCCTTGCGACGGGAATGTTCGCGCGTGCCGACGCATCTGCTTGGCCTCACGTCAAGCACATTGCGCCCTGGCATGCGCGCCCCCCTGACGCGAGGCGCCCCTTACCCCGCGACCTGGTAGCGGACGATGGCCCCCCCCCACCGGACTTGACGCCTGGGTAAGCTGTTTCTCCAGGTTACACACAGCTTACCTACACAGTAATGACTCTACACACATAACACACACCTAGCTGCGCGACCTGTGCTAAGTTAATATAGGCAGGGCGCGTAACTACAACCACACAGGCATCTCTACACATTCATGTAGACACACGTGTGGACGCGAGCGGGCTCGCGAACCGCGCAATCACGGGCGGTGTTTACACAGTACATTACCGCCTGTACACACATAACGGCTCTTCGTCCGTAACGCAGCCGGCTAGCTCCGGTGCGCGGGGCGGGCGGGAGCCACTCATCCTCCGTAGGTGCGTCGGAGTCGACACCTCTGTCGCTGGTTGACCCCCGCCGGGCCTCCTCCGGGCAACCGGAGGTCTCACCTGGCGGAGTCGGACCGCCGAGGTGTCGTGAAGAAAACAGCGCTGTATATACAGCGTTGTAGGCGCGCCTACGGTACAACAAATAGCAATCACACACAGGCGTGTGATATTAGTATCGCACGCCACAGGCCAAGCCTAAATAGGCAATATAATGACGGGCCTGTTTTAACAGGCCGAGGTATGGCCTCCGCGGCCAGGGGGCGAAGCCCCGTGACCGCCTGCCGCGCCCCCCTGCGGGGGTGCAGCGACGTCCCACTTAGTTCAGCAGTTCGGCTCGCACGGACACGCTTCCACCTCGGAACGGGTTACGGGTAGCTGAGCGCACTCCGGCTTGCACGGTCGGCTTCCACTTCGGAACCGACATCGGGCGGTCGCGTCTAAACTCTAGTGTTGTAGTATTAGTGGCATTGTTACTATTGTACTTTGAAGTTGTGTGACGAAAAGGACGTTTTAAATTTATATTATAACTCTCATGGTCTTACGAGTGGTTTCATTTAACTAAAGCCTTACAGTGGCGCACAACGTGGAGCTCGATAGCAAATTATTAAGGCCCCGACCCACTCGTAAGCCAGATAGATATAGAAGCAGTGTCCCTGAGAAGATGGCAATCAATATGACGGACAGCCAATTTAAAGAACTGATCTCTGCGATCACTACCACCACGAGGGAAAGAAGTACCTTTGCTCAGTGCCCAGCCAAGTTTGGAGGTTTGAAGACGGAGGTGGAACCATTCTTAGCAGCAGTGACGGTGTTTAAGGATATTGAAAGGATATCGGACACCAATGCGCTGGAGGGTCTGCCGTTGGTGATGATTGGTGATGCAGCTATTTGGTGGCAAGGCGTTAAGGGTCACGTGAAGACTTGGGAGAATTTCAAGGAACGGCTGCGTGATACATTTTCTCCTAAAAGGCTCGATTACGAGCTATACCAAGAAATAGTCTGTGTGAAACAAGACGATCAGACCCCTACGGAAGTCTTCATTTCCAAGAAGCGGGCGTTGCTTGCCGAGATGTCGGAACCACACACCGACCAGCAAGAAATTAGCCTCGTTTTTGGCCAGCTTAAACTTGCTGTGAGGGAGAAACTATACAGAGACTCGATAAAAACCTTTGATGATCTTTTAACGAAGGCAAGGAATATAGAAAGAACACTACGAGAAAAAGGAGAACAAAGTAATAACGAAAAAATACAAAACAATGACAATACAACAAAATATAAAAATAGTAAAAAACAAAATAAAGTACGTTGTGGTTACTGTCGTCTTCCCGGACACACGGCTGAGGTCTGCAGAAGGAAGGCAAGAGACGACGTTGAAAAACAGAATGTTGTGAAGAATGAACCCACAACAAGTTCGGAAAATGATGGCAAACCGAAGTTTTCTTGTTATGGATGTGGTGAGCCAGGAGTGATACGCAGTCGTTGTCCGAAGTGTAAAGACAAGCAGTCTACAACATCAGTTGATTTTTGTTTCTGCTCCGCTAACATGACTGCTGATGTTCGACCACGCCCCACCGTGCCCATTACCATACAAGGTATGAAGGGAATAGCGTACATTGATACGTGCGCTAAATCAAGTGTTGCCTCCTACCAGCTTTATAAACGTTTGGAACAGAACGGTTTAAACTTTGAGAGGGAGGTCATGTATATAACCCTCGCTGATGGAGTAGCAAGGAAGCAGGACGTTTTGACAGTGAAGACGACTGTTAATATCTACGGACGTGATGTCATCACCTCGTTTGTCATATTCCCCGAAGCAAGGGATAACAGAACGCTCCTCGGAGTAGGTTTTATAGAAGATGCCGCGTTAGCCCTAAACCTACCCCAGCGAACCTGTAATTTCATCGACGAGCCGCAGAAGAATTACGAGTTGAATCCAGAAAGCGTGGATAACTCGATGGACATTGCGGGTGTTTTATCCAGTGTGTGCTTGCCATCAATGGAATCACCGATGATGAACACACCTAGTCCCGTGATTACGCCAGTTAAAATGCCAGAACAGATCTCTCAGCTGATGACGCCTCCACATTCCCCTGGCAGAAGTGACCGTGTTATGCTTGGCGCAACCGAGGAAGTACTAGAACGACCTTATGGGCCGCTAATACCCATAGGATTCTCGACTCCACCAAAGAGACCACGGACAGTTTTATTTGATGGATACTCCCCGATCATTGATGCCTTATACGAGGATGCACGTAGGCATATCGATGCGGCCGACGTAGAGTTGTCACCTGGCTCTGCTAGTTTATTCCCAAACACAGAGATCTCTTCGGTGGCCATGTGCAGTCACGAGTGTTTGCTGACAGCAGAAGAAAAGGTACGGTTGCAACAATTCCTTAAAGAAAATGAAGCCGTATTCGTGTCCAATGGCGAACCAACGACGGAGACAGAACACGCTATCGACACGGGATCACACAGGCCGATCTCCGATGTACATTACCATGTAAACTCCCACCGAAAAATGGTTTGAACTCTGTTTGAACGAGATCTAGTAAGTAGTTTTTTTTAATACGTCATAAATCGAAAACAGCAATTTACCTTTCATTCAATCTGCTACGGAACCCTTCATGGGCGAGTCCGACTCGCACTTGGACCCTTTCTTTGAACCTAAGGTGTTAACAATATGACGTGAAAAGAAAATGGCGCGCGCAAAACCAATTAAAAAAGTACACCAAGAAGGTTCCGAGTCTGAGTTATTAACAAATTAAAAAAAAATTGTATGATAAATTCGGCACTATGGAGGTAGAAGTAAATAGGTTTAATTATGTTTTGAATTCACATACTTAGTGCACACGATGTTCTAGCCCACTGGTTTCGGGGTTAGAGTCCAAGCTAAAGCGGTGGTCAGGGCTCCAAAGAGACAAGGTATAACCTAGGCCTGCTTATGGTACTGGTTCAGCTAGACATTATCTTAAGGTGGAATTCACCAATACTGATACAAACGCGTTATCAAAAACGAAACTCTTCATAAACCACAGTGGCACATCGAGCTACGCGAAACTGTTTAATTTTCCCAATCAACCTTGAACCAAGTGCTTTAGAGATAAAGTTGAAAATCTAATAAAGTTTGACAGACTGTAGTAGCTTGATGTGCTGGCGTCTGTACCTTGGGTGTTTCTCCTAATAAAGAGTGTAAACCACCTCTTCATGAAGCCGAAAGGCACTTGTTCTCCCCATCATTGCGATCATTTTTTTTGTTCTACACCATACCTGGGAACCTTCTAGTTACGGAGATATGGGGGGTCAAAGTTACAACTTTTTTGACAAGTTTTTTTTAAATACTTACAAGTTTTTTTTGTAAGATTTTGACTTTTAACACCTTCACGAGCCCCGTACTATTCAATTCATCCATCAGAACAATGTTTGAAGTGCGTTAACATTGAGTTGTACCACAAAACGTGATTTATAACCTCAAAAAAAAAAGTTGTTTCCCAGCAATATTTTTTGCGTAAAGTTACTTAGTTTGATGCACAGAATGCTTGGTTAACGGCTTTGTGATGAGGTGGTTTACACCCTGTATATATATATCTAATACCCACACGGTAAAGTTTATAGTCAGTTTTCGTTATATTTTCGAATCAGGCTTACCTTTGCTACTACATCGATAAGAATTTAGTTTTTATTTTGTGTTGAAAACAGGAAAGTTGTAACGTTATCAATCATTCAACTCGGCTTATCGCCCTCTCGCTTTTCCATCGTTCTTTCTCTACATCCTTTCGGAATCCACTTTGGGATAAAACCTTAAATATGTTATTTTTAGTTTGCGATACCTAGATACGCTTTTGGTTACCTACTGAAGGGCTTAATTCACCCCCTAGCAAGTGCAGTCGCGGTTAGGGATTGCAATTGCTGGATCCAGCATGCAGCAATCCAGCTGGATCCAGCGCCTTTTTAAATATGCTGGATCCAGCATACAGTGCTGGATCCAGCGTTGCGGATCCGCAAACGTATCAATTTCTATTGTTTAGTTTCGAATTGCCTCCATTTTCAAGGCGCGGTGACGTTGATAGGAGATAATAGGTGCCGTAACATTTTATGACATTAAAATTATTTAAAATTTTTGTAAACGTAAACGGTCAAGTATTTTTCCAAATTTTCAGTGATAAGATTGTCTGTAGTTTCGTCAGCTGAAATTCCAATGAAGTTATCTTTGAGTTCATTCGTATTTCTTCCATTACATGTTGATAAATTGTCGGAATATAATTTCAGTTATCCACGAAGAAGACACACTTTTTTTTAGGAGGCATGGTACGCTTCAAATTTCACACAAATAAATAAAAAACTAAACTAAAGATCAATGAGCACGCACGTCAAGTATATGTATATGTCACCTTAAAATTGTCAACCAAATTACCATATAACGTGTTTCTCTCTAGCTATATTGTAAACTTTCGAATTATTGTCAACTGGACATACGGAAGTATCTCTGCCCCCATAATCGGGACTTGGGGCACCCCCCCGTTAGGTTAGTCAGGTTCCTTTAAACCCTGCACTCGGAAGTACCCTGCACTCGGAACCCGCGAAGCGGGGCTCCGTCGACTACGCTTTTTAGGGGAATATAAAGTGTCTAATGTTTAGGTTATATTAATCGATATTTCTCAGGAATGGTACCGTAAGTTGGGGTGATTTTGCGCCTGCCAGTAAAACTGCTCCAAATCCGTACAACTTTAAAAATTAAATTAAAAAAAAAGTTTACATCTCTATGGTTTTATTGATGTCTGAACGCAATCATAAGATGTCAATGTTCTGTCATGGAAGTTGACAGGTCGCCATTGTTGCTATTACCTGTGCAATGAGTGACAGCGTGAAAGTAGAAAGTTTTAAAAAAAAAAAAGTTTGGCAAAATTCGTGTGTATCCGTGCAATCACTATACTTATGCAGGTAAGCCTAATAATATTATATCCATTATTTGTTCTTTTTGTCTAATAAGAAAGTATTTCATTCCATAATTCAATAGATTTAATTTTGGGTTAGGTTTATTAACGCAAGGTCGTAATGTCATTAAAATGGGGGTACTTTGCACCTGGCGCAAAGTATACCCATTGTGGCGCAAAGTATACTCGTCTCAAGTAATATTCAACTTCTTTTTCTTTTTACAGATATTGCAACATGCCGAGGGTCTACAAAAGAAAACTAGGCGCTCGAAAATATGCTGACTACTCCAAGGAACAGTTGCAACTATGTCTGGCGGCTATTAAGTCTGGGCAAATGTCGCAGAGGAAAGCTAGCATACAATTCAACATTCCGCGACGAACTCTAGTTTATAAAATAAAAAATGCCCATATGAATCGACCTGGTCAGCCTCAAATATTTACAGATGAGGAAGAGGAAGCCATAGCATCACATATTGAGATAATGGGCACTTATGGGTTTCCATTAACTGAGCACGACCTCAAAATTTTTGTCAAAATGTATCTCGAAAAATCTGGACGCATTGTTCGAAAATTTAAGAATACGCCCGGAAATGACTGGGTTAAACAATTTTTGAAACGCCATCCTACCCTCTCAGTGCGTTTTGCAACAAATATTAAGAAGATCAGGGCAGCGTTATCAAAAGAGATTTTACAAGAGTACATTGAAAATTTATCACCACAAATTAGAGACATCCCTCCTACACATATATTTAACTATGATGAAACCAACTTAACAGACGATCCTGGCCAAAAACGAGTTATTGTTCGAAGGGGATGCAAATATCCTGAAAAAATCTGTAACGCGTCCAAATCGAGTACTTCGATCATGTTTTGTGGTAGCGCTTCAGGTGAGCTGATGCCCCCGTACGTAGTGTACAAATCGCAGAAGTTATGGGATACATGGACCGAGAATGGTCCCAAAGGATGCCACTATAGCAACTCTCCTTCAGGTTGGTTTGATCACCAGCTATTTTCAGATTGGCTAAAAAATCTTATGATTCCAAAACTTAAGAAAATGGAAGGCAAAAAGATGTTGATTGGGGATAACTTGGCTTCCCATTTATCGGTTGAAACACTGAGACTCTGTCGAGATAACGACATTGCTTTTGTGTGCCTGCCGCCAAATAGCACTCACATAACTCAGCCGCTCGATGTCGCGTTCTTTCGTCCATTAAAAGCCGAGTGGCGAAAAATTATAACTGAATGGAAGGAAAGTTCTGAAGGAACCAGAAACCCAACGATACCGAAACAAACTTTCCCGAGTTTGCTAAAGAAACTCTTAGAAAACATCGAGCCAAATGTGAGAAGCAACTTGAAAAACGGTTTCCGCAAATGCGGTATCTACCCCTGTAACGTGGATGAATTACTTGCGAGAATACCAGGGGCAATCGATGTAGACAACACAATAGTATCGGCATCTTTTATAGATCACCTGGAATCAAAGCGGAAGACAATCACAGAGTCTGGGCCAAAGAGACGTAAGAAGAAATTTGAAATCGCTGCTGGTAAAAGCATTGCTCATGAAGTATCGCTGTTAGAAGAGACTGAGAACGAAGAAGTTTTTGACGGCACAGAGGACAACATTGCCTCATGCTCAAGGCCACGCACTGGTTACGATTCGGACGCGTACTCATTACACAATGATTCAGATGATTCTGATGGTTGCTTTTTAGAGCCCAACAGCCCAGAGGAGAGTGATCATCCACCTCGACCAGAAACGAGATTCAAAGATGTGAAACGTGAGAAAGAGTCATTTGTGGTGGTAAAATATGATGAGAGACTGTACCCTGGTCTCATTATTGACTTCGATGAGAAAGGAGCTACTGTCGATGCAATGGCTAAGTCTTTAAAGTCCTGGAAATGGCCACAAAAAAAAGACATTAACTTCTATGAGTGGGAAAATGTCCTTGGGAGTATTGACCCTCCAAAAATTATATCTCGGCGAGGTTTTTTCAGCGTCAAAGAGCTTGACGGTATTGAGTAAACATTTGCGCCTTAAACGATGCGGGGTATGATTGCGCCAGTATTATTTTATAAGAGTTAAGACTGATTTTATAAAGCAGCGCAAAATATCCCCCCCGAAGGGAATACTTTGCGCCAAATTTAATTTAAAAAAAATTATGTACCTGATTATGTGCCATTGTTAATTATTCAATAAAAACAATTTTGAATACCTATTCTTTCTATCACTAAAAGTCCTTTAGTTTAAATGGACATACAGCACTTTTTATATGACATTTACTAATCACATAATAAAATTCGGTGCAAAATCACCCCAACTTACGGTACAGTATCTTTTCATGAGAGTGGTACCACTGGGTAAGGAGGACCTCTCCTTCCCTCCACACCGCGTGAGTTGACTAACATCGCATGCATTTCACGAAAAATAATGCGTTTTATTGTAAGCAGTATGTTCGTTTGACAATAATTCGAGAGTTTACAATTTCGCTAGAGAGATTACAATATAACGTGTTTGACAATTTTACGGTGACATATTATACAAGTAACAATTTATATGCGTAACAGGTGGAACGACTTTGTAGTAGGCGAGCGCGATGCTTTTCTGTCTCTTTCAGTTTATTATCGTAACTGTCAAAACATAAGACGTGCGTGGCTACTGACTTTGCGTTCCGGGTTGAACTCGCATTGTACTGCAATCGGAAAAAAATAAAAACTTTTTTGCAAAAAATAAAACCGACTTCACACAAAAAAGTGAAAAATAACTTTAGCTTCTGAAGTCGGTGACCTTTGTTTGATTGATTTAATCTTTTTGTCACCGACTTCAGAAGCTAAAGTTATTTTTCACTTTTTTGTGTGAAGTCGGTTTTATTTTTTGCAAAAAAGTTTTTATTTTTCACTTTTTAGTGGTTCACAATATGTGCATACCCTTTCACAGCGTACCAGCGTGATTTTTTGTTATGAACTGGTGTAAACAATAGACAGACATGAGATTTCAGTAATCCCAGTAAGAGACACACATTTGCTACATTTAATGATGAGTTCCGTTGCCTTTCTCCGAAGTTCTTCATCAGATCTTTACCAAATTTAAATGGGATCACTCCGAGAAAGTACTCTTTCAAAAACTACCCAAATCGCTTCTGGGGTGCCTATAAAATTTGAAGAGTTCTCTCTATTTCTCCAGGATCCCATTATCAGGATCCTGACTTGATGATTATGGGACCTTCTGGGAAGTATACCCTTTCAAACAATTAAAAAACAAATTCGGTACAGTCATCTTCGAGTAATCGGGGAACATTGAATTGAGAACTTCCTCCTTTTTGAAGTCGGTTAATAACGACGTTATGGTACGTGACTCAAATATCCGGATAGCCTTTAAAAGATTTGGCCGAGTTTCGTTAATTTGCTTCTAAGAATTGAAGAGTTCCGTTTCTTTGTCATGGATCCCATAATCAGAACCTAACCGAATTCTCATCAAACTACCCTTGAAGTACCCTTGCCAATAAAATAAAAAAAAACAATACATGTCAAGGTTAGGCTAAGATGAGGCTTATCCCCAATAAATGGAACTTAATACACCTAACTGTCGAAATCTGGGAATATTGTACACATCTGCGTACCCCCTCAGAGCATACAGGCGTAATGTTACGTCATGATGTTGTATAAACAATAAACATTCAAGCGATTGCAGCAGTTACTGCAGATTTGCCGTGTATATTTGAAGAGTTCCATTGTATATCTCCGAAGATCCGGATCAGATCTTCAGCAAATTAAAATATAACCACACGGGAAGCACCAGCTTTCAAATTAAAAAAGAATCATCAAAATCGGTTCACCCAGTCGAAAGTACTGAGGTAACAAACACTGTCGAAATCTAGGTGTATTGTACACATCTGCGTACCCCCTCAGAGCATACAGGCGTGATATTACGTCATGATGTTGTATAAACAATAAACCTACAAGCGATAACAGCAATCACTGCAGATTTGCCGTACATTTTTGAAGAGTTCCATTGTATATCTCCGAAGACCAGCATCAAATCTTCAGCAAATTAAAATAGGACCACATGGGAAGCACCAGCTTTCAAATAAAAAAAGAATCATCAAAATCGGTTCACACAGTCGAAAGTTATGAGGTAACAAACACAAAAAAAAAAAAAAAAAAAACATACAGACGAATTGATAACCTCCTCTTTTTGGAAGTCGGTTGAAAATAATGTAAATGTACCGATAATATGCAACAACTAGATCTTAGGTAAAATATGCTATTACCGCTGAGAATGGCTTAAATAAGCAAATGCATATGCAAATATACAAATGCATAAAATCCGGTCTCTAGTAATAAGAAATTGATTTCTTAGAAATATTATCTTAAATGTTATATGAGGTTATATGTTATTTCATTTTAAGTTGATTCTTTTGATCTCAAATGGTTAAGAAACCAAAGAAAATTAGTGAAAGATTTCATAGATTATCGTAAGAAGTTATCATACAAATCACTTAATAAAAATAGTCTTAAAAATGTCGTCTTTTTATTTTCGTTCCACATTTTGCTGGATCCGCGCTGGATCCAGCTGGATTCAGGTCAATCCAGCAAGAATCCAGCTGGATTGAAAACGCCGCTGGATTGCAATCCCTAGTCGCGGTATAGGTATACATAGAATACACGATCCTCCGTTGATTGTCCGTTTTGTCATACGGGAAAATCTGAAACTAGTGGTTGAGACATTAGTTTTCCGGACTCATGATTTTGTTTTAATGTTAAATGGAGTTGGCCTGAGTTCAATTTATTCTAGAGAACAGAAATGCGGTAGACGATGGAACGAGCTAACCCATAAGAAATTGGGGTCATATAAACTTGGGAACACGGACGCAGGCAGGGAATTCCACTTCTTGGAAGTCAACTTAAGAGTTATGGCAACTGCTTTCAAAGCTCCATCACTGATAATTCTGTGTAGTGTTAAGTCAAAAGAACCATCATTAATAATCTATTCATGTTTCCACTGCTGGGACACAGACCTCCTCTCTATGAGAGAGAATGGGCTATAAGCTGCCACACGGGCCCAGTGCGGATTGGTAGATAAGGAAGGACGACATGTCCCTTCATTGTCACTACTACCCTAAACAGTTCCATGATGGAAGTTCTAGGACATGCCGGTTTCCTCACGATGTTTTCCTTCACCGCTTTGAGAGCAGTGGTGATGAAATAAATTCCACAAATTATTGCGCCTGTCTGGGTTCGAACCCACGACTTACTGTTCGTAAGTCGGGGCCGTCACCACTGGGCCACCGCTGGTCTCCACAAAACACTAATATTCACACTATTATTACATTAAGCTAATAGTAGATAAAAACCATTCAAAATTATCCAATGACCAAAATTGTTTCACCTACATCGCGTGACGTAACTTTCAAAATCCTAACTATGTCTACAATGAAAGGACATCAAAGCAGGCACCGGTTCCGGCAGTTAGTTATTCGCAACAGACATTCCTGTAACATACCTACCTAGTTCTATACATAGGTAGTACATAGACGTATGTTGGCTACCCGTTTGTTTACACATGTACGTGTGGGGGGTAAATAAACCTGCAGCTCTCGAGGAGGATTCAGAAAGCTTTTCTTCTACTCGTGACCTGTCTAGAGTGTGCGTGCACGAAATTAATACGCTCCTACTACACTCTGCAAGCTTGCTTACTTACTAACTCACTTTTATCCCACAATTTTAAGGAAAACTTTCCAGAATTCTCTCGAACTCCCCGAATAATTTATATGACTTAAACTAAGCAAAAAAGGTCAGCGGGAATCTGTTGTTTTAATATCGTTACATGAATAACAAAGTTCTGTCGTTTAGGAGTTTTGTCGTCCCGATGGGCGGTGGGTAAATGTTTATTTTTATTGTTCAAATCTACCCCCGGACATTAACTTAATAGCCGCCACGAGAATTTGAGCTACGGCCTACCCTGCCGTTACTCACACCGAAATATACATACGACTTAAATTGTACGCATAAGCTGTTTCAAAACTAAAACTATAAATAATAATAGTGTCGACCTACGAAAATCGACTTTATTAAAGGATTAGTGGTAACACATTTATCATAGCAAAATATTAACAGCGAACTTAATGAATTTACAGTTTACATCAACCCCTGAATTAGAAAAGCTCTACGAACGGTGGAAACGCGCCCTTCGTAGCAGCGTAGCAGTGTAGCGGGTGTCGTAGGCCGACGCCGCGCGTGCGTGCGTCAGTCGGCGAGCGCCGCGCGTAGCCGCTCCACGCCCGGCATGCGCTCCCGTGCTGTCCGGGGACCCCTTCTAACATATACACACCACCGCGCGCCCCTGTAAGTACACCATTTCAATATAACTAGCAAGTAGGAAGAATTTACCCAACTTTTAACCACTTTTTCATTCAAAAACTGTCATGCGGAAATGGTGATTTCCGCACGTGGATCCATATTTAGCCGGCAGTGCCTTTACGACGCACTAACAAATGAGCGGTACGTTCGATAGCCCACTGCCCCTGTGAGAGGCTTCCAAGTGAGCCCTTACTTCAAGGGTTGTTCTGTATTCTGATTAAAACGTTTTGTTGTGAATGTAGATCAAGATTCAACAGTCACGTTTTGTTGAGCATTTGGGGTTAGTTTATGAATATTTTATAGTGTTTGTAGTTGTGTCGATTCGCACGTGGATTATGGTAATGTTGCAGGTAAACGTAAACAGACCGGAAATGTGAGAAAGGTTTTCTTTTTATAGGGATCAACTGTTTTTACAAGAATTCCTTTTTTTTGTGAAAAGCTGGTTCTTAAAAGGAAAGACAAAAACCATTTAAAAATCCTTTTGCTCGTGATGTTTTAATTTGTTACGTCTATGAACAGCTTGATCTTCAAAACACTCCTTTTAAGCGCACCATGTAAAAAACGCATGGTTGTAATAAGGAAGTGTATACAACATGCAAGTAGTGTAGGCTGGCGGTGTCGCAGACTGCTCATTTAAAACGAGCTGGCTCGTCGTCGGATTCGACAAACAATTGCCGCTCGTCTGGCGCGCCCGGCAGCCGGCTCAAGCCTTTCAGTCTTTTTAGTTTGTCTACAATTCCGTGAGGCCTCGCCGAGACAGCTTGAAAGCGGTCCGCAATTAGCCCGAGTCTAGCAAGCTATTGCTTCGTATTATATATGTACGGATTCGTTTTAGAGACGACGGAAGTAATCTGCATGGTTGGATGGGTCTTACTGTCTTCTTCGTTTTTGTATTCATTCGTGTTGGAAATGTATCAATAATTGTGAATTTCAATTAAATCTCGAAAGTATACTCCACGCCTTCACAAACCAAAATATTCAAAGAAAACTTCCGCATACAAATGTGGAAATTTTCTTCAATCAAGAATAAAAGCGGGTACGTAACTCGGGCATCAACCCTCAACCTTCTTAGTAAAACAACCGTTATAACACGTAAACTTAAATTAATTTCAAATACTTTGTTAATTACAAATGTCTGCAGCACAATTTCCGTGCTCAGTGTGAACAATAGAGCAATGTAAATACACGTGCCCGGTGCCATGCGCTAAAGTACACACTTAGTTGTTTTACATTTAAATGAAAGACAAGACGAGCTATGTTCCACGTCTGCCGTCATAATTAGAAGATTGATGCTGAGATTAACGCAATTACAGAGCTTGAGGGGAACGGAGATTTTCATCTCGAACAAAACTGAATAATTTGTTAGAGAAAATATTTCGTACAAGAAAATTAGGTTAACAAAATGCTTTGTGAGGGACCTCGGAGAATTCAGGAGGCGTCAATTAATCTGACGGAGACGAACCCCGATATTGATGCTGCCTCGAGATGTATAAGGCTTTTATATAATCGCACCGATGTTGTCTTAGGACGCGGGTAGTGGTCCCAGTTCCATAATATAATAACTATTGGGCCTCAACAAAGCCGTGGCTAGCATCATTTATGAGAAAGATCCATGCCGTAACGAGCGATAACAGGAAAAGGTTATTAATATTAAAGGAACGATAATGCAGCTATAGCCAATTTGGCATAAGCTCGTAGAAACTAGTGTAATCTGATTATTATTAATATCTAATAACCGTTCATATACGTCTACTCCTTAGCAACGGATGGTTTCGTATAAATCATGTGAGTATATACAGACATTTTCACATTATATCAAGAAAATTAAATGTCTTCACAAATCACGTAGGAAAAGTTACAGGTACGAGTACATTTAATTGAATGTCATGTCGAATGATTGGGACTCGATATTTTCTCGATATGTTGGTATTTCACGCCTCGTGAAACTGCGACGATTTCCGGATATTGGAAATTTCCCCGTTTGCATCGTAGTCCCATCTTGATGTTAACTGTTGTCTGTTGGGTAGTTTTCGAAATCTCATATCCGTTCCGAACTAAACATGTTGATTTGTAATACGTCGTATTATTTCCAGGACGTGGAAGTAAGACCTTTTTACTAAAATTAATCATTCTTAACCGCATACCTAGGCGAAAATACATCCATACAAATGATGATTTTCTGTTGTTTTGAAAAGTGATCGGAGAATTCGTCTTTATTTGGTACACGTCACGCAGGGTGCGTAGTAAGTCAATACATTATCATAATTGGATGAACAAAAAAAAAACTCAATCACTTGCAACACAATGTTAATCGCAAAACAACAGTGGTAGCAACATTTTTGAATGAAGGAGACACAAGAATAGCTTGGATCTGCTATTGTTGCGATCCTCCCCTACTTTATCAGGGACGCCCTGAATAAATGAATATTTGATTTGCTAATTAAGCTTCGTCAGAGGCAGCGGTGCACCTTTATTTTTGTAATGTGACTAAAAAGGTAGGAAAGGCTTTGTTACCTAATTTGATGAAATGATTTGAATCTTGTAGAGTTGCATTCAATTAAAAATGCTTTGTGCTGTGATATTCCGAGTCAGGTATTAATTAAAACATCGTTATTGTTTTGTTCGTTTATTTAAATTCAACAAAGACAGACTGATATTTTTATTATCTTAGCTTAGGTTTCTGATTGAATTCTAAGAGGCTCGACTTGAAATAGGCCCTTCAAGTTTCAAGTTCCTTTAAGAACTTGCTTTGTTAATGTTGATGTTCACTTTAAGTTTTGAATTACTAATCTGTTCAGAAGTTGTACACACAAAACTTTCATGATGAAAACGAAAATTAGTCTTCATAAACAATTCAGTTTCGGTAGCCATAGCTAAACGAAGCTTAACTAAAGCTTTAGTACAAACAAACCCCAATTTTCGCCTTTTTGAATACCTAAGTCAAATCTGAGGGTAAATATTTGAGCAGACGACCTATTTTCACCCTCAAATATTGTCATAACGTTAGGTACCTAATTCCCCTCTTAACCGACGTCATACATTTTGCTCATATTACAGTTCCATTACGATTGTATTTCAGGACAATAGACGTCGAACCTTGTTCAATTTCCAATAACTATGGGTAACCTTAATGTAACGTTCATTCATTCAACGTTGCCTTCAACATTGACGGTATTCCAATTTAGTATCGGTCGGGTGAATTGTTCGCTTGCAATTCGTTTGTGTAGCAATAATGGTGGATGTATTATTGGAGATTCTATGAAAAGAGTAAAGTATCATGACGTCATTTCGGTGATGGGATGGCAATCTTGCGGAAATTTGTTCTTATTCATTTTGGGAATCGGTAGCAGTTTGTATAAGGGAATCTGTTTGTAAAATGTAAAGCTTTTGGGGGTATTTTTTACGCTATTGCCTGATGCCAGCAAACAGACTTGTAGATTTACCAAGCTTAGTATCTGAGTAAACTAATAAAGTTCTATGTATTATTTTGCGGGACGCAATAGAACCATTATGTACGAAAACTTATTGGAATCTATGGAGCAAGATCAGTAATTCAGAAGGTACCCATCGGCAATAGTTTGACTGTAAAAGCCCCCATAAGATAACAAAGAGGACAGTTTCAGTTCAGACTTACGGCTGGTCGAAAACTAAAAGGTTTTCCTTCTGGGTACTATTTACAAGTATACGTTGACAGTTTTATCGATAAGGCGATTCCCTTCCCCGCAAACTTCACATTTGTTTAAGTTGTTTCGATAGAAAAAGGGATCTGCGGCGTACTGCAAAGTTGGATACTTTGTCCCGAAGCCACAATTTATTAGTTTGCTTTCGATTCATTACTCAGCTTGAGCCGGGGTTCTCGTAAAACATCTTATTGGAAGATTGTGCAGGTTTATTGTCCCCTTTATAACATGCTACAAGTGTTCCCAAATAGTTTATGTAGATTTTTTACGGTCGTGTTTTATGTGTGTAATTAATGACTTGATTTTGTTTGTTCAGCTTCTTACGTGTCTCTTATTGAATATTCACATGCAGCCCAACGATCTCCTTGTAAGTCATTTTTATTTTGAATACTAGCTGGGCTCCGGCATGCATTGCAATGCCTTCATTCAGTTTTTTTTCACAACCCTTCCCTGACGTTGGTCACGTAGAACAACTATGCCAAATTTCATCAAAATCGGTTCAGTAGTTTAGGAGAGACGAACAAGCATTGATCTTGAACATTGTCATGTAGAAACTTTTACCTTTTACCTTACCTTACCTAATCTGCAAACGCACAGCATCAATCTGTTATTTACCGTGAAACGGTTATCATTAGAAGTTCAATCAATATTACATCAGCGATGAGCTATCGAGCGTATAGGTAGTTCCAAGTTCGAGCGGATAGTTAAATAAACTTTCCAACTGCGGCCGCCCCGTAATGGATTGCTAATATTAGCTAAATCTCGTAAGTTTACACCCCTCGCTGAACTGGATAAGTCGGTTCCATCCGTCTTTTATCCAGTGATTCGTTTCCCACAGCCCTGGGCGGGTGGCAGGCGAGGCAGGGCGTCGAAACGTTAGTTAAGTACTAGCGCCGTGTATACGGGTAGCGCACAGTGAGTAATAGGTTTCTGAATGAAGGATATTGATGATTGATTGCGATCGAAGTAGATTGCGTTGGAGGGTCAGTCATTTTTTGTTGGTTTTTTGCTGGCGTAGGCTTAATAGATCTCCGTATGAAAGAGAAATTGGATACATTGTGAAAAAACGGATATCGTGTGAAACGTATATATTCAGCGATCGTTTCAGAGTAACATTCAGATTCGGTTTTCATCCTCTTTATTTTTTTCTAAAAACACTTTTTTTGACTACTTATCCCTCAATATTTACTTTACTTATCGGTAATCTCTACTCCAGTTGATTAAATATATCGTGACAACGGATAATGGAATAAAACTTTCTTTTTATAAGATGTGCCATTGATGGAAATGAAGAGGGTGCTGACTGCGCCCTTTTTTACGACCAACGCTACTGACTGTCGCTAGACTTTCTTGAAATATGACACGAGGAGGGTTCAAAACCGCACTAGATACAGTATTGTGGTTCCCTGTTAACGGCCTTTTCTTCGCAATGAAATGACGACACGATAAAACATTTTATGTCACTACTTTTGTTTACTTCAAAGCGTGAGTTTTGATGACAGGAAAATGTAGAGCAGCCGCTGTTCGGGTAACAATTGTCTCGCTCCTCGACTACCGTTTGATGTATTTCCCTAAAACCTTTGTTCAAGTGTCGCGAACGAAAATGTTTTTCTCGTGTATCGAGGCGTAAACGACGTGCCGCGCGTACAATGTTCACGTCACGGTGAGCTTTCCTTTCAGCGAAATGATGTTTGATTTTCCCTTTAATCTCTGGTTATGGAATTCGATGACAACAATGTGTTCGTGCTTTGGAAATATTGGTTAGAGCTTTAGCTTTTTATGCTAAAAGCTTCCAAAGAAATAATGTATTTTCGTTGTAAATTGTGATCGTGCAAAATAGACATAGACTTTGTTATAGGTGCCGTCGTCGGCATGCTGGGCGCGCGGCTCAAGTCATGGATGGAGGCGCAGCTGGGGCGGGCCAAGAAGCGTAAGCAGAAGCAGTCGCGTCAAACAACAGCGTCAGCGACCACGGGGCCCCTACCACCTCCTCACCTGTCTTCACCCGAGAGCGCGTACAGTACGGGGTACTCCACGGACGGTACCTCGCCAGGAACCGCCCCTGCCCCGCTCGCCGCTCCGCTCGTGGCCCCGCCGCCGCCACCCGCGCCTCCGACCACACATCTCTACCATGAGCCAGCCAAGGTATGTTTACGTTTAGCCATAAAGTACTTTCTGATAGCGGCCTAAAGCTGCGCAAATCCCTGAAATGAGAGTTTGAACAGTATGGTATACATTGTGTGGATACTGGTGTGCCTAATCTGCGTTATAGAGCCTCCTTCGTACAGAAATATTAAGAGCGTTTGAAAATGGATTAGTGGTTAGTAGTTAGGCCGTTAAATCTCGTAATCCTTATTCAAAATTAGTGTGGAGTTCACTTACAAGATATAGGAACGAGCATTTAACACTAAGATTAAGGTGGAACTTCCGAGGTAGCACGTTTTTTTGCAATTTGCAGGCTGGGCTAGGTTGTATGTTGATTAAAATATGACCATTTAATGAAAAAGTCGTTCAATCGACCTTTAAGAACTTTAAGGGTTGTATTGATGATTTTAATGATTATAATTCTGTAACTATACCTATACGTCTTTCAGCCGTGAATCATATTTTAATCATCATACAATCTAGCACTGGCCTGAAAATTGCACAAAAACTAAGGAAATTAGAAGTTTGCGGGCAACCCTGACGCTTTCACCTTAAAGACATTCTTTCACTTGGTATTTTTTAATTAAACTGTACTCGATTTAGTTAGGGTGCATGAGTTGGTTGATTGGTTGGTAGTTAGATCCACTAGTAAAAGTAGTCATGCAGTACTGATTTCGAGAGATTTCTGTATCCAATGCACAACATTGGATACAGAAAATCTCTCGAAATATTCCACTGAGCAATAAAATCAACCTGATTTGATTTATTAAAGTTTATTGGATCAACTGTATTCAAAGAACCAGTCAACATAACCCGGAGGCAATATGTATAAACAGGTGGGTTACCACAACCTCTAAATGCGATTCAATTCAGGTCCTATATAAACTGAGTCGCAAGCTGTCAGTTCCATAGAAAAACTGTCAGAAAACTGACAGCTCAAACCTAAATTGAATCGCATTTGGACGTTGTGGTAACCCCGCAGAGCAGAAATCGTCCTCAAAATAAAAGGCGATCGTAAAGTTTAGTGAACTGAACACAAACATATTTTTACTGAAGTTGTTTTTGTGGAATGAATGATGGAAGGAATATGTCGACTACATATCTAGTAGGCTTCTTCTTCAATTTTCTATGAAAAATCAATAGATATTGGTGGTTCAGTTCACGATCAATATTCAAGTTGCTAGTTTAGACCAGGTACATACTTTATTGGATTAAGCCGTATAGTTATCATGAAAAGGAACAACATTTACTTACAACGAGTCATAAAACAGCGAAAAAAACATAAGCTGCATTTGATCGCATTATTTGTTGTTTGTTTTTAAAAAGTCATTTTTATAATTCCCGGCGTTGAACTAAATTGTCGGACAGATGTTAATCCTACCCGATGCCAGCTAGTTAATTAATATTAAATTCAATATTCTCCACCAAAATCCGACGTGATCAGTGCAGATAAAACAAACGAATGACATATTTAATCATGTACTTACAGTTTTCAATTAGCCACACAGTAGGTAATTCATTTTCACCCATCTGACACAAAGCCAATAGCTGTCATTTTGAACTTATTAAGTCCATGCATACACATACTGAATAATATAGGTCTAGTGATGGGCCACCAGGCACCATGCGTATAATATTTGCCCCGGGCTTTATTAATTAAGTAGACCGTACTAATTGAAGGGTGGACCTCCAGGGCTATTTAAAGTCGCTTGGCTTGCCATCGGTTCCAATTAGGTGCAGCGTTGCTTGCTGGCTATTAGGGGTACCTAAATGTCACGTGTTTGCTTAGATAAGCAAGAGGTTAATGGGTAAACCTAAAATGAGGTGTTAGTATATACCTAAAACAAGAGCGTGTCGGGCCACGCTCACTGTAGGGTTCCGTAGCTTCCCAGACCATTAAAAATACCAACATTTTTCGTCAGCAAAAATAACTTTGTTTTTCATAGTATTTGTATGAAAAACAAAGTTATCATTTGCGTTTTTTTGAAAAAGTGCTATATAACTCAAAAACTATTCAACTCATCAAGTTGAAAATAATTTTCCTAGAAAGTTCATATAAAGGTCTACTTCTGTGATTTTTTTCATATTTTTTAAACTTATGGTTCAAAAGTTAGAGGGGGGGGGGACACATTGTTTTTGACTTTCGGAGCGATTATTTCCTAAAATATTAATATTATCAAAAAATGATTTTAGAAAACCCCTATTCATTTTTAAATACCTATCCAACAATATATCACACGTCAGGGTCAAAATTAAAAAAAAAATCGCTCCCCACTTTACGTCTGGGGGAGGTACCCTAATAAAAATGTTTTTTTAAATTTTTATTTTTGCACTTTGTCGGCATGATTGATATACATATTGGTACCAAATTTCAGCTTTCTGGTGCTAACGGTCACTGAGATTATCCGCGGACAGACAGACAGACAGACAGACATGGCGAAACTATAAGGGTTCCGTTTTTTGCCATTTGGCTACGGAACCCTAATAAGGTGTAGACTAACACCTCATTTTATGTAATTTGTTGAAAAGTACACATTATAGACTGCACACAAAGTTCCAAGTAAATAATGAAATTACTACATATTATAAAACAAAGTCTCCCGCCGCGTCTGTCTGTCCCTATGTATGCTTAGATCTTTAAAACTCCGCTACGGATTTTGATGCGGGCTTTTTTAATAGATAGAGTGATTCAAGAGGAAGGTTTTATTATATAATTTTACGCGGGCGAAGCCGCGGTATCGGCTAGTATTGAATAAAGTTAAAATGATTCTTATTTTAAATCGAGTTAAAAGTATTTAAATGAGTCGTTGTTAGAAAACTTGATTATACGGAAACTCTAAAAAGCAATTTTACCGTTTTAAACAAAGTAACAATATCAACAAACGAACGTAAAAACTTTTCAGCAAGAAAAAAAAAACACCGTCACGAGTTTCCAGATTCAAAACTAGATGGCGTTGTCGTCGAATTGAATCGCGCTATCGTTTGCTTACGGCCGTTTGGTCGGGCTCGGCGGCCGCGCGGCACAATTCAACTTTCCTTGTCTCGGGGAGCATAGTGCGCAGTGATCGTAAAGTGAGAGCACTTATGCTGACACCCACAAGTTAATCTTGTATACCCGCGCCCGGCTGCCGCAAGGGAGTCCGAGCGCAATTTTTGTATAGCCCTCTTACTTTTATAGGGGGCGCAGAAAGCAGAAACTCTCGCAAAATTCACAAAGAAAAAGATAAAAGACGTCTAAATCTAAAACTTGAAAGATAAATTTTTGAACAACACAGCATGAGTTGTTGTTTTAAGCACTAGAGAGAGACCCTCTTCATCTTAAATAGGTCCTACGCGACGTCACGATTCAACTGAAACTTGTTAGGTAACTACATACTGATCAAAGATAACATACAAATAATGAACAAAAAAAAAAATATCAATATAAAAAATACAGATGTGACTATATTCGGTGAGCCACAAAGTTTGTGGCACAAACTAGCATCGCTTTCGCTTGTATCTTATGTAACGTTACAGTTTCCTGGGGAGGAAACTGTAAGGTTGCATTGTGTAAAGTTTAAAAGAAAAATGGCAAGGGAATGAATTATGCTTTAATAATACAAGGGAACAAATTAGGGAAGCCGAGGTAACGTAATCAGGGTCCAGGTCGAGGTAAGGGTCCAAAGCTCGCAGCTGGCAGAAACCGCTCGCCGCAGTGATAGGCTCACTCGCAGTCGCCAATCTCCAATGGTTCGAGTGTCGAGGCTCACCCGCTGTCCGTGTCCAGGTTCAAGTAGGAGTAGTAGGAGTAGCAGCAGTTGTAGCAGCCGCAGTAGTAGCAGCAGTAAGTTTTCAAGGCAGACAGCGTTCAGAGGCTCTCAATAGTGGTAACAGTAGTAGTTGTAGCTTTTCATGACGACACCAGGACTAGATCTCGCCGGCTTAGTGACCACGTCAAATATTTCAGAGTAATTCCCAGCTTGTTGCTGGCTCGAGGACCAAACGCAGACTGAATCTTTCCGGCTCGGCTTCCCGTCATGATGAAATTATGAATTTCATAATGTTGGTTCTAGAACATAGAAGAATAAAATGGTTGACAAAGAAAAGGTCTAACATCAAACGTATACAACCTACAATTCTTAGTTACAGGAATAAATTAAAAAGAAAATTAGGCTTGTCATTGTCATTGTCATTATCTGACATCGCAAAAGTAAACAAAGATTTATAACACTAAAATGTACAGAAATGCTATAAATAATACTAATTAAAAGGCGGAAAAGGCATGCTAACGGCCGAATACTGTGTGCGGGTTCGCGACCGAGTGAACAAGTGATACGCAAAGAAGTTATAAAGATAAAGTTTATTAAAATATCAAGTAACTAAAACTAGCAGTTACACGTGATATGAAAAGGTAAAATTAGATAAAATTAGAAATGTTACAAATAGACAAACAAGATCACCGCGAGCTTCGGCGATGTTGCAACGTGGGAAAACACAAAATTAAAATAATTACAATAGAAAAATATTACATTCTTAATAACTATGCAAGGGATGAGTATGTGAGACACAGTCGCCACAACTGAAACGTCACTCAAAATTTAAGTAACACTTATATTTAACAGATACTCAAAAATGACCATACAAAATTTTAAGTTTAGGAGCTTCTCAAATGTTAAGCAGCTCTTACATTTTGAGTGACGTTTCAGTATTCGGGGGTAAGCCTCCGCATAATTTATTATTTATTTATTATTATGATTGATGATTATTAATATTGGCATGATTACAGTAGTCAAAAACGTAAGTACAAAAACACAAACATTACACTTATGGCTCGCGAGTGCGAATTTTACAAATGCAAATATGTGCATGCGTGCGTGCGTGTGTGCGTGTGTGTGTGTGCATATGTGTCTTGTATGTGGATTTTATATCTGGTAAATAAAAATTTCATTTCATTTTCATTTTTCATTTCTTAAACATGTGGACATTAAAAATTAAAAACTTGATGAATATTTATTAATATACCTACTGCAATTTTATGACTTACCTTTAATAAAAAAACTGTCATATGTATCTCTAATTCCAGCGTCGCTCCTCCAACGTGGTGGTTCGCCGCTGTATTCCTGAACCAACTCCCATTGCCGTAGTGGTGTGCGCCACACCATCTCCCCGGCCACGGTGCCGCATCAGGACCAACCCGTGGATGGGTGCAACCTCGCCCAACAGAAGGAGGCCTTCAAACATAGTGCATCAGCAATCACTGCAGTGCCCACAGACGCAACCGCAGCTGCATCACGCTCCGTACTCACTAGATTCTCATGTCAAGTATGGGTCCAGGTGAGGTGTCCTCACTCATTACTGTGATTTTTTTTTCAGCCAGCGAATCTTCTTTCTTTTTCGTGAGGTTGGTGCCTAACATTGTGTCAGAGTTTTTATGCCGCCCATGGGCCTCTGACTTGGCTTTACATGCCGTCGAGAAATGTCTCATAGGCATGCTGGTTTCTTCACGGTGTTCTTCTTCACCGGCGAAGCAAGTGATAATTATACAATACGCACATGAATCCTAAAAATCAGCGGAGATGGAGCGAATTAAGTTAAAGAAGACCAAAGAAAAGAAGGATGGATTGTCAAAAAAAGATTAGTTATAATGATAATGGCGGCTGACAGGAGAGAATGGAAGGAACCTAGCATGGGACAAGGGCAAGACGATGACGATGAAATTGATTAGGGAAATTTACCAAAAATCCCAACCGGTTCAGTAACTCGCAGTAGTGAGCAGTCATTCACGGTTTCTAAAGATCCAATCAGAATATCAATCAAATCAAGTTGACACTAGCAGGATATAGAATTAAGATTTATGTAGTACTGAGCAGACTGAACAGCACATAAAGTAGGTCACTAGGACGATAATAGTTCAACGAAGTTAGACGATAATTCAATTACATCGCTGCGTACCTTTAGGTGGATATTTGCATTTATAATAGCGACGAAGGCGCCTATTAATTTTCTGGTTTCCCAGAGGTGCTAATCAAGTTCAAGTCCTTGATTATGGTTTCAGTATTCGCAATTTATAAAGTTTGTGGTTTGAGTCTTCTGACTGACCCATACCCGGGAGCAAAAGACATGAAATGTACGCTTTTCAACAGGCTTTAGAAATGCGAAGTTGAAAGGTTCTGAGTATGTACTCAACCTAGTAAAGTATTTCAACTAAGCCAAACCAGTGATACAAGAATTCAAGCAGATTGTATAACACACATTTTAAAACGTACAGTTTCAATACGAATCCGCTGGATGCGATTTGCACGGGACCGGTCAATGTGGCGACACTTGGGGGTGGCCTATGTTCAACAGTGGACGCACAGTGTGTTAAGATCCCAGTTTTTGTGTCATCATGATTTTATTAAGTTAATCGATAGAGTCTACAATTCCGATGATTAGAGTAAAACTCCCGGTTCGCTAAGGCTTGTACTTTTTTTTTTTAAAAATGTCAAAGTTTCGCAATATCCGACTCTTGAAAAATGAAAAAAAAATCATTACAATTTAATGGAAGTACTTATTCCAGAATTTATTAATTCTATCGAAAAATAGTATAATAGCCGACCGTTCTACCAATTTCTGTTGCATTAGTATGAATGGGTCGAGAGATATGTTTTTTTTTCTCATTTTTCGTTTTAATTTTTTTATTCATCTAAACCGCCGTAGTAGGTGGTCATTCCTACATCAAAAAATTGCTGATACTTTCTATT
Organism: Xestia ashworthii; assembly: GCA_950022955.1. Classification (NCBI taxonomy): domain Eukaryota; kingdom Metazoa; phylum Arthropoda; class Insecta; order Lepidoptera; family Noctuidae; genus Xestia; species Xestia ashworthii. Next base: position 8,616,127 of record OX465550.1, read on the forward strand.
ATGTGTAGTATTAATTCCAAAACCTAACTCGTTGGTTTCCAGGAGTTATTGGAGATTCAAAATTTTCCTTAGGGTTGTCACTTTCATGTATCCGAAAAAAAAAACAATAGGAATATATTTTTTCTGAAGAAAAAGAAGGTGCTTTAAATACTTTTTAATAATTAATAAGGAGTCGGCTATTCGAAAAGAAAATGTATCTGAATTTGTAAAATATTATGTAGGCTAACCGAACTAAAGTCCAGCTTCATTGTTAGTTACAATTAATTCAACATGAGAATCATCATCGATGATATATGAATAGATTTTGTTCATTATCAGGGGATTTTTTTAGCCTTTTTTTTCTCTAGAGGTTGTAATCAGAGATAATTGGATCCGATGAGAATAAAGCTCTGTGAAAAAGGTCAAACATAGTTGCTTTACGAGATTTTTTTCTGGTATGATGCTCTCTGTCAAACTGCCAAAATTTGACTCAACCGCTTGTTCAGAGAGCATGCCAATAGGTAAATTTGATTTTCTATGATCTCTATCATGGGGGTTTAGGTTTCCGCACTTAGTCCTTGAAATGGACCATTGTGGGTGACTTTTTTTTCTATGTATCTAAATCTAATCGAATTGCATTGTATGTTTCGACGGACATATTTCTATCAGTTATCATAGCCAGAGCTTCGACAGGTGTGCATGGTTCTGGAGAAGCCTGAACTTTTTTAAGAATTTCTGATGGAGCAGTCTCAGATTCTAGACATAGACATAATAGTGTTTCTAAATCTTTAGCAGATAGATGTGGCAGATTTTATCCTCCGGTTTTAATAGATCGTACAAACGCTTGTATTTTCTTTACATTTGGTTCGTTGTCTAAAGCTTCCGAAAGTTTTCGCTTAGATCTATATTGTTGGCTTCTGCTTAGAGCCATAAACCTCTTGGATTTCGGAGAAAAGAGAGATTCGTTATTAGAAACCGTTGCTGATGAAGTTTCATCATTATCAAGGACTGATATCAAATGACCACTAACAAGAGTACCACTAAGCCTATATCGTTTTTTTTTTTTAAATAGGACTCATTAAACTTACAACGCTTAAGGTAATCTTGACTCTTTGAATTGTAAAATATATTTAATTGTATACTAAAATTGATTCAAAATAAGTTGGAAAATAAAAAAGTAAAACAAAATTGATTTAAAAGAATTATAAAATTAATGATAAAAAGAACTAAATTGACTAAACATATTTAATAAATTGTCAAAAATGTTGACATATTACTGATGTTTAATGTTGATTGATATACTTATGAGACATCGGAAAGGATTTTCTTGTATTTACTAATAGTTCAGTCTTTTGGGTTAGAATTTATAGACGGTGGTGGACGAAAGGTGTATCAGTCAACATGATACCCACTTCTCCATTTGTTTTTTTAATTTCCTCAATAAAACTACTCGGTCTGTGCCATCTAAGCCACAAATAATGATGTCTTGTTGTGGTCGTGAAAAGGAAGCTAAAACTTATTAAACAAAATATGTTTTGGTTGAAGTGGCAGCCCTAAGTGCGGATATTTCGGATATTACTAAAATTTGCAATAACTCCTGGAAACCAACGAGTTAGGTTTTGGAATTAATTCTACACATAATAGAAAGTATCCGTAATTTTTTGATGTAGAAATGACCACCTACTACGGCGGTTTAAATGAATAAAAAAATAAAAACGAAAAATGAGAAAAAAAATCATATCCCTCGACCCATTCATACTAAAGCAACAGGAATTGGTAGAACGGTCGGCTGTTATACCTTTTTTCGATAGAATAAATAAATTCTGGAATAAGTACTTCCATTAAATTATTGTGATTTTTTTTTCATTTTTCAAGAGTCGGAAATTGCGAAACTTTGTCATTTTTTTTTAAAAAAAGTACAAGTCTTAGCGACCCCGGAGTTTTACTCTAATCATCGGATTTATATACTCTTTCGGTTAACTCAATAAAAACATGATGACACAAAAACCGGGATCTTAACACACTGTGGGACGTCTTTCGGCTGAAATGATGATGATGATGATGATGTATGGCCGTAAATGTACCATACATCTTGTATGTTAAAATGTGAACAATACTATTTGCAGGTTTTCGCATCTAGTTTTTGCAACTGTTTTTCTCCCTAAAATTAATACAAATACTTCGTCAATTTCAGATCACCACATCTCTCCCCACATTTATCACCGGAGCCACACAGGTCGCCTTGCTACCGAGGAGGAGCATCCAGCGATGAAGAATGCCGAGGCATGCGAACGAGAGGTCGGGAGACCGCCATACTGTCTGATGCTGATTTCGATTCCGATGGAGACACGGGGTTGGATGGAGGCGATGAAGATGACGATGAGACTGCGTCACCGGGTAGGAGGCGGGCGAGGAGGAGGAGGCCACCGCGAAGGCCGCCACGATCTGCAGGTATATACTGAATGATTGTGCGACCGTCCAAGCTGTGGTAAAAGTTTTAGGAGACTAGTCACCGTTGTCATCTACATCCCGATTTTCCTCACTGCTGGGTTTAGGCGTCTCTTTGCCAAGCTACACATTGTTGTGCCACCCTGAAGATATTAAAGTCCGACGTGGAGTTGAAGATTCTTTAAGTACATTCTCAATTCGATAATGGATGCTATGATATTCAGCTGTTGCCTCTTGTACTCGTAATAGTAAAGGTGGAAGAAATAGGAATAAAATTAAATGAATTGTAGATTCGAAATCAAATTCTCGATATTTCCTAGTTGTATACAATGTACAAAACCATACATGTTTTGAATTATCAGTTCGATTTTCAGGAGCGACGCCACCTCGGATGCGTCGACGCAACCACGCGCCATCAGCCCCTCCGGTCCGCGAGAGGGATCCTCTGCTGGAGGCTGACAGGGAAGCCGAGAGGAAGTACAGGGAGCTCATCAGAGAGGCGGAGAAGTTGCTCGTCACCGTGTCGCGAGCACCGCTGGAACCGCCGCATAACCCGAGAGTTAGGGAACTGAGGGCGACAGAGGTGAGACACGAAGTCTGTTAACAACACCACACGATAGACTATAGTGTATGCTATTGTGGCCACAAGTCCTTTACAGTGTGCCTGAACTCATAGTGATCAATTTGAGAGGTTCCGCAGAGATATAATCTAATACTTACTTGTGTTTGATCACAATTTTTATATGAGGAACGTCGGTTTTTTTTTAAGTGTTTGACTCGATGTTAAACCAAGTCTTCTCTTTTTTTACTTATTTTTTTCTGCATGATAGCCCGAACTGTGACTTTTCTTACTTTGTCTTCATATTATTTATTTCATATTCTGTAGCACCCTAACCACAGCCCAAAACCTTGTGTTGTCAGGTGGAAGCCCCCCGTAGAAGTCCGGAGCGCACTCATATCACGAACTTCATGCGCGCGAACTCCCCCGAGCCCGTGAAGCGCCTCTCCCCGGTGGCGCGGCGCTCCCCCCTGGCGGCGCCCCCCCCGCCCCCCGTAGCGCGCCGGCTGTGTGTGGCCGAGCCCACTGACAGACCCCACTCCGAGCCCCCCAAGAGGAAGGCTTATGCGAGGGATGAGGTGAGTTCATCTTGCATGTTTGCATCTAGATGATCTTCCCTTTCTTTCATTTAGATATGCGGTAATTGCTTTGAATTTGAAACTGTCATTGAATGTAACTTAATAGCTTTTTCTTACTGTCAACACCTTGAGTTAGATTAGAGCCAAATCAGGGTACAAAGTTATCGTTCAGTAACCGCAATATGAATCCCTCTAAATATTACCGAGTGCTGATATACGGAAACCATTGAACAGTGTTCAGTTTCACTGGTTTGTTTCCATTTTATTGTCACTGATGTCACACGACCGACCGTACGCGACCGACATCAGCGCGACAGGAATTCAGACCTAAAGATGGATGTTAATAAAAATCGAAAGATGACGAGATGACAAATAATCTTGACTAAATTATTCCAGGTCCTGCAGACATTGGAAGGTCTCCGCAAGAGTCTGCAGCAGCAGTCAGCTCTGCTGGCGGTGCAGCGGACGCGCTTGGACTCCCTATAGCCGCCAAACTGTCCCCTTCCCGTCCCGCACTCCTAGGTATTAGACCTCTTTAGATATCAAGTAGTCAATGCCGATTCACGCAACATGATGCCAACGTTTTTTTGAAAGGATTTATTGTAGTTAAATTAGTTGATGCACTGCTCTGGTTTGTTTCCTACTTCTGTAAAAGTTTATGAAAGACAATAATAGGAATGTAGAGCACAAGGATACTGCTTTCTCTTGATCTCTTTTCAACTGACGTGGATGGAGTAAAAGTTTCGGATAGCCGGGTTTTTCCAAATGCTAGTTTTCCTTTGGTTGGTGGACCGGTCAAAATATTCTAAGACTTTATCCATCCATTCGTCCCGGACAATCGTTGACCCTTTCCAATTTAATCTGAAATCAAGAGCAGAGCGATCAACACTAGTAGTTATAGGTAAATTAAAATATCTGTGTTAATGAACATTTAACTTAATACTTTTTAAATTGTTGTTTACTAACTTGAATTCTGCAAAAACAGTCGTACCAGGTTAAAGCAGATCATATCTTAAGATATTTGTTTGTTCACATGATTGTCTTCAGTTTTTCGTGTTTTTTACTGGACCAACTTAGGCGCATAAGTTTTTATTGTTTGTGTACATTATTCTGTCAATTATTTCGTAATTTAGGGCTTTAGTATCACATGGTGGTTCACGTGGTATTGTTGTTTTGACACCACAAGCCTCTTAACAAATAACTTGGAAATTATATGCACGATTGCATGGAAAGCCAGCATTGAAGAATGATAGAAAAAAATTGGTCTAGTAATTTTTGCAAAAATCAAAGACAAAATGTTAATGATTTGGAGAAGACGGAAAAAACATTGTACAAACTTATCTTACAGCCCTCAAAGGACTCGAATTATAATAGGGCCAATTTAATAATCACATTTGACATCTGTCAGTTCATAGTAAAGGTTACCTTGTTTTTCCATTATTACCATAAATAATTATGTAATCATAATTGAAAAATGCAGTTCTAACTTCGGAAAAATTAATAATATTTTATGCCAACTATTACAAGGTTTCGTTGTTGTATTTTGATGAAGTGTTAAATGTGATCTATTAAATGATCGAAGTCACTAATTCGAGTTCACCTTTTTCCTATATTTTGCAGTTTTAAACCAAAGCGTCACGTAACAAGCCTATAGATAAGAGCGTGAACGGCAAGTAGTTGTTCCAAATACTCCTTTTCTCTAGTCCCTCCATAAGTTCTAGTCAGTTAGCCTGTCGGTAGTTAGTGTACTTAGTTGTTATCTCCGTGTAGGCGAGGCCATTTCATTATCTTCCATAATACCTACTTGTAGCGTCATTTTATTAGTAGTAGGTACCTAGGTTAGATCGTAATTGACGTCGGTTTGTAGCTATACTGAACTAATGAACAATTGGAAAATGTGACGACTTGTAAATGACACCATGGAGGTTGAGTCGAAACGGTACGGCTAGCATTGCGGACCGGCTTCGGAGATCTGGCACTGACAGATACTTCAGCATATTTTTCTGTCAGAATCTGATGACTGGAGCCTCACCCGTACCGATTCGACCGAATTTTAATAGTCTTTTCGGATTATTATCTCATCTTCCCCCCGATAGTAGATTTTGTAACTTTTGTAGTGAATTTCATAACAGGGGATGATGTTTTACAAATGTTCATATGAATAAGCAATATTAACAATAATATTTATTATGAATTAGTGCCATATCTGTCAGTATTGCTACAAAGATGGTCGCACATACAGGTTAGATGTTCTGGGGTAGTACACTGGAAGTAGAACATAAATGGGGTGCCATCGAATTGATCCCACATCATTTGTAACTTAGGGAGTATGAAGCATCACCAGATGTGCGTTTTGTCTTAAAATTTAGGTCCATGTTCACCAAAAAGATGACAGTCTGATTATCTAAAACAGCTGTTTAAAACACATTTTTGTATGGTAATATGTCACAGTGACAGCTGTTTTTAGCTAATCAGGCTGTTATCTTTTCGGTGAACATGGACCTAAGTCCTGTAATAGTACAATTATCAGAATAACGCATAATTATGTTGCTACATGTATTGAAGGGGTGCAGAAGTGACACAAAGAGACAGAGCCCAGATAGAGCAGAAATGATCGAATGCACTATTCAATCACAGGCCGTCTCTCTCTATCTTGACTCGTCACTGTTCTTACCATACATTGGGCGTGTAAGCACTCCATTTATGATCTACTCTGTGGGTAGCGTACGTATCGAGTAGCGCCGTAGTATAGACTAGAGCGGTCTCACTAGGGTAAGGGCGACCAGTGGCCACGGCGTACTAAGACTGCGTTATTATATCTTATAATAATTAACTTATACAATGTTTACTCGTTATACTGTGTTCGTTCGGTGGCTGGTTGAGATCTCCACTTGTTCATGTCGTCGTTTTCGATGATAGCAAACCCTCTGGGTATTTATTTACTCCGTGTCATTGAGGCATTTATGTGCTTCAAAAATCGTAGATCTTTTTAAAAGTACAGTTGACCACAATAAAAATTATAATGCATTTTTTTCACACCCTGAATTTTAAATCTCAGTTACCAAAAGTTATGTCCATTTTTGGACCAAACGGTTGAATTAAAGCCATTGTTTCATGTCTTCCATCTAAGAATTTTCTAATTAACTTTGCTAATTAAGCTCACATTTTGTTAAGCTATAAGAATACTAAATTAATTACTAATGCATTTTTTCTCTATGTTAAAATAAGAAAATCATTTTTATTAGAAATACCTACTTCCTAAAATTTGAAGAGAGAAGGAAGGAGACTTAGAAAAATATACCTACTTAGTTACCTAGACGTGTTACCAGATTGAAAATACATTTAAATGTTTTCTACAAAACATTAACCATTTTATATTACGAGAAGAAATAAACTTTTATTCTACTCATTTACTTATTATAAATTATAATAAAAACCAAGAGATTGCCTTGAATTTTAAATTTTTACTTCATACATAATTCTCAACCATCTACCAAGCGAGAAGGAAGTCTATGTAAATGGTCTTCCATATTTTTGTTAGTGCAATTTTGGGGGGATTGGCTATACTTGCGAACATTCCCCCAGCTAAATGTAAATATTTATCCACTTTACTTGTTCATTGTAAGTATAAATAAGATTTATACGTTTAGTTGAATTTTCATTAAAATATTATTCCAAGAATATTGTTTCATTTTGTCTTTCTACCTTTATGTTAAGGTGAAAGCGTCAGGGTGGCCCGCGAAATTCAAATTTTCGAAAGTCGATGAACGAATTTTTCGCGGACAAAGTCTATCTTCGACTCTTATGAACTTGGACGGTTGTATTGATGATTTTGATGATTATAATTCTGTAACTTATTACGACTTACAGTCGCGACCGATACGTTTATCAACATACAACTTAGCACTGCCCTGCAAATTGCAAAAAACGTAAGAAAGTTTGAATTTCGCGGGCTACCTTGGAGCATCCCCCTTAACACAAGAAGGTAATGTTGTTGAGCAATGGGCTAAAGCTACCACAAAGTTTTTCCCAAACAGCAGCAAACGGCAACGTGGCAGGCCCAGAAAGAGATGGCGGGATGAACTTGACTCCTTCATAAGGATCATATAACAGCACTGGATAGGGATAAGAAGAAGGAAGGAAGGCCTTTGCCCTGTAGTGGGACACAAATGGTTGATAAGATAATAATAATCATTGTTGGCTTTATCATAGATGGTGAATTAGCAAACTCCTCATGTACACAGGTTTTCTGTGGCTATATTTACTCACTGTAACAATAGATGGCGCTGTGTTCAACGTGTGACATGTTGTTCATACACATCGCGATAGATGGCGTTACCAGTGTGTAAATCGAGTGAACTCGATGAAGGTTGTAATGAAAATGATGCAATTTTCTAAATAAAACACTGATCGTTGCGGCAATAATAAATCGTTAGAGGTATAATTGCACAAACAGAAAAAAATGTTGCCGTAAGAATTTAATTTGTTGAAAAGGTCGTTGAACTGAAAATAATATTTTAAATAATATTGGTATTTGAACAATGAAATATCATTTTTCCCTTGCAAGGTAATCTTATTACTAAAATTTTTAACAGACTTGAGAAAAAACCTACTTTGAGGAGTTGGATTTTTTTTAAATCTTAATTCTAGATTTTTGTTCGGCAATACGTGTAGTTGTTGAGAGTATTAATATAATAAATTGTACCAAAAGATCTCATTCAGGTTAAATAGCGGGCGCAAAAAGAAAATTTGGAGATGCTGGGATTTGAACCCAGGACTTTCAGCATGCGAAGCAGACACTCTACCACTGAGTTACATCCCCGATGATTAGAGACGGCCAAATAGCCATATTCGGAGTACACGGTGTTATCTATTCATCTATTTAGTTTTACCAGAATAACTAGAAAATGAAATATCCAGTAAGCTCCTTGATAAGGCGACGAAACAGCGAATAATACTGCAGTGCAGCCATATGAAGTAAAAGGGGCGCATATAGGAAAAGCAAACGGGCAAAAATGAGCCTTACTATATGCCTTATTTTACCTTATTTAGTAGGTAGGTAGGTACCTAAGGTTTTTTTGCTTACTGGTCGTCTAATATAAATCTACAAATCTCTACGGTTGACAATGTTTCGCCAATGAAGCTGCGTTAACCCGATTTTAAAATACCTATTATGTCAAAAGTACCTACACATAAGTACGTAAGTAAGTACCTATACCACATCTATATTTGTAGAGAAACTCCGTTAAGGCCACTTATGACGTACGTATTACGACCAAATATAAAGGAGTCAAAAGCTTCCGTTCCTTAAGCAGTTACTAATTAAATTAATAATGTTACTCCATTTAGTAAGTAGGTACAAATTGGGGCCGGATATTCGACAAATTAGGCAATATTTTTGAAGTCAACTTGTATTGTATGTTGACAAGAACAATACTAGGAACTAAGAGCATTCCGCTCGTGTTTACGTGTTTATGAAATGTCTTCCTGTTCCGAGAAAAGCTCATGCTCAAGTTGGATATCAAACATGCTGCTTTTAAAGAATCGGTCTTTATTTTCCACATTGGGCAAAGGTCTTTTCCATACCTATCTGTGAATATCATCATCTCGTACCGTCATGCCAATTTATTCGCCAAAACATGTCACCGTTGCTCCTGTGGCAACGGTCAAATTTCTGTATTCAACACTTTTCTAGCCGTATTATCATTTTCTCTTACTTTTGGAGGCACGCACTTCCACATTCAATAAAATAATCCTTTCGTCTGCGAACTCTCGCAAAAACAAAAACGCCTCCGCCCCGTCATATTATATCTAAATCTTCAGACAGACATTTCAACCAATGTATCTATCTATTGCGGTTATGATTGCGGTAGACGGACAGTTACCAATCAACTTGTCATCAAGAATAGGAGATTTGTGTAGTGTAGTGAACAGGGCAAACGGTGCGTAAGTTAACAGGTTATTGGTACATTGCCCTGGTTTACTTACTGACCTATATACCCATACAAGTATCTCTGGAAAGAGGGGTTATGTCCGACAGTCCGAGCAAGTATTTGTAAAACCACACATAGATACGGGATTATGCAGAACCTTATGGGAATAGGTAGAAACAACAGAACATCACCCTGCCTCGTCCATGGTTTATTGTAAAATACTTAGTCTTGAAATGAAACTTACATTTCTCTCACGTTCATTTTATCTAAATTACAGAAGTTAGATACATTTTCTTTAGCCATTAGACCTTTGTACCTACATGATTGGAATTAATGGTTTGTGGTTTATATAGATATTTGAAATATTTTAATCCATTTCACAATTAAAATTGACGGATTCTTTCTAGAAAGCGTGCACGAACAGGTGTTTCTTATTCGTGTGTAAAATGAAACAGCCTTCACAAGGTTGCACAGAATTTTATAATTTACTTTAATGACAGTTCTACTTGCTATTATGGCCAGTATGTTGGATTAACTTTATCGCCTTTGTTCTCAACAAAGAATGTTCGAGTAGGATTAAGTAACACATTAATATTATTTAATTTTATTTGGCACATTATTCAGTGACCCAGTTCGGTATTCTATCCCTTAGTCAACACTTTCATAAAAGCCTATTTTTTTTACAAATTCTTCACTGAGATTGATATACTCTACCCTCGACAGGCAAGCATAATGCATTAGCATTTCTAAGGCTAGGCATAGCCTTTTCCCAACTGATAGAGTCGGCTTTTAGTCTAACCTGATGCAGCTGAATACCAATATTTTACATGCAGCGACTGCCTATCTTCCCTCTACAACCCAGTTAGCACTGGGTATTACGATACTCCTTGGTATCACTGGTTGTCAGACTTTCGGGCCACTAACTACTGTCAAATGACAGCCGGGACCAACGGCTTAAAGTGCTTTCCAAGGCACCGAAGAAAATTGGTGTGTAATGGGTGGTCACCCATTTACAGACCCACATAGGCAAGCGTGGCTTTACCTGAACATTGCTCCGAGCCGCTCTGTTATTATTTAGCTACAAAATCCTCTATACAAGCATACTGCATAATTTATACTAATATTATAAAGCAGAAGTTTGTTTGGTTAAACGCGCTACTCTCAGGAACTACGGGCTCAAATTGAAAAATTCTTTTTGCGTTGGATAGTCCATTTATTGAGGAAGACTATAGGCTACATAACATCACGCTATGACCAAAAGGAACGGAGCAGCAATAAGAAATGTTGCAAGCGGAAAAAAGTCTCCGTTGAGCAGGCGATGCGTTGCGATATCAAAACTTCACGCGAATGAAGTCGCGGGCAGAAGCTAGACATAAAGCAGTCCCACGCAATAATAATTTCAAGTTCTTAACCTCGACACTCAATAATCCGTCAATCAGGAAGAAATTACGACTCATTAATAAACAGAATGCCTTGTGGGTGAAAATTCTATAAATAGAAATAACATAAATTACGAAAAGTATGTTAATTCGCAAGGAAGTACGGAAATGATTAAAGTTCCAGCTGTTCCGGTTTGCGTGAGAAAGGCAAGACAAGGCAGTCATCTAGACCGCCTAGTCATTAAGTACGTTGTTAAAGTTCATCGCTCAGTTAACTGTAATTTTATGTTCATCGCATTATTATAGCACTATAGGGTTCGAAGGGATATATCTTTCAATAACTTAAGTATTTATTTTACACAGGTACTGAATTATTATGATGGTAATGGTTAGTCAGTTAAAGTTCTGTTAACGGTACAAACGGACAGTATTATTGTTATTATTGCTAGCCCATATTATCCCAGTGATGGGCAAAGGCCTCAATTCATTCCTTCCAACTGTTATGATTCTCCGCTGTTATGAATGTGATTTCGTAAATCTGCTGAGTGCTGAGCCTTGCCTGCAAACCCAGCCAGGCTTATTAGCAAAATTAAAACTATTCTGGGAACGTTCAAACATCTTCAATGATACTATCTATTATATTTTCACATAAAGTTTTTGTTTATCCATTTGCTACAGTTTCACTAAAACATTAATTTGTTGAAAAGTAACTAAATAAGTAGTTATACACTAGAAACAAGACATTCCGTAAGAGCAATAATAAATCGGACCGGTGGTCTTTGCCACAAATTACCCAATGCAATTCAGGTTTTAAATAAATTAAACCCTTATAAACAAAACAGAACTAATTCCTTGCGAAATATCTAACAATGTGTCTCCTACATTCCAAGTACTTGATTTTTATAGAGACCAGGAAACGACCGGTCATGTAATTAAAATATAAAACAGAGTTTAGCTATTCAAAGGTAATTCTAACCTTTTTCATTCAACCCCGCTTTGTTGTGTATGTAAAATATGTAAATTCATTTGTTTTGAAACTAATCTACCATTTGGACTTCGTTCGTAAGTAAATCACTTCGTGCTTGCATGCATACTTACGTACATGAGTACGTAAAGCTAGCGTTGTGCTAGGCTAAATATTAGCTTATGTAAACACTAGGTATGAATTACCATTGTAGAGTATTTTTTAATGACTTTGTTCTGCCGTATGTAAGTTAGCAAAAGGAGTTTTCATTTGAGATGATTTACGAAGTATTTAGTGATGTTTCAGGTCGAATTTCGGTAATAGCGCACAATCTTAGGTGAGACATGCTAAAAAAGAAAACAGTGATGTTATTAAGTTTACAGAACTGCATTAAAATTGTAGTGTCAGTTCCATACACGTTTCAGTGAAAGAGGATAATTTCTTCGCGGACTTTACAAATCAATTTTACTGTCGCCATTTTTAAAGTTAACATAATTATGTAGCGCTCTGGTTTTTTGCAATACTCCGTGGTAGTTAACTTATGAGTGTGAATGACGTAGGTAGTAGTATTTTATGAATGTTTACTGTTTGAGAGTGTTTTTCTCGTTTGTGGCGTAGGTGGATCTGTAAACTATGACTTGTAAGTTTTCGAAAAAGCTGAATGGTAGAAAATCAAAAATTTATTTGTTAGAATATGGTACAAAATAGATGTTACAATATTGGTTCCAGCATATTCTGCCATAATTTGGCGTACAAGAAGAGACATGGTTACATCTAAATTCTGAAGAAACCTCAGCAGATTTCAAAACACAGTAGTTTTGAGTCACTGAAATCAGTACTTAACATAATATTTTAGCTAAGTTGTCATACTAGTACGTTCGAACAAGCTATTTAGTGTACAGTTTAACCTACAAATTCCATTGTAAAGTGTAAACCAAATAGCTTCTTCGATCGTACCTTTATAAAATCGAATTTCATCAGTCACCTGCTTTTATCCTAATTTGTTTGGGGTAGGTGCAGCATGTCTTCTTTTTCCATACTGCACAATGACTTGTCATCTTCCATACTGCACAATGACTTGTCATCTTATCAGCCTTTTTTAACACACCTTTCACCCAGTCAATCTATCGTTTCTTTGGTCTTCCTATACACCGTGGTTCCTGAGGTTATACATTAACTTCGGCATGTTATTCAGACCATTAAATTGACCATTTTTTTACCATTTTTTTTACTTTTAGTGGCAATAAGTAAAAACATAATCGTGTTCATCTTAGATTACAAACTCATTTTATCACATCACAACACAACACAAATAGCCTCTAACTTCAAAAAAATCAAAAATCAATTTCAGTCTTCTAAATTCAGTTTGATAGTTTTGGTTGCACAAAGTGGCAACATCTCACAAATAAAGACTCTTTCTCACAGCATAACATAATTAAATTGGTTAAACTTCAATTTCCAATAACTTAAACTATGCCATTTAAACTACTACTTCCTTTGTACGATATGTTTAACAAGAGTTATAGAAGTATTATTCAAAATTAATGTATATCCTCAGGAACACGGTGTATAGGAAAGTTTCACTACATATTATAAAACTAAGTCCTCCGCCGCGTCTGTCTGTCTGTTGCTGTTCGCGATAAACTGAAAAACTACTGCACCGATTTTTATGCTGTTTACACCAATGGATAGAGTGGTTCTAGAGGAAGGTTTAAGTATATAATTTGTACCTACGTGGGCGAAGCCGCGGACATCAGCTTGTGAAGAGTAGTCTCCGCATCACACTTCCAAGTCAACCGATTACCTTTATTAAACCTATTAAGGTGAAAGCGTCAGTGTGGCCCGCGAAATTCAAATTTTCTTACGTTTTTGCAATTTGCAGGCCAGTAGCAGGTTATATGAAGTTGAAAAGGTCGTTCGCGACTGTAAAATGAATGTAGTTACAGAATTATAACCATCAAATTAATAAATGATTATAATTCTGTAACTACATACGTCTTAGTCAGTCGCGAACGATATTTTCAACTTCATATAACCTGCTACTGGCCTGCAAATTGCAAAAACGTAAGAAAATTTGAATTTCGCGGACCACACTGACGCTTTCTTCCCCTTAACACTAAATAGGTGGCAAGAACAATAATAAAGCAGGCGAGAAACAACTTGCAATCGGTTAGTAGGATTGTAGGCTAATCGAGACCGGTGTGTTTGTACCAACAGTAGGTAGGTACTTGACGGGTTTCTATTCTCTATGGTACACTTGGAGAGATTACAGCTGTTGTATAACTCAAAAGTCATTTTTTACTCAATCGGTTCTTTTGTAACTGCTGGTTTTGAGCAGCGTTTATAGTGTGGAAATTCTGACTTACAGTTAGTACAACATTCGTTTTTGTTGACAAACCCTTAACACAGAAACCCATCTTTGTTAACTCATCATTATGAAGTAAGAAATAAAGAAAACATTTATTAAAACCAATCCTGAAATCGCAATGTAAAATTTGTTAATGACAAGATTTTTCCCAAATTGCTGTCTTCCAACAACTTAATATGTTTAATTTTGATTTAATTATACTGTAGATACATATTTGAGCAGCTGCTTTGCCTTTAAAACAAATATTTGCCATCTATAAATAAAAAAAATATGCGTAGTTCCATAGACAAAATCCAAAATCCATGTTGTTTGCTTTCCGTTGTAAGCAATAACATTGCAAATTAAGTAGTTACGTAATTTTCGCTAATTATTCATTTTCCAGAGAAGTTTTTAATGCTGGTGTATTCATGTTGTTTAGACATTATATTTTAATATTCAATCATGATAACATAACATCACGCCTGTAATAACTGAAGGTTTAGCAGAGCGTGTGCCTAATAGTATTCCCACAGTTCGTCAGTTATGTCCATATTAGAGGGGGCGCGAGCCCTTTTTCCATCAACCGGATTCAAATACAAATCAAGACTTATTTCCTCATCATCATCAGCTAGTACTGAGAAATTTCTGAAAAACTCTACTCCAAGCTCGACCTGGGTATCGAACCCAGGATCTCATGCTCAGACACATCGAGACAGTTCAATTTGATATAAACAGTTGCTCCGATCATCATCTATTGCAATGGTTTTCTTTTGACTCAGTTCAGGTCACTCTTAATAGCTCATGCGCAAGCGCATTTGGTGGACACATGTGGTAGGAAAAAAACAAGGCCCGCTGGACGTATCAAGGGTTAATAATTAGGTATACACTTTAACATCTCAAAATACTTAGATGGAGAGATTGGCCTGTTCTTGGCACGGAACTTCACCAATCAAAGCTGTGTATTATTGTACCTACATGAGGAGAACCGAACATACTTGGCACCAAGAACTCAGACACTAACCACACGAAAAAGGAAGAATTTAAGGAGGAGAGGCAGTGTATTTGATCCTAGCTTGTTATTAATTCCCGTCAAAAAAGAGGAGTAGTTATGTTATAACGTGTCTGTCTGAGGCATCGTAGCTCTAAAACAGATAAACCGTTTTTGATTTTGTTTTTTAACTGCATGCGGTGTTTAGCCACGAGTAAAGCCTCTTCAAACAGATACGGACAAATAATTGAGGACCAGCTTTAGTTCACTATTAACTAGAGTCTGGTGATCGTAACCTCGTCTGGAACTTAGCCGTAATTTGACCGAACCTTTCACCAAACGAAGTATTTAGACTTTTTTCAAAACTTTCCTTAGAAAACAAAAAGAGCTTACGTCATTCGGAAGTTTAAAGGAACTATGACGACAGGTGTATTATAGTAATTCGTATGTAAATGCGATCTAATGGAGTATGAAGTAAGCTGATGAGAAGCATAACAAATTATCGGTCTATTATGACCATTTATGTCTATTTATCGCGATAAACCTCACACCTGATGAAAATTTTCCGTGAATGAAATCAGCGCGTGGTTCATTGTACGTTACCATTAAGTAGACGAGCAAAAAATCGAGTAAACAAATATTCTTTGCAGCTCGTTAACACTTTGGTAACAGATCCTAGTACAGGATTATACTGGTGGACGATAGAGTTTGCGTGATCGTGGTCAGGTATTGCCTGAAAGTAAAGAAGCACTGTTAGTGGCCTTAGTATTGTTGTTTTTTTTCAAGTCTGGCTTATTATCTTGCCCTTTTCTTATCTTAACTTTTGTTTAATAGCCACTCGGGTCGGGTTAAGCCGCACTTGCCTAGGTTGGTCCGTGGATGGGTGAGCACCCTTAACATACCGAGTTTCCTCCTAGCCTCGGGAAGCACATTATAGCGTTGGTCCCTGCGATCATTTATAGATCTTTGGCAGTCGTTATAGCTAGTCAGTGGGCCCAATGTCTGACAACCAACTGGGTTGTGGAGGTCAGTGCAATCGGTCCATGTAAAATAGTGATATTCGGCTGCATCCAGTTAGACTATAAGACGACCCCAACCTTGTTGTGAAAACGCTAGGCAAATGATGTTGATAACGTCTTTATTTTAGTAGGAATAGTGGTCTAAATTAAATAAATGGCTTTTAAATGTAAAATCATGTCACCCCCACATCCAGGTTTTCGATTCAGTCTTTAATCATTCGACGATTTGGGTAGCTAACTAATAACTGTTTTTACTTCCGAGCTTCCTATAAAATTGTTTCATATCTCGATACGTACAATTATGAACGCATCTTTAGGTAATCCTAAGTGATAACATCCAGTACATGTGATAATTTCGTCATCATTATTTTTGGGTGTGTTATTAATTCATTCACGTGTTTTAACACGCGAAAATGCACATGTTTCAGAATGGTACCTATTTTTTATTGACATTGGTAGGTACGACGTCTAGTGCATTTATACTATTTGACTGCTTAATTTCTAGTTTGCATTACATATCATCTACATATTCATGATCGTGAAATCGTGTCATTGAATAATAAATAAATACTCATAAATTAAGCTTTAATTCGCCGCTTCACCAGCGCAGACAGCAGTCAGAATATGCTGCGTTCGTCACTTCCTCCCAACAATAAGTTCCTACATAAATCACGTACCTATGTAGTACGAATATTTTATGTCATACAAAATAACTTATTCACATAAACCAAAAACAGTCAGGGAATGTCAATAATTCACCAAGTTCAAAGACGTCGTAAGCCAGTGAATAGAGTGGCGCGGGCGCAGATGACGCGACGCTAATTGCATGCACAATAGTATTTTGTAACAGGAAAGAACTGTGATGTAACATCGCGCGACATCGTATGACTGTTCAGTCAGGACGACGACACCTAACAAAAAATGCAGAAGAACCAAAATTAAAATATTCATAGTAGAAAAAGGAAATTAATAGATTAGGGACATAATAGGCTTGTGTCCTAAAAAAATCTAATTAGTCCGTCAGTTAGATTATATATAAGAGAAAAAATAAATAAGAGAAAATAAATAAAAAAAATATTATTATTTATTATTAAGTATATAAAAATATTTGACCCGTATTTTTTCTTTTGTTACATAAACCAAAATTGACGAAGATACGACGCTTTTAAAATTCGCAATACGTCACGCCGTGCTATAGTTTTTAGTGCGTTGTGACGTCACGAGCCCCCACTCCCGACTTTTGATGCGTTTTATCTTTGTCAGGACTCAGTGATTTACAAAAACAAAAAATACGTGTCCATTATTTTCCAATACTCTAACTGACGGACTAATTAGTTTTGCAATTTATTGATGGTGGAAACTAGCCTATTGTTCCCACCCACTGCATGCTAGGACACGACCTCCTCTCAATGAGAGGGAATGGGCTATAACCTACCAGTCCTACCACGACACGCGCGGGCCCAGTGCGGTGCGATGTCACGTCTTCGAATTTTGGCTCTATAACATGCCGGTTTCCTTACGTTGTTTTGCTTCACCGTTTTGAGAGCAGTGGTGATGAAATAAATTACACAAAGTAATGCGCCTGCCTGGGTTTGTACCCACGACTTACTGTTCGTAAGTCGGAGCTGCCACAACTGGACCTCCGCTGCTCTCTTGGACACTTATATCTGAAATCATTCTGTAATAAGAAAAGTTAGGACAGCATCGACATAAATGACCAAATCTTTGTAGATTGACGTGTTATTTTCTACTGGACATTGAAGAAGAAAAAATACTGTAAGCTCGGATCATTTTGTATTTGTCTGTAGGTCGTCGTTTTATCGAAATCGTTCAGTGTTTTGGATAGTTCACCTTCTCTTATTTTCTGTTCATTGCGGTTTATACGTAGGTATAGTTTGTCCAGGTCACTGCCGGGGGCGTTCCAGTCATATGGTTTGTTAGGATCTTTATTAGATCTATCTGCAACAACAATGCACAATTATTTCTTTCTAGTATGGTCTTTATTTTTAGACTCTCTATACAAGGTTAATTCATAGATATGGAGAGTGGAGAAAATATGAAATGAGTAAATAAGAGGAAGTCTGAAAGTGGCGCCGGGGTGTCAGAAAAGGTGTGTGGTAATCGTTTGGCTTGGTATGGACATGTGATGCGGAGAAATGAGTAAAATGTCGTGAGGAAGGTTTTGAGTATGAATGTGGATGGTATAAGAGTAGAGGAAGACCAAAGAAATGATGAATGGACTGTGTGAAGTATGATAAGGCAAGAAAGGAAGTATCTGATGAGTAATGTATAAGTATGGAAGAAGACCTGCTGCGGACCCAAATAAATTGGGAAAAAAGGCAGGAGAACCATGATGTAAGGATAATTCAATGTATAAGATACTTCGAACAGCAGGAAGCCAAACAGTGACGATTACCTACACCTTGAAAAAGCAAACAAAAGAATTGTAAATTAACTATAAAAGATAGAACCCACGTGAAACGGCTGAATTAATAAATCTTAAAACCCTTCAGGATTAATTTGTTACGACAATAGTACGATGAGGAAGGAAAAACTGCACAAAGATACTGAAAAAACAGTTCATTCAGCAAGATTGAATGAAACTCATATCGTAATAATTAATAGCTAATTATATTCCTACGTGGGTCAGTCAGTACTCAGGTACTAATTAAGGATGACTTGAACCTCACCTCATTATTTGTGTTGAAACAGATTCTACGGTTATTATAATTATATCAGGGTCATCCGGCCATTACGTTATTCCTTTCCTAGTACTACGTCTTATTATTTCTGCTGTCTGTAGTTTTTTTTGTCTTTTTTTCCGCTTAATAAAGACAATGATTTATTTTCTTTCTAAGTTTTCTTACCTTTTGCAGGTGGGTGTACAGGATGCTACAATATTATTCCTTTTAGATGATTCATTGTTTTTCTGTAGTATTGGATGGAATTGTCTGGCAGATAACTTCATTTTTCTTGTGTCTCATCTCTAGTTTTCAACCTGTCATCTTCATTTAGCTTGAAAGTACCAATGCCATGTTAGTGCTTCCTCCAATTGTCCAATCTAGCGCTCATCGCGCGATCTCATCCTAGCGGTATGGTACGATACGGCCGGATCGAAAGTTCTGGTGGCCTTCAATCCGACCAACGTTGGCCCAACAGAATCTAGGCCATGAAATGAGCGTGGCATTGTGCCCGTGGGAAGTGGCGATTACAGGCGCTGCTAATAGGGATGTGGATGCCTCTTTTGTGTGCATCGTATGATGCGGGCGACGGACGGTTAACTGTCAATAATGAATTGAATCAGGAACGTTCTCGAATGACGGTGCAGTTTTTATAGGAGTGGTCGGAGATTCAATTAGCCTGTGGGGACTAGTTTCGGATGTTATTGTCGCGCGGTATGCATACATGTAGAAGTATAAAGCAGCTGCTAAAGGCAGCATTTCGTATTGTAGTGATTTGTGGACGAATTGAATATCCACCTCTGAGTTTTTGGATTGCCTTTCGTACATCTTTCATACTTACCTTTCGGATTCTGTTTTTGTCTTTTTATCATGGCTAGCTACGTACCTACGTACGTACCAGTCCAGGGTGGAACAAAAAACGAATGGGGTTTTTTCAGAGAAGGTTCATTCCTAAGGCCCCGTTCCCACTATGTCGTGACGTTTAATTTATCGTTGGTGTTTAGTCACACGACGCGACGACATGTACCTACATGTAGGACGACAGTTATTGTGTCGAGCTTATCCACTACACTTAACACTACACGACTATCTGTCGTCACGACATAGTGGGAACAGGGCCCAAGACAAAATCCAGTGGGAACACCTCATCGGCATTCGCAACTTTCACGTTCTGCGCAGTGCATTTATTTCAGAAACAAGGTGTATGTAGCATTATTATTTTTCTATGGTGTAATGCTAATATCTAGCAAGGAGCTCCTCGTTATAACAAGTATTATGAAACAAGTAGTAACAACACTGTTTAATTAATGACTTCGACGTTATCTACAATGTAAATGACAGGTATTTATTAAAATTACTCGTTGACACACCATTAGGTATTCACACAAAAAACATTAAATAAAATAATCGCTGTGTGTATTGGCATAGCAATGCTTTTTCTAGTCATGGAAAGGTATAAATATTGATGAAAGGTAAATAAAAATGAAATCTTATCGAAATCGATTTTAATGTTTTATGTATTACTTGAATATTTGCTTTGTTTTCAACTCTCGGATAAAGCAGACACCGAATCTTAAAATGTCACTACGGGATATCTTCTGTGATTATTATTTTATTGAGGTCCCGATATTTCGACGCTCTGTTGCAAGCGCCATGATCGCGGCAACAGCACCGAAATATCGGGACCTCAGTAAAATATCGGGACCTCAATAAAATAATAATCACGGAAGATATCCCGTAGTGACATTTTAAGTTAAGTTGTGAACCGTGATAGCTTAAAATAGTGTCAGACACCGAATCATCATCATCATTATTATCTCCTGCTCGTGTCCCATTCTATTTGGGGTCGGCGCGATGCTATCTTCTTCCAATCTCCACTGTTAGACGTGACGGCATCATTTACTCTTTTCTTTTTCAAACCATATCACAAAATCCACAATCTCCCGCCACATGAAAATTAATGTTTTTTTAGTAAGGCACGGGTAATGAAGGGCTCCTCTATGTTACACCACGGGTAGTCGTGGCCCGAAACTCTAACAATCAGTCTTACCTAGGGATTTCGTATTACCCAGTACTAGCTGGGTTGCGGTCTTAAGGTGGTCAGATAGGCAGTCACTCCACGTAAAATGCTGGTATCTAGCTGAATCCGGTATGACTGGAAGTCGCCTCCAAAACACAGCTGGGAAAAGGCTAGGCTATCATGACTGGTCGATCTTCAAGGTTAAGCACCGCTCGCCGAAGTCGGATAGGTGATAGTCCATTACACCCCGAGAACCCTCTGTGACTAGGAAAGCACGTTAAGCCGTTGGTTCTGGCTGTCATCAGGAGATGACTATATGACTATCGGATCGGAACGATAACTGAAAAGATAAAAAGTCTGACAACCAGACTGGTCTAGGCATATAGGTAGTCGATTCATATGAAATACTGGTATCTAGCTGCATCCGGTTGGATTGAAGCGACCCTCTAATAGGGAAAAAAACTTATTTTTTCCTGATGGGAATTCATCAAATAACTTCTGCGACTCTGGGCGGAGCGGGAGGATTATTACCCTGTTTATTACCTAAATTCGTTACATCTCACACTCTGAATGTCAAGGAATTTTAATTTTAGATTATCGCTAGTTTGCATTGCTGGCGATTTGTTTCTGTTAGATAGATGTATAAACACATACACACAACACACGCGTGCATTCTATCGACCCACCTACTAATTCTGTTTCGCAGCCTTTAGACAAAAACGTTGTCAAACTTTTACTGACTAAAACCCATTCATGTTCCTTCTTAGCCCTTAGTGTTCCAGGGCCGCGATATCTCTTTCGAACAGTCCCGCAGCCCCGGCAGTCGACAACCACCCTAGAAAGCCATCGAATGCAGTCGCATGCATCACATTATGCTGCATCATAAGAACTGGGGGCTAAACAGATGATACTGGTACTGTTGGTCTGCTTCATCGATCATCCCATTGCTGGGTAAAGGCCAGGTCTCCCCATGATGTCCGGTTGTTTCGATCCAAGGCCAATGTGGACCACTGATGCAAATACTGGATTTTTCAACATTTTGTTGACATTGTATTTATTTTTAACCGACTTCAAAAAATAGGAGGTTCTCAATTCGTCGGAACGTTTATTTTTTTTATTTTTTATGTATGTTCCCCGATTACTCGAAAATGGCTGGACCGATTTGAATTATTATTTTTTTGTTTGAAAGGGTATACTTCCCAGGTGGTACTATAATAATCAAATCGGGAGCTGATGATGGGATCCCGGAGAAATAGAGAGAACTATTCAAATTTTATAGGCACTCTCGATGCGATTTGGGTAGTTTTTGGAAGAGTACTTTCTTAAAGTGGTCCCATTTCAATTTGGTGAAGATCTGATGAAGAACTTCGGAGACAGGCAACGGAAATCCTCAATTAATGATAGCAAATGGACTGGGATTGCTGAAATCTCATGTCTGTCTATTGTTTACACCAGTTCATAACATAACATCACGCCGGTACGCTGTGAAGGGGTAAGCACATGAGAACCACTAAAAAGTGAAAAATAAAAACTTTTTTGCAAAAACTAAAACCGACTTCAAAAAACACAAGGTCACCGACTTCTGAAGCTAAAGTTATTTTTCACTTTTTTGTGTTTTTTGAAGTCGGTTTAATTTTTTGATGCTTATCTTTGATGCTTATCTTCAATTGATGTAATTATGTTTATAGCCACCTGCTCCGCCTCACCTAATTAGAACTGGTTTTTGTTTGACAAATAAAACTACGGTTCTCACACGTGTTATTGTGGATACTTTAGATACTCGTATTTGATTAGACAGGACGACACCAAACTATGTAAGTGTGAAATATGCTAATGATTGTTATACTTCGCACAAATGTTTTCCATGAAAGTTTCGTTTTAGTAGCCTTTCGACTATCTTGCTATCGATCATCTAGAGATCGCGTCGATCGCGTAGCGGGGCTCCGTCGACAACGCTGTTTAGAGGAATATAAACGTTTTGAGATTAGGGTATGTTAATCGGTATTTCTCAGGAATGGTACATTGACTGAGGAGGCTTTGTTTAAAATTAGGGACCTGGAAAATGACTTAATTCATGCCAATAATTGTATATTTAAATTACAGAAAGAAAGAGAAAGTACTCAGGTTATAGAAACAAACCTCTTATATAATGAATTATTAAATAGTAATTGTAACCCCCCTTCCTTAATAACTATTGACCTGACTGAAGATTCCTTACTCAAACAGAATTTTATAGTTAGCAATAGGAAGTTTAAAAAATATGCAAGATTAAACAGAATTATTAAAAAATGCAATCAATTTAGGAAACAACATAAACGCTTTTCCAAATATATTCCACTAAGGAAAGAGCATGTTGATTTAGTTAATAAGTTAAATAATTACCAAATAAAATTAGAGGACAGTATAAAAATTTATGAAATTGATACTCAGCAGTTGCAGTCTGAAATTCAGGTACTTCAGGATTCACTAAGTTCCCTTTCTAGTAGGTATAAGATTTCTCAAAACCAAATTAGGGAACATATTTATGCGGCAAATGAGTTGGTAATGGGTCAATGTAGTTGCCAGACAGTTACCAACCATGATATTATCCAGCCTCAGGTAATGGAGGACCCATACCAGGTTGAGAATTTGCCTCGGGACAGCACTCTAAATCAACAAACAATTAATATAACACAAGATGATTTACACGTGGTACAGCCTGAGTTATATGATAGTTTGCCTGAGTTTGGTAATTTTGTCTCATCAAATAGTAATGTTTGTGATCATTCAGTTATGTTCTCTGACAGTATAGGTAAGGGGCTAGGTAAATTAATTAGTAATAACCTGAGTTATTGTACCCAAAACAATTGTATGCCAGGGTCAACCTACAAACAGGTCATGGCATCTGTAACAAAAAGTGTTTGTGATCCTAGTACCACCATTACTATATGTGTTGGGAATAGTTCAAAGGTTAAAAAGGAAGACATCACTGACTATGTTTCTGAGTTGTTAAAGTTAAATTGTAAAAAAGTAATTTTGTGTGCTTTTCCATATTTTGAAAATGTAAGTAGTAGGAAAAACGATTATATTCACATGTTAAACAAACACATACATTTTTTAGTAGGTCACTATAGTGACAAACTTATATTTCTTGATATTAACACTTTTGTTGATAAACTTAGATCGACGCGGGGTAAAGTGTATCTACCTATTAGTTGTAGACACAAAATAGCTCGGCTATTAGCTTTTAATATTCACACAGACATAAGTAGTATGTCTAAGTTTAGTTCTATTATTGATACTGCGACTATTAGTACTAATACTAATGAACAGGTGGTGACCTTAAATAAATATAGCATTAGTGCTATTGATGTTTACAAACTTTGTACTGAGGAGGAACCATATGTCACCGTGGAAACTTCTCAATTAGCTCTTAGGAATGATAGGATCATGTTGTCTGGCGATGGATCGGGAGTCTCGGGGCTCTCTCCAGATCTTAATATTAATTTAAACTAGGAAGTGAGACAACAGAAGGTACCATTAACAATATTGTTAATCCTACCAACAGCAAAGTATCTTCTGGCACTTCATTAGTTCGTAAAAAAGGGCCTCAGCAGAACTCTTTAAAATTATTCCACCAAAATATCCAAGGCATTTCTTCCAAATTATTAGAAATTGAATTGTATTTAGAGAAAAGTATGTTTGACATTGTTTGCTTTACTGAACATTGGTTAAAAGATTACCAAATGCTTATTAATTATGAGAATTATATGGTGGGTAGCTGCTTTAACCGTAAATCTATGCTGCGTGGAGGTTCCCTAATATTAGTGAAAAATTGTGTTAAATATAAGCAACGTACTGACATAGTAGGTCTTTCGGTTGAACATTGCGTCGAACTGTCCTGTGTTGAGCTAGATAAGCATATAATTGTGTGTGTGTACAGACCCCCAAACTATCAAAACTTTTCCTTATTTGAATCAATAATGGAAGATGTTCTGGCAAAACTTACAGCCAGTAATAAATCTACGATTATTTGTGGTGACTTCAATATCAATATTTTGGAAGATAATTCAAATAGCAGTCGGTTATTAAATCTTTTTAAGTCATTTGACTTGACTAACGTTTTTATAGAACCCACTCGAGTCACGCCTTCTTCTGCTACTTGTATAGATAATGTTTTCTGCGATTGTGAATACTTAGATAGAGCCGTAGTAAATAGTCTGCCGTCTGACCATAGCGGACAAACTGTAACTTTCAGGTGTAATACACCATTGCAAAAAGTTGATATTAAATTTAGACCTATAACTTCTAGTAAATTAAATAGGTACAATATTTCCCTACAGAACAAGTTAAGTGTTATGAGCCATGACAATATTAATATAAATCAATTCTATGATCATTTCTTTTCAATTGTTCACACTGAATTCAATAAAACTTTTGAAAAGAAGACCAAAAGCATTTGCCCTAAATTTATATTTAGTGATTGGGCAACTAGAGGTATCAGAAAAAGTAGGGAAACACTATTTGAGCTTTATGGCCTTAAGCCTTATGTAAACACTGAAACTTTTAACAACTATGTTGCTAAGTATTCAAAAATTTTTAGAAATTCTTGCAAGATTGCCAAAGCCCTGCACATTAGCAACAAAATTAAAACAGCAGAAAATAAAATTAAGACAGTTTGGAAAGTCATAAATAGCGAGACTAACAGGAAGAAAGTACGTAATACTAGCTATACATTAGATACAGTATGTGGTCCTAAAAGCTCTAATCAGGAAGTAGCTCAGGAATTTGTAAATTTCTTTACCGATATACCGTTAAAAACTACGGAGGCTCTAAATTCCTCTTCTGAAGTCTCAATCGGTTTATTGAAAGCGAATGTATCTGGATGCCAGGCTGAATTTAAATTTAAACACATAAACCCGATGACAGTTATTAAAGCTTTCCGGCAAATAAAAATCAAACTGACCGAAGATCTATGGGGAATGTCTATCAAAGTTTGTACTTCCATACTTGAGACTATAGCTCCATACTTAGCTTTAATTTTTAATTTGTGCGTAGACCAAGGAGTTTTCCCTGATTTAATGAAATACAGTAAAGTCATACCGCTTTTCAAATCCGGGGATAGTAAAGATACTAATAATTATAGACCTGTATCCGTGTTGCCAGTTTTTAGTAAGGTGTTCGAAAAGGTAATGCTTAATCAGATGCTCAATCATTTCAACACCAACGGAATCTTACACGATCAACAGTATGGCTTCACCAAGGGACGTTGTACAACTGACGCCGGTGTAACCTTATTAAAGCACATATTCATGGCGTGGGAAGAGTCCCAAGACGCTGTAGGAATATTTTGTGACCTCTCCAAAGCATTTGATTGTGTAAATCACGACACATTGCTTTTGAAACTTGAGCATTACGGACTAGGTAAACTTGCACTTAGTTTGGTAAAATCTTATTTAAGTGATAGACTGCAATATGTTCAAATAAATGGTGTTAATTCACAGGGCTTGAAAGTAAAAATGGGGGTTCCGCAAGGCTCAATATTGGGTCCTTTCCTCTTTTTAGTATATATAAATGATCTACCCTATTTACTGAAAAACCAACCTCAAAATATGGTATTATTTGCCGATGACACTTCCTTAATTTTTAAGATAAATAGACGAGCCCAAAATCTAGATGACGTGAATAATGCCTTACTTGAAGTCCATAATTGGTTCACAGCAAACAATTTGGTATTAAATGAAAAAAAAACTAAATGCATAAGATTTGCTTTACCGAATGTTAAAAGTAGTGATTGTGAGATAATATTGAATAAAGAGAAACTCGAATTCGTAGATAAAACTGTTTTCCTGGGGCTTACGCTTGATTCAAGGCTTCAATGGGGTTCTCATTTAACATCTCTTGCGGGGCGCTTAAGTTCAGCAGCATATGCCATTAGGAAAATCCGTCAATTCACTGATGTAGATACCGCTAGACTAGTCTATTTTAGTTACTTCCATAGCATAATGTCTTACGGCATTTTGCTGTGGGGACGGGCTGCTGATATTGAGTCTATATTTATTCTGCAGAAAAGAGCCATCAGAGCCATATACAATCTCCGTAGGCGCGATTCTCTAAGGGAACTGTTTAAGGAAATTAACATCATGACTGTATATTGTCAATACATCTATGAAAACATAATGTATGTCAGGAAAAATCTGCATCTTTTTGGTAAAAGAGGTGACAGACACAATTACAGTACTAGAAATAGAGACCAATTAGTTCAGCCAGGCTTCAGACTCGCTAAAGTAGACTCGTCTTTCATGGGGTACTGTTTGAAATGCTATAATAAAATTCCACAAAGCATTCTTGAACTAAATGAAACCAAATTTAAAACATGCATTAAACGCACACTGTGTAAGCAAGCATATTACAAATTGGACGATTATATCGCTGATAAAAATGCTTGGGTCAATGCCGGTCCTGCTCCACAAGGACAGGGGCGCATAAAGGGATAGCGCTAATTTGTGTTGTTGGAGCTGCTGAAGATTGTACAACTATCTTTGCATTGTATAAATTCAATATCTTTAGTATTATATAACCTCATATTCCATATTGTGTGAGTGCTATGTACTAGAATGCTATCATTCGCTGGAAACCTACGTTTTTATTTTATTTATTTTTTTGACTTGAATGTGCCCTGGCGGTTATGAGTATGTCATGCTCACTCAAATGTCTCGCTGATGGTGGCGCGTGTGTCGGACCATTTAGTTCCCTTCAAAATGGTTGAGCTGAATGGTGCTGATCCATGCGTCATGTTCGTGAACGGGCGCTGTCAGTTGTGACTGGTCATGTCTTAGTCGCCATGGTTTATTTGAATTAATTATTTTGTTTTTGGGTTGTATTTTGTTTTGCTATGGACACTTTTATCGTGCAAATCTTGCTACATTGTTCTCACATAATATACCATCTCAACATGATTGATGTAACCTAGATTTTGTAACAATATTTTGATTTAAAAGAGTGTCCATGGAGTTTCTTGCCCGTTCTTCTCCATAGAGATCTACGCTAGGGAATGGGCAACTACAGTACTTTCACAGTTTTTATGTCTTGTGACTGGGACTGTAGCTACATTAAATGTTCATTTTTGTTTCGACAATTCAAAAGTGCCTGTAACTGGCCTACTTGAAATAAATGCTTTGATTTTGATTTTGATTTTGATTTTGACTTTTCATGAGAGTGGTACCATGGGGCAAGGAGGACCCCCCTCCCTTCTCCTCCTCCACGAGTTGACTTCCATCGCATAGATTTCACAATATTACGGTTTCACTTCGATAGGTTGTAATGTACCGAAAAATGATGCGTTAAATTGTAAGCAGTATGTTTTGACAATCTTTCGAGAGTTTACCATCTCGCTAGTTATATTACAACCTAACGGGTTTTACAATTTTACGGTGACATGTATAAAGTTGTGACGAGTCTTACGCGGGTGATGATATCCATGAATAGCCTTTCATTTAGGATTTCCTTCACCATTTTGTCAAAATTTAATCATGCACGAAAATACACGTTATTTTATACGATATAATTAAACAATTATAAAACCAATTAGCGACAATAGCTGTCGGGTCAGTCACAAGTTCGAACGACCAATGTCACCGAGTTAAGGATTGTGTATTTACAAACAATCCTCGGTACAAGTCCTGCATTGTGTCGGTGTCTACATGGAGGGGCGCGACCTCTGCGCGCGCGCATCCGATGTTGCGCCACCGACTACATCGGCCCTCGGGCGCACCCAGCATTAGAGTTGTGGGGGCAAGACTCTATGTGATCGGAGTTTCAATACGCTTGAAGTAGCTTTGATATGAGTGATTAATGGATTCAGCTGCCAGTTCAGGTGGTGGTCAAGGGGGTGTCAGGGCCATGGTCCCACAGGGTTTGCAACCAGGTCGGGTGGAATAAAAGATTTACATGTGATATGATATAACAGGTAAATGGACTAATAGGTTGTTGAAACACTTTTTTTAATATGCTGACTTGCGAGCAGCACTAGTGGGCCTAGACGAAATGACTTTCTACTATTACGGAGAATCACTGACTAAGTCACAAGTGCCTAAGCGATCGCCATTTGTTTATCTCTGGAAGTTTCTTGATCAGGACCAACAGGAGCACAATTCTTTGCCTTGACCAACTTTGACAAAAACAGCATTCGGTCATTCGAGCAATTTCCGAAGCCTCGATTGACGTCTCAAACCGATTTGGCTGTCAAGGTCATAGTCAAATTAATTTATGTAACCTACTTTTTTTATTTTTTATTGTAAATCACAACATGTCATGTTTTGTAGTACACTTCGAAGCGAATAAACGTACCCACGTAATTATTATTATTCCATTTGGTTCAAATGTTTGACAGAATTTGACACAAGATGAGATCGTTAGTCAATTAGAAAATTGGAATAAAATAACACTTCAGGAGGAACTTTTACCACAAATCATAATATTATCGATCATTACGAATTCGGTGCCAAATGTCAGGCTGTCATTATGACCCACTGAAGGACAAACAGAACCACTGCAGATCAATCAAAGGTCCCGTTACCTTACTGTAAATTGATTTTGAAATTAGGCACAGCCAGTTATTTTAAACAGGGTAATCAAATCATCGGTCCGTCTTTTAATAATTTGTTCAAAATAAACTACTTTTTGCAAAACTTTTTTTAGGAACATGAAAAACCAACAAGAAGGGTTCGAAAAACAACAAAGAGTCTATAGGAACTTCATCGCGAAAACTGCTACTAACCATGAATTCAGTATTTACATTTTTGAAGCAGCTGTTTTTGTTCAATAGCCGGCGACATATTATGCTGCCTTTGGGGAGTCTACGATCATAATAAATTATGCTTGTGCTGTATTAATGGTGAGGAGAGCTGCGGTGGCCCAGTGGTGGCGGCCCCGACTTACGAATAGTAAGTCGTGGGTTCGAACCCAGACAGTCGCATTACTTTTTGTAAATTTATTTCATCACCGCTGCTCTCAAAACGGTGAACAAAATATCGTGAGGAAACCGGCATGTCCTAGAACCAAAAATTCGACACATGTGACATCTACCAATCCGCACTGGGCCCGCGTGGTGGATTATAGCCCATTCCCTTTCATTGTCCGTGTCTCAGCAGTAGGAACATTTTAGGCTGATGATGATGTATTAATGATAATAGTTTGCGCGTCCATACATGGATGTAAGGAAAATGGAACCTCTCTGTACCTGAACCTGAAATGTTTTCCCAATCAAACTTGAACCTCATGCTTTAGCGATTAAGTTGAAATTAAAAAAAACTTTTTTGCAAAAAATAAAACCGACTTCAAAAAGAAAAAGTGAAAAATAACTTTAGCTTCTGAAGTCGGTGACGTTTGTATGATTGATTTAATTTTTTTGTCACCGACTTCAGAAGCTAAAGTTATTTTTCACTTTTTCTTTTTGAAGTCGGTTTTATTTTTTGCAAAAAAGTTTTTATTTTTCACTTTTTAGTGGTTCACATGGAAAGTGCATACCGTTACAATTACAACAAGCCCAAACACGACTAGGATACATTGTCTCATTATGGAGTTCCGTGACTCTTGGCTTCATCATCAGATCTGATGGTAGAATGGTTCTTATCAAACGCAAATGCTTCACTTGTTGTAGAAAATATAAAAATTGCTGTACGTTATCCTATAAAATTTGAAGAGTTCCCTCGATTTCGCCAAGATTCCATCATCAGATCCCGACTTGGCGACTATGGGACCAACTTGGAAGTATACCCTTTCAAATAAAAAAAGAATTTTTCAAATCGGTTTAGGCGTCTTCGAGTAATCGGGTAACATACATAAAAAAAAAAAAAAAAAAAAAAAAAAATACATACAGTCGAATAGAGAACCTCCTCCTTTTTGGAAGTCGGTTAAAAAAATTACAGATTGTAGCAGCTTCATGTGCTTGGCGTCTGTACAAACATTACGTAGGTAATCTACAATCAAAAGCGGCGTTATTGATGTGGTTAATTTTCTGATAGTTGCTTTCTCAGTCATTGTAGCTAATGACTTAAAATGACTCGCGCGAATGTGTTAAGTTGTGTAAAATGTGAATAAAATGCGAATGTGTACAATGTGGGGAAATTTCTCGGAAATTGGTATGAATAGAGTCGTTTTTTCATTGATTTACCATGGTTCAATTAAGGACATCTACTCGAGGACAGTACTCGAGGAAAATGAACTTTGCATACTGATTGAGAAGGGTGTTTTGTATGTACTTATAATCGATTTTTATCCTGAACTAGTTGGCCCCCATGCGTTGTAATGCCTTTTCTCAAACATTAGAATTAAAAACGAGATATTTACCATGTTTATTGTTTGTTTTTTTTTATTTATTTTTTTTATTTCGGGTTTTTAATTCTGATGTTTACAAGTGTTAGTGACCATGTCAGTCTAAAAACTCATAATGCCTTTTCTGTTTTGTCGTACCTAGAACAATTTTATTGTGCAAAATTTCATCAAAATCGGTTAATTACTTTAAGAGTCCATATGTCTATAGATAGACATTGTTTTTTTAGATAATGTCCTACACGGGCGAAACTTTTTGCTTTTTTTTTTTGCAAAAGTTGTTTTCAGCTATACTTTGATTAAAAACAATCTTAATTTATGAGACTTCTGTTGTTGTATGTCATGGGGAAAATCCAATATAATTTTAAAGTCTCTCTGACGTCAAAGAACATGCTTTACCGGTCCGAACGAACAGAGAAAAGATCAAAAGATGCCTACATGTATCCTACATATAACTTAACATCACGCTTGTAATCCCCGAACGGTTGGGCAGAGCAAAGATGTATCACATTATTATGTTGCCAGATATCTTTATGCTCCTTTTACATCGGGGGAAAACTTATTGCCATCAATCGGGCACGAATCTAGACACGGCTATGAGAAATTCTTCATGGAAAAGTTATTTTACACATCCGACTGTTGATTGATTTTTAAATTTGTAGATCACAGAGAGAACGTGACTTTGAATAATGTCAATTTGTTTGTTTTCTTTTAATTGTCTTTTTTTTTGACAATGGGTCCAGTGTACTGTCTGTCGGATTAGCGAGCGTTTTTTTAGAAAAACTATAGTTTTGTAAATATTTTTTTTTTCGGTAAACTCTATTTACATGTTTTATTTTCTTTATTAGCAATTAAGAGTTTTTATAATTATAGGTAATTAAAAAAATGTTAAGAAGTTGCAAAAAAACAACTAATTACGCAGTTTTAATTAATTTATAACAAGCAGGATGTAGATGAATTATATAATAACAAATAAAATGCTAATAAATTATTTCATAGTGCTAAACTAAAGAGGTCGTTAAGAATTTTCCAGACTTCGCCACCATATTGACTGTCAACAAACACTGTAAACTGTCAGAGCTATCCGTTAGTTCGAAACTAGAAACTAGTTAAACAGTTCGAGCAAATAGTTCTCACGCATCACGTGAATATATCCTGACACTTAACAAATAGAACTATGTCTTGTGTACCATATTAAATATGTCATATTTGCGTACAATTTCCATGAACGCGTAATAATTAAAAGAAAACAAAGAATCCGTCTTTGAAAGAGGTAGATAAACAGTGTGCTTATGTAATTTGGTGTTACAGTTGGCCTATTGTGAAAATATGATGCAATGTTTATTTTGGCCGCGAGTGTAATAATAAAGGAGATCGCTCGCTTCTTGGATTTTTCACCAAACGCATAAAATAATGACATTCGTATCATTTTACAGTGTCTCTGACAACATTATATTCTTTGTGTAGGTACTGCGCAGATACTTTATAAAAATATACTCTTTGTGAATATCAATGGACATTAAGTAGCAACTCTGGCATTCGTAATTTGTTTGCTAAAATAGATAAATGCGCAGTGTGCAGAAATTCTTTGACAACCATTACAGAGATTCGTCAATTTGCATAATTATGGTTGCTTTGAAGGTCGCCGCGACGCACAGTATCTCTTATAGTAGCTTAAATAGTTATACATGTAGATACCATAAATTATCATTTTGAACATATTTTTTTCACACAAGTTGCCAAAAATAGCTTCCAGATGTCAAAATTTGGTGCAGTAGATAGAGATCATGACAATTTACATTTTTATTCATTGGTATCTAAACTAACAAATTGTGCCTTTGAATACTTTTTAATGTTTAAAAGTAATTAGTAGTAAAAAGTTAAACCTGCCTTCGTCCCCAACCACGTTACAATAATATTCTCAATCTAGGCCGTTTTCCATTTAACTGTACTTAACTATAATTAGAGACAAACCAGAGGAGATCATTGTGCAATTTATTCGAAAAGATGACACGCCAAATTCGTGTTTTTACGACGTAGGGCACGTAGGTAACACATATGTCCAAGTTCACGACACAGATGAAGGCTAAAGATGACCAGTAACAGACGAGTGGACCATAAGTAACCTTTAAAGTACAAATAAAGTCACAATCATGGAGGAAATGCTTGAGAATTTAAAATGAACCTGCGCAGTTGTCAACGGAGGTCAAAAAATATTTGATTGTCGTAACCTCGGCTGTTGCAAAACCGGCGAAGAGAGAAAGTACGGGCTATATGGCAGGTACCTACCTACCTGCCCACTCTACTCAGTGATGTGTGGTGTGAAGAGTGCCGTTAGCGAACATCAACGAATGCAGGCGGAAGTGTTGTGGTCATATGACGTGCAATAGCTTGCGAATGTACTGTGGGCAAAAGAGTTTGGTTGGCAGGAATAGATGTTGATATCCTTGAGGTAGGTCATTGTTCCATACAGTAGGACGAAGTAGCGCAGGCAAAAAAACCCTGAACTAAAGAAGTAAACGTTTTGTTTTATTAATATTGTTGTTTTTGTAACCACGGGACGGGATTGCTTAGTGCAGAGCAGTTGTAACGACCGCGGCTTACGAGTTGTGGTCGACAGTAGTGTCTAAACTGTGTTAAACAGACTATAGTGACGAAAAACAGTTTCAGAAAACCGGCCAAGAGCGTGTCGGGCCACGCTCACTGTAGGATTCCGTAGCTTCCCAGACCATTAAAAATACCAACATTTTTTGTCAGCAAAAATAACTTTGTTTTTCATAGTATTTGTATGAAAAACAAAGTTATCATTTGCGTTTTTTTGAAAAAGTGCTATATAACTCAAAAACTATTCAACTCATCAAGTTGAAAATAATTTTCCTAGAAAGTTCATATAAAGGTCTACTTCTGTGATTTTTTTCATATTTTTTAAACTTATGGTTCAAAAGTTAGAGGGGGGGGGGACACATTGTTTTTGACTTTCGGAGCGATTATTTCCTAAAATATTAATATTATCAAAAAATGATTTTAGAAAACCCCTATTCATTTTTAAATACCTATCCAACAATATATCACACGTCAGGGTCAAAATTAAAAAAAAAATCGCTCCCCACTTTACGTCTGGGGGAGGTACCCTAATAAAAATGTTTTTTTAAATTTTTATTTTTGCACTTTGTCGGCATGATTGATATACATATTGGTACTAAATTTCAGCTTTCTGGTGCTAACGGTCACTGAGATTATCCGCGGACAGACAGACAGACAGACAGACAGACAGACAGACAGACATGGCGAAACTATAAGGGTTCCGTTTTTTGCCATTTGGCTACGGAACCCTAAAAACGGCATGTCCTTTAAAACTTTGTTTTATAAAATGTTGTATTATGGGACGTCATACCGTTTTTAAGGCATGCGCAATCGAAAACGTATATAGTTAAAGTTAGCCACAGCTGTCTTGTTATCTATTTAGTCGACTGTACAATGTATATTGTACCTACAATGCCCCATCTTTTGTCAAGTAACGATATACTTCATGATATAACATTGCTGCTTTTTGCTTTGCATGTTGCGCCATGAACCGAGAAGATGGGTATACAACACATAATTATACTGTTACTGGACCAGTTGGCTTTAGATATCTTTTGTACATAAGTAATTTAAAATAACAATATTATCATTACTTCTTTAGTTGTAAGAATCATAAGGACCATAGTATATGTTTATGATAAAGACGAATGGCTTCAGCATATTTGCATAATTGGAACAGCAGTAAAGCTCAAACAATCCTACCACAGGTGTGTAAGCACCGGTTTGGACTCACCTCATTACAGTATGTGGGTACGGTGTAATGTGTCGCAGAATGGAGTTTCATAGAATTAATGCTGAAATGCTCCAGTTTAGGCGATGCTATTCCCAGGTAGTGCTTATAACTGTGGGACCGTTCAAGTATTACGTAAGCACTATTGGGGGGGCGGGGGGTCTATGCTTTGCTTATTTTTGATGACATGGGGGACATTTATTTTTACACATTATTGGATTTTCGGCAGTATTTCAATAAAACTCGCGTTAGATTTCTATAAACACGATATATTTTAAATACGTACAAATCACATGACGTTTTGTAAAACCAAAAGCGAAGACAAGACAGCCAGCAGTGTCAGATTATGAAACCACCAGTCTCTATGATCTATCTTATAAGTTTACATATCCAACACTCCCACTTAAATTTATAAGATAGACATAACAATTCACTAGGTACATAATTCTTTCTTTTACCTTTAACTAAAACAGAAAACCAACATTCTTATATTTAAACATAAAGGTACACATAATCTCATACCTATAAATTGTTGCATTAAACATTTCTCATCATCTTATCCCTAATTGAATTAAATTTCATTCCAGGCAAAGCTTTAGTCAGGAAATCAGCCAACTGATTTGAGCTCTCAACATATTTAATATCAACAATTTTCTTTGCAACATTCTCTCTGATAAAATTATATTTTATGTCTATGTGCTTACTTCTTCTATGAAACACAGGGTTGTTAATCAATTTTATAGCACTCTGATTATCAACATTTAAAGTAATTGAGCCTTGTGGCTCCCCAATATCACATAGAAATTGCCTTAGCCATAAAATTTCTTTAGTGGCTTCACTAGCAGCCATGTACTCCGACTCAGTTGTGGACAACGCCACAGTATTTTGCTTACGGCTAGACCAAGTGACAGGACCTCCATTCATTAAAAATATATAACCTGTATTAGATTTCCTAGTGTCCAAATCACCTGCAAAGTCAGAATCTGAATAGCCAACTAATTCAACATTACCTTTGTAAACAATAGACATATCTTTAGAATTAATTATATAACGTAAGATTCTTTTCACAGCTGTAACATGTGAAGGACCAGGGTCATTGACATACCTGCTAACAACATTCACAGCATATGCTATGTCAGGTCTAGATACAGATGACAAGAATAACAATGCTCCCACTGCTTGTCTATATGGGAAATTAACTGGTACTTTACTTGTGTTCTTAGACAAATGTACATTTACATCAGCAGGGGTACTACTACTTTTAGCATCTGACAAATTAAATTTATTTATTATTGTCTTAATATACTGCTTTTGACTTATCCTTATGCAATCTGTTGGCGACAGATCTGGCAACCCCGTTGCTAGGGTTTGTTTAGTTGTTGTTTGGCTAGCGACGGGCGGCTTACGTTTAAAATTCCTTATTTTCTTAATAATATTGTTACTTATTTATAAGACTCTGTGATCCAATATTACACCCAATTGCACCTTTAACTGCCTTTAATTTGGTGTCTAACATTGGTCCTTCGAGCCGTGGTCTGAACCAGCGGTTTGTCAAAATTCAAATTTTCTTTCGGGTGTGAAAATTTTCTTAAAGATGATCACACGAGCACAAACTCGTAAAGCCGACCCGCAGGAGCAAGTGGCCGGGGAAAAAACACGTTCAGTGTCCTCAGCTTCAAGCGCCACGACAATTGCTCGCTTCAAGGAGGCGGAAGCAGCTCGCAAGATGCAGCTTGCAGAAATTGCAAAGCGGGAGGCGACCGCCGTAGCCGCTGCTGAACGTGAAGCTGCGGAAGCTACCTTTGAGGCGAATATCGCGGCGCTCGAAGTGGAGGAAGCCTTGAGCACCAGGAGCAGTCGCACTGTAGACTGGGTTCACAAAAATAACTTCGCAGAAACGGCAGACGACGTGGCAGATCCTGACGGGAGCTTGCTGCGCGAGCATAGTATGGCGCAACACATTGCACACGCAGCACCAGGTACGGAGCTCGTGCGCGACGTCATGCAGCGTTCGCCAGCGGCAATTGCCAAGGCTGCAATCGCTATCTCACCACGTCAACTGCGACCTACGTGTGATCTACCTCCTCAGCCCTCATGCTCTGGTAATGTTACCGTACCCCGGGTAAGTGACATAGAAAAACTTGCTAATGCTATAATTGCTTCACTACCAAAACCGAACCAAAATCAGAGCCGTTGTCAGATAAAGCTTACTGAGTTTAGTGGCAACATAACTGACTGGCTCTTGTTCAAGCGGACGTTTGATGACACGAAGGATAATTATACAGCTAGCGAGAACATAGACAGGCTACGCAAAGCCTTGAGCGGAGAGGCTAAAGACTCAGTACTTTCTCTCCTATTATGTTCCGCCAAACCTGAGCTGATAATGCAGTCGCTCGAGTCACGCTTTGCTCGTCCTAAGCAAATTGTTCTCAATGAACTCGCTTCCGTGAGAAGTTTGCCTAAAGTTGGGCGAGAACCCAACGCATTGGCTATTTTTGCCAGTAAAGTAAAAAACTGTTTAAGTATAGTCAATTTATTAGGCGAATCACCGTACATACAATCACCAGAACTCATTCATATTCTTGTTTCAAAGATGAACCCGCTTCTTCAAAACAAGTGGTGCGACTACGCGGCGGAGCACTGCGTGCCAGGGCATCCGCAGATCGAAGTCTTCGCTCGTTTCCTTGAGGTGGAGGCAGACAAGCAAGCCAACTTTGGGCTGTGTGAAGTCTTCAATTCTCCATCGTATAGTGACAAACCCAGGCAACAGGCATCACAATCGGCAGGAGTCCCTCAGCGCAGTAACTCACGACCGAATCGCATTTCACAGATACTTCATACAGATACATTTTCATCCGCCGATTCAT
Organism: Xestia ashworthii; assembly: GCA_950022955.1. Lineage (NCBI taxonomy): Eukaryota > Metazoa > Arthropoda > Insecta > Lepidoptera > Noctuidae > Xestia > Xestia ashworthii. The sequence continues at coordinate 8,654,014 of OX465550.1, forward strand.
CTGAACATCCAACTGTAAATTTACTATCCTCATCAAACACCAACGCGCCTTTGTCATGCCTCTACTGTTCTGCGAGCAATCACAACGTGAAATCCTGCCCAGAGTTCGCAGCGTTGAAAATTATCGATCGCGTATCTTGGGTTAGAGATAACAAACTCTGTGTGAAGTGTTTACGCAAAGGCAAGCACAGCTATAAGTTTTGCAAAGCAAAGCCGTGTGGTGTTGATGGTTGCAAGGAATTTCACAATAAAATTTTACATTTAGCGAATAATACATTATTTTTATCCCATCCAAATATAAATAATGTCATGTCATGCGTCAATTCAGATCCCTCGACATCTCATGTCATCAATGACAACTATAAAAAAGAAACAGTTGGATCGTGATAGAAAAGGTTTTATTAGTTCCAATGAGTTTTCATCTAATAAGGATATAATCACAAATACTTCGTATTCTTGTGCGTCCAATAATGAGAATTCTGTCCTTTTAAAAGTAATCCCAGTTATTCTTTCTGGCCCCAAAGGCGAGGTAGGAACCTTCGCTCTGCTGGACGACGGATCCACAGCAACCCTCCTTGATTCGGAGTTAGCTTATCAGCTAGGTGTTTCTGGAACCGACGAGAATATGCGTATTGAAACCATTACAGGAATTAGTGATAGTATCCCTGTTAAATTTGTAGATTTCCAGATTCGCGGGAAATACGAGAAGGAAAAGTATTTTATACGTAAAGCCCGCGCCATTCCTAATTTAAAACTGAGACCGCAAGAGGTCACAGCTATGGACACTAGCTTTCAGCACCTCCAAGGTTTATCAGCCGAGTTAGTGTTTAGTATGGCAACGCCCAAATTGCTTATAGGTACATCAGATTGGCATTTGCTGCTATCAAAGGAGAATAGAGTAGGAACCGCGCGGCAGCCTGCTGCCGTTCGTACTGCCTTAGGTTGGGTTTTATTTGGTAAAATCTTACTCCAAATTCTTTGTCTGATGTTTCCATTAATCATATTGTCACTAACGACTCTCGAGATATTGAGCTAGATACTCTTATCAGAGATTATTATCGGCTAGATTCCATCGGCATCAAACGCGAGGATAAGGTAAAGTCGGAGGATGCTAAGGCTATTAGCATTTTAGACAAAACTACACGTCGTTTAGACAATGGTAGATTTGAAGTCGGTCTGCCGTGGCGTGAAGATGAACCTCGTATCCCAGATAGCTATTATCTCGCCTTGTCGAGGTTTCGCAGTTTATGTAAGCGGTTTGATAAGGATAAGGAATATGAACGGTTGTATAAGCTTAACATCGAGGCACAAGTTCAAAAAGGCTATGCCGAAGAATGCATTGATGGGCATGATAACCCGAGTTCATCTTCGCGTCGCTGGTATTTACCTCATTTTGGAGTGACCAACCCAAACAAACCGGGAAAGCTAAGAATAGTTCATGATGCATCAGCTAAATCATCGGATGTCAGCCTCAACTCGCTCATTCTCCCCGGGCCTGATCGGCTCCAATCACTTTTTGGAATTTTAATGAGATTTCGTGAAGGTCAAATTGCTCTGAATGGGGACATTCGGGAAATGTTTCCCCAGATCAGGATTAGAGAGGATGACCGAGATTGTCAGCGTTACATTTGGTTTTCCCCTGACGGACATTTGAAAGAGTTTCGGATGTCATCTTTGATTTTCGGTGCATCGGCATCGCCCTTTATCGCGATCTATATTAAAAATAGGAACGCTATGGACTTCCAGGATCGATATCCTGAAGCCGCCAGATCTATAATCCGAGATCATTACATGGACGATTTCCTGGCCTCGTGTGATTCTTTGGTAGACGCCACCCGTCTTGCTGGCGATGTCCTCCATGTACATTCTCAGTGCGGCTTTGAGATGAGATCATGGGTGTCGAATGTTCCCGAGTCTCTTAAATTGATTCCTTCACATCTTCGAAAAGAAGGTACGAGTAATGTCGACCTCAATTTGAGCGGAGCACAGGCAAAGCCTGCTGTGCGCGTCTTGGGGATGCTTTGGAATCCTCAAGATGACACTTTCAATTTTAAGATTGACGTCGACATACCTCTACCTGCAAAACTCACAAAGCGTCAGATTCTTAGAGATCTTATGCGCATTTATGACCCTTTGGGACTTTTGCAGCCTACTATTACCAAGGGCAAAATTTTATTCCAAAGAACTTGGCAGTTAGTGAATTCTTGGGATGTTCCACTCCCGACTTTCGAATATGAGCAGTGGGTGGAATGGTACGATGCCGTTAAGTCGTTGAACGCCTTTAGCATTCCTCGAGCTTATAAGCCCAGCTCTACGTTTATTACACAAGAGCTCCATATTTTTACAGATGCCAGTGAAGTAGCATACGCATGCGTCGCGTATCATCGATTTCTGTTTCCGGATGGTACCATTCACCTCGCTCTCATTGCCAGTAAATCTAGAGTAGCACCTCTAAAACCAGTAAGCATACCGCGTTTAGAGCTACAGGCAGCTTTACTCGGTGTGAGACTAGCCCAAACGATATGTAGCGAAATCCGCAACCAACCTTCTCGTAGATTTTTTTGGTGCGACTCAAAAACCGTCTTGGGTTGGATTAGAAGCGACTCGCGCAAATACAAAGCGTTTGTCAGCCATCGACTTGGCGAAATATCAGAACTAACACAGGTGAACGAGTGGCGTTGGGTACCTACAGATTTAAATGTAGCTGACGACGCCACTCGTCTCAACACTGTCTCCATAGACAGATGGTTGTATGGTCCCACATTTTTAAAAGACAAGGTAGACACCTGGCCGCAGGAAGTGGACCAAATTATCTCTCCAGAAGTAGAGCTAAAGTCAAAAAAAAGGACGGTCTATATTAATTTTATTTCCTTGTCGGCAGAACGGTTTTCCGATTGGCGGCGACTACTTCGAGTAGCCGCACGCGTTTACCAATTCATCCGTCTATTGAGACGGAGAGACGCGCGAACGGCTGATGCTTTCTGCAGAGGATTGCGTCCGCTACTCGCACGGGACGTGAATAACGCTGAGATATATCTTCTCGGACAATCCCAACGAGATTCTTTCGGCGAAGAAATAGAATGCCTTCGTCAAGGCAAGAACATTTCCAGGAGGAGCCGTCTGTGTAAACTTACACCGAGGTTTTGTGACGACGGCTTGCTAAGGGCGAGAGGAAGAATCAGTTCTGTCACCGGAGTCACTTCAGATATAAAAGAACCATTAATATTGGACGGTCGACATCCTACGGTAAAACTGTTAATCGCAAGATATCACGTATGGGCTCTGCATGGAAATAATGAGACGGTGGTGAACGAGTTACGGCAGAAATATGCTATCCTTCATCTAAGGCCATCCGTACGCTTCATAGCTGCACGCTGCCGAATCTGTCGCCTCAAAAGAGCGAAGGCCCATATCCCGCCTACCGGTGACCTTCCTATAGAAAGACTACAACACCACTATCCTCCATTCTCCTTCGTTGGGCTCGACTACCTGGGACCCATAGATGTCACCGTGAAGAGGTCTCGTGAAAAGCGATATGTGGCGCTCTTCACATGTCTTGTGATAAGAGCTATTCATTTAGAAGTGGTCGCAAGTCTGACTGCGGACAGTGCAATTATGGCCCTTCGAAGGTTTATTGCACGTCGCGGATGCCCCACCAAAATAATATCAGATAACGGGACAGCCTTCGTCGGAGCAAACAGATTGTTGAAAGAAGCTTGGGACGCGCTTGATCACTCTCAAATACAAGAGTTTGCCGCATCCAACAATATAGAATGGCAATTCATCCCTCCTGGAGCACCATTTATGGGAGGGGCATGGGAACGCCTAGTGAGAAGTGTGAAAGTCGGCTTATCAGTTACACTCCGCGAAAAGGCGCCTAGAGATGAAATATTGCTGACGCTTCTCGCAGAGATAGAGCAAGTTATCAACTCTCGACCGCTAACGCACGTGCCGGTAGCACATGAAGACGAACCAGCCCTGACTCCCAACCATTTCTTGTTGGGGACTCACTCCACACTTCCATCACCAGCATCCTCGGACGCGGACCTCAGCAGTAGGCAAGGATGGCTGAAGGCCAATCGCCTTGCTGACCAATTTTGGTCTCGTTGGCTTAGGGAATACCTGCCCAATCTCCTGCCTCGGGGCCCATCTTTGGAACACCACAACTTACAAATAGGTGATGTTGTTCTTATCGGTGATACAAATTTCCCCAGAGGGATCTGGCCTCGCGGTAGGGTTGTGCAAGTGTTCCCTGGTAGAGACGGCATAGTGCGAGTAGCGGACGTAAGGACTAGCGCAGGGGTCCTACGTCGTCCTGCGCGTAAATTAGTTAAACTAGATCTGTCACCATAGCTGCTTTGGTAAGACTTTAGGTTCTTACCAGGGGGGAGAGATGTTGGCGACAGATCTGGCAACCCCGTTGCTAGGGTTTGTTTAGTTGTTGTTTGGCTAGCGACGGGCGGCTTACGTTTAAAATTCCTTATTTTCTTAATAATATTGTTACTTATTTATAAGACTCTGTGATCCAATATTACACCCAATTGCACCTTTAACTGCCTTTAATTTGGTGTCTAACATTGTGGTGTTGTAGTCTTTCTATAGGAAGGTCACCGGTAGGCGGGATATGGGCCTTCGCTCTTTTGAGGCGACAGATTCGGCAGCGTGCAGCTATGAAGCGTACGGATGGCCTTAGATGAAGGATAGCATATTTCTGCCGTAACTCGTTCACCACCGTCTCATTATTTCCATGCAGAGCCCATACGTGATATCTTGCGATTAACAGTTTTACCGTAGGATGTCGACCGTCCAATATTAATGGTTCTTTTATATCTGAAGTGACTCCGGTGACAGAACTGATTCTTCCTCTCGCCCTTAGCAAGCCGTCGTCACAAAACCTCGGTGTAAGTTTACACAGACGGCTCCTCCTGGAAATGTATGTTGGCGACAGATCTGGCAACCCCGTTGCTAGGGTTTTTAGTTGTTGTTTGGCTAGCGACGGGCGGCTTACGTTTAAAATTCCTTATTAAGATGTTGGCGACAGATCTGGCAACCCCGTTGCTAGGGTTTTTAGTTGTTGTTTGGCTAGCGACGGGCGGCTTACGTTTAAAATTCCTTATTTTCTTAATAATATTGTTACTTATTTATAAGACTCTGTGATCCAATATTACACCCAATTGCACCTTTAACTGCCTTTAATTTGGTGTCTAACATTGGCAAGACCAATGTTAGACACCAAATTAAAGGCAGTTAAAGGTGCAATTGGGTGTAATATTGGATCACAGAGTCTTATAAATAAGTAACAATATTATTAAGAAAATAAGGAATTTTAAACGTAAGCCGCCCGTCGCTAGCCAAACAACAACTAAACAAACCCTAGCAACGGGGTTGCCAGATCTGTCGCCAACACAATCTTTTTCTCTATCTATTTCCATACCAATAAATGAATTACAGTTTAAAATCTTAATTTCAAACTTTTGTTTAAGATCATTCAGTATATCAGACAAAACAACTTTACTTTTGGCCAATAGTAATCCATCATCAACATAGAGAATTAATATTACTTTGACACCTTTAAAATATCCTACGAATACACAATTATCAGATGGACACGATTTAAAACCATATGTAGTTAGAAAAGAACAAAACTTCTCATTCCAGCATCTCGAAGATTGTTTAAAGATTTAATTGTATATAGATTTAATTAACTTACATACTTTTGAAGACCGAGTTTCCAATCCCTCTGGCACCTCCATATATATTTCTTCGGAGAGCTCACCATACAAGAAGGCCGTCTTCACATCAAATTGCTCGATCAGCAGTTCGTCTCTCGCAGCAATACTAAGCAGCACTCTGATGGAATCGTACCTGCTAGTGGGGGAAAACGTCTCATTATAGTCCAAGCCCTTGACTTGTGTGAATCCTCGTGCACACAGTCGTGCTTTGTATCGTACTATTTCTCCATCTTTATTCTTCTTTAAGGTGAACACCCATTTACAAGTAACAGGCTTCTTCTCAGTTCGATCAGTCAGTACCCAAGTTTGATTTTCTTCATGTGACTGAAGCTCTTCAGCCACAGCTTTCTTCCATAGATGAGAATTTGGACTATTCATTGCTTCTTCATAAGTATTGGGTATTTCAAATTCAATAAAATTTGCTTCTTCATTCCTGTTCCTTCTAGGTCTCAATGTAATATGTCTATCATCATCTTCAGAAATTCTTTGTGGCGGCTGGTACGTCACATCATTGGGATCCTCTTGTGTTTCTACACTTTCAAAACTAGAATCGGAAACATTTTGGTCGTCTTCTGATGAAACTGGTATATCTTGTATTCCTTCACTTCGTTCTTCTTCTTCGGTGACAGAAATTGAAGTGGTGTTTTTCCTTAGTACGGGTATGTTGTTCTCATTAAAGTGTACATTTCTACTTACAGTTATCTTCCCACTTTCAACATCAAACATTCTGTAATTTTCATTTTCATACCCTACTAATATTAGTTTTACACTCTTCTTATCTAGTTTCTTTCTTCTTTCATCAGGTATTTGAACGTACCCTTCTGAACCAAATATTCTTATGTGTTGAAGGGCCGGCTTTTCTCCATTCCACAACTCATATGGGGATACATCCTTTGTCTGTGTAGAAGAACTTCGATTTAATAAATAAACAGCACAGTTTACTGCTTCAGCCCAGAGATTCAATGAAATATCACGAGAGTACAACATAGATCTTGCGCTCTCCATAATCGTGCGCATTTCTCTTTCCACTCGTCCGTTTTGTTCCGGCGTGTATGGTGCTGTGCGTTCATGAACTATTCCTTCACTATCCAAATAATATTTAAATTCATTGTTCACATACTCACGTCCGTTGTCTGTATGCAAAATACGAGTGCCATGACTAAACTTATTTTTCACGATTGCATTATATTTCTTAAAGCAATCCAGGACATCACTTTTGTGCTTGATTATAAACACATGTCTATAGCTGGTGGCACCATCTTTAAATAAGACAAAATATCTTGCTCCCGATACAGATGTATGTTCTACAGGGCCACACACATCACTGTAGGTTAAATCACCAGGTTCACTTCTTCCTCTACAAGATTTATGAAATGGCAAGCGGCTCCGTTTGCCATATTGACAAGCCTCACACACAAAGTTGATGTCATCTGTCAACTTTACTGGAATTGCACCATTCTTGCTCATATTTTGCACTTCCTGCAAGTTTAAATGCCCCAAACGTTCATGCCAGGTTTTCAAACTTGACTGTGCTAAATTACAAACTATTTGCACTGTTGTTTTAATATTTACCTCATATAGGTTATTCTGCTTCAATGTCGCAGTCATAACAACTCTATCATCTTTCAATATTAAAGCCTCATTGTACTTCTTAATTATAACATAGCCTTTTCTTGTTACCATACCTTCTGAGAACAAGTTTCTGCGTAGATCTGGTACATAAAGTACATCTTCAAGAATACTTTGCTCCCACTTGCCATTCACACATCTATTAAATAATATATTTCCGTGACCTTGTACCACTAGTTCCTTCTTATTTCCCAATTTCACAGTTGCATCACCGCTATTCTGACCATAATCTATTAACTCACAGAAATAATCGCGCCTGTGTGACATGTGTGCAGATGCACCACTGTCAAGAATCCATGCATCTATATCAGCTTCAGACTGTAAACATTGCTCGGCACTGAATGCAAGCATCTTTTGCTCTTGAGGTTTCCTCTCAGACTTCTTTGGGGCTCGACAATCTCTTGCGAAATGCCCTCTCTTGTTACAGTTATAACATAAAAATCGATGCATATTATATTGGTCAGATGTTGAACTTTGGTGCATACTGTGTTTCTCAAATTTTCTTTGTGGTTTAGAATGTTTCATGACTACTAAAGCACTTTCAGATTCCTCTTCATTTGTCAAGCTCGCTTCCTCATCTAATAATCTTGCTGTTAAGTTCTGAATTGTTTGAGAACGTGGATCTAATGACAACCATGCTTGACGCAGAGAGCGATACTTTGAAGGTAGTGTACTTAATATTTTTGTCATAATTGCAGTATTACTTACTTCCTCGCCAGTTTCTTTTACTTGTTTGGCTAAGTTCTCAACTTTCGAAATATGCTGTGCAATACTATCGGTTGATGACATTTTATATTGATAGAATTTTTCGTGCACCATCATTTTGTTTAGCTCCGATTTTTGTTCATAAATTGATTCCAATTTGGTCATGACTTCTTTAGCAGTCTCGCAGTTTTCTATTAGAGATATTTGGTTCAAATCCATAGATGAAGTTAAAATGAACATGGCCATACCATCATCTTTATCCCACTGCACTTGCGAACTGGTTTCCAAGGGTCTTGCTTTTTCTATATTCAATCCCTTTGCTCTTAACGCGCATTTGACTTGGAATTTCCATTGTCGAAAATCCTTGCCGTTAAATTTCTCAATTTTCATTGCGTTCGTGACCTCCATTACTACGTTACTTTTATACCGGTAGTAATCTTGCTCTTAACTCGACTTTTTATTGAAATATTTACTAATCAAGTGCCTGGGCCCATAACCTATTGGATTTTCGGCAGTATTTCAATAAAACTCGCGTTAGATTTCTATAAACACGATATATTTTAAATACGTACAAATCACATGACGTTTTGTAAAACCAAAAGCGAAGACAAGACAGCCAGCAGTGTCAGATTATGAAACCACCAGTCTCTATGATCTATCTTATAAGTTTACATATCCAACACACATATTGTCTATGCTTGACCTGACTGTTGATCCACATTCGCCAAAGTTGTATTGTTGAAGTCATCTATCCTAAGCTTATTTTCTTATTTCTAGAATTATATCTGCTGCTCGTGAATCAATAAAAAAAAAATGCATATACATTGGTATATGCATTTTTTTTACGTAAGCATGTGAGGGGGGATAAGAGCTTTGCTTACCTTTGCTGACAAGGGGGAGGGGGGAGTAAATAATTGTAATAAATGTGCTTACGTAATACTTGAACGGCCCCTGTACAGTAAACACCTGGATTGTCTCTCTTTGGAGAGGCGTATATCTAGCAATAATTTGATGATGTAATTGGACTGGAATATACGTGGTACATGGATGGAGGTATGTCTAAGTACCAACGTGTGGTTATGCTAGAGGTGGTTTTGGCACAATGCCACTTGGTGCACTACCTCCTTGGTGCCTCATTACTCATTACTTACACAACTACTGCACTACACGCGCTGAGGTCTTGTTTATATTTTCACTTATGCGATAATATGTATTATGTGGTAAGAAATATATGGCCATGATAACCTGTTACCAAAACATGGCGATAAGCGATACTAAATATTTTAATTCTTACATAATAGGTAAGGAGAGGGTGTGGCTTTAAACAACGCGGTCCGATTTGGCAGCAGAATCACAATGTTTGCCCTGATGATTTTTCTTTACGCCCGTCAGAGCTTTGGCTGCAAACAGATTTCATCATAGTCATCGTTGTCATCATTATACAGAACATTTATAGCAAATATTTCTGAGTTGACTTAACACATAATGAATCACATTTCAATACAGTCGAGAGTTCGAGATGATTTCACAAGAATTGCCTGTTCAAAGGTTACACGTCAAACGGCTTTGGACTTTGGTCGATCAAGGTAAAGCACGTCTGCGTATATCGGTCAAAAACTGACCATTGACTAAACTGGACTTTGAACGTCAGTTCGTCGTTCTGAACGTCTGTTATTTTTAATTCTGAACATTGCGAAATGAAATATTTATATTTTGTATTTACTAATTTAGGCTAATATTGAGGCGGAAATCTAACAGGTAGACTCGAATCAATAAGGAAATTTTTGTTTCTGGTTACTTTGGAGGGATATTGATGTTATGTACGTGGTTGCAACGTTAATGTTGACGATTTTTGTTAGAGGAACCGATTTTGCGTTTGTTGAACTATGGTAATGTTACGGGAAGTGCTGACAGCTGGGGCAGCAGAGGTTCAATGGCTCTCAAAGTGTTTTGTATTTCAACAGTGACTTTCAACACGATGTACAGAAAGGTTTTTAGTCTATGACAATCGAATACACATTTTAGCGCTCATAGAAGAAGTTTAGTGTTCATCTCAAACGATGTAAGGCCTGAATTCTTGTCGCGCTGATGGTCGGTTGGCGCTGTTTTTGGCGCTCGGCGTGAGTTCGGCTCGTAATGTCATTTTGTTTGAGTTTTACCACGTTATACCAGTTTAATAAATGGTAGTAAACTCTCTGTATATAATGTGATAAAAGTTGTGAGATACAATGATTTGCCTGAAAATTATGAAGGATAGAACACAATTTGTGTTCTATATATGTAGCATCATACTGCGACGCTGACGTTAGCGGCGACCGACAGCCGTATTTTGTTCTCGCTGACGTTACGACCGACCGTCAGCGTGATAAGGATTCAGAGTAATTCAGACCCAACAGTGAATCTATTAGAATGAAGAAATACTATGATATTCACGGGAAACTTACGTGCTTAAGTACTAAGTGGTTTGTGGAAGCAAAATAGGAAACAAATCACTGAAATGGCAGTAAGAGAGCCGCCATTACTGTGAGTTAATACCGATTTTAAAATGTTATTTGCGTGGTTGTCCGGTTGTTGAGTTTCAATTAGACTGGTTGCTGCATACCTACGTACTTCCCTAGGTAATACATACTCGTAAGACTACGTACTTAAGTAGTTCGTTACTGTTAGTGTTAAAAGATTCTGAAATTCTCTCCAAATTAAATACGTACGTTAGCACTTTACTAACTTACCTATCGAAACTTTTATGGTTATGTAACTTAACCTTTGGTATGCGAACGTATACTTTTTGTTTGTAAACACATATAGATCATGGAAGTTTATTACAGAGTCGATGACTCGGAAACAAATGTCCATGCCCATCACACAAACATTTGCTCCTACCGGGATTCGAACCCAGGACCCTAAGAACGTAATTCTATCAACATCTTAAGTACTACTTAGGCCCCACACTCATATTTAAAAACATTATTTTTCTGCAACGTATGAGGCTGACTGTGCATTTTATATGTCATTAGCCTATGTTGTGACATTGAAATCATGTATTTACGCACAAACATTACATAATGTACATAACAATTACCTAACTTCAATGTAAACAATGTAATAAAATATTATGTGGAAGTCGACGTTATATGGGTTTATTGTAACCATGACTCGTGTACCGAATACCTAATAGCATTATGTATTGTAAGCCTACGTTTGACACATTGATTAAACAAGTCAGATGGACGATGACAATGTGTAATCCCACCAAAAACATTCTGTAAAAAACTAGCCAAGTCTCGATGGAGCTGCTTGTTTATCTCTAAAAAGTAATGAAATCTAGACAAAGTCGTGCCAAGGCTAAGGTTCCTTACTGCAATTTCTTTATTATTTATAGTTAATGTTGTGTGACTTGGCCGTTGAACATCAATTTAGTTTTCGCGTAATGTTATATCTATTGTTACTACAAAATTGACTTGTAGGTACCCACTAACGTATAAAGAATGTTCAACGGCCAAGTCACACAACATTAACTATAAATAATAAAGAAATTGCAGTAAGGAACCTTAGCCTTGGCACGACTTTGTCTAGATTTCATTACTTTTTAGAGATAAACAAGCAGCTCCATCGAGACTTGGCTAGTTTTTTACAGAATGTTTTTGGTGGGATTTCACTTCTTTTTGTAGAAACGTGGGGCAAATTGATTTATTTAATTAGATTTTCTTATTTGACACAGTTTTTTTTCTTTTTAGGAGTAGTTTTTTTATTATTACAAATCTTTCTTTTCTTTTTTTCCGGTTCAGATTATTGTATACAGTAGCAACAGTTTTTCGTATGGCCCATTCGCGTTCATTATTTATTCTTTTAGACGGTTTAATTTCTGAAAGATCGGCGCGGTATTTACGCCTAAGCCGGTTGTATTCGGTGATCGCTGAAGCTTGAGCTTTTATACTCTTGAAGTCAACATTTATGAGGTGCACCACATGAAGATATCGGTTACTCGTGAAAGCACCACGTAGGCTTAGCCACAAGAGAATATGGAGGTGCCAATGTCCATGAGGGCATTTTTTAGACTTAGACCTTGGCTCTTGTGAATTGTTAGGGCATACGCCACACAGCTTTTTTTTTTTTTATTTAGGATGGGAAATCATCAAATGACTTCTCCCACTCTGGGCGGAGCAGGAGGGAGTGTCAGACTCTTACTGACTAAAACCCATCCATGTTTCTTCCTCGCCCTTTACGTTCCGGGGCCGCGGTATCTCTTTCGAACAGTCCCGCAACCCCGGCAGGCTTCGGCCCTTGCGGGCCCCTCTCTTCTGCTGACATCTCTTTGAGGCGCGCGTGGAACACGAACGCGCCGTCGACACGGCCTGTCGTCACTAGACGGAAGGACGGCTAGCTAGCCCATAGCTAACCGTCCACAGGCCCGCATCTACGGTGGCCGGTAGCCACCACGTGGCCCCCGACGCCCGGTGCGTCTCCCGCAGCGGACGCCACACAGCTTGGGAATTGTTCTCTATACACGTATGCCCGGGGTATGATCTCAAATTTTGACTTAATAGGCAATAATTCGTGAATCAAATTATTAGCGAATTTTCGAAGTACTGTTTCTTCATAAAATTCCTAACCTATTCAAATTTTCGAATTGTTATAATAACAACCTGCTAACCTTAGCAAACCTCACGAAATAATAAGCGAAATCAACGAAATGCAAATAATCCCTCCTAATCCCTAGTAAACGTTTTCAAGCGCAGTAGGAGAATGTCGTAAACGACTGTAACGCGGCCGGTTGCCACTTCGCCATATAAGGTTATCGGAAAAACAAACGTAAGCGCGTTTTAAAATACAGTCAGCGCCATCTAGCGACGTTTGCGGGTATCACCGCCACTCTTAGTCCAATTCATTATATTTTGACAAAATTTTGAGCAAATTTGATCATCATCATCAGCCTATTAATATTCCCACTGCTGGGACACAGGCATCCTCTCTATGCGAAATTAATATTTTAGTGTAATTTGTTTATTTAATTTGTGTAATGTTCGAGTAGAATAAAGTTAATCGTTCGACTATTTCTTCTTGTAAACTTGTAAGTATAAGTATAAAAGCCAGTCTAGTCTTATCCAGAGTTTTCCTTCAATTTTATTTATATGCGTATTAAAAGCAGAAGGGGAGGCATTCGCCCAGCAGTGGGACGCTATAGGCTAGATTAAATTAGAAGATGTGTCCCACTACGCTGGCTTTTTGCAATGACAGTCGATTTTTTTTATGTACCAATAGTAGAAGGGGGCATTACCATATATCTGTACTTATAATATTATAAAGCAGAAGAGTTTGTTTGTTTGTTTGGTTGAACGCGCTAATCTCAGGAACTACCAGCTCGAATTGAAAAATTATTTTTGCGTTGGATAGTCCATTTATCGAGGAAGGCTATATAGGTTATATAACATCACGCTGTGACCAATAGGAGCGCAGCAATAAGAAATGTTGCAAGCGGGAAATTCACGCGAACGAAGTCGCGGGCAGAAGCTAGTCTCTAATACAGCTGAGACCAGCTGAGGGTTCTTCATCAGATACTTCAGACCTTCGATTTTTGACATCAAATGAAGCGGCCAACCAAGTTGAATATTTTTTGTGAAGGCGGTATGTCGATCTCTCTAATAGTTTGGTTGGGCTCTTGTGTTTTCTAATCAGGGTCAGCAGGTACTCCAGATCTTCGATTATCCTAGTTTTTATAGTTTTCCCTTTATGTGGCCATTAAACCCTAACTCTGTACCAAATTTCAGCTCTCTGAGTTTATGGGAAGTACTAGTTCTATTTTGATGATCATGAGTGAGTGAGTGAGTGAGTGTCATAAATGCGAAACTTTGCTTTCGCTTAACTTCGGAACTAAATGACCTAGAGACTTGAAATTTTGGATTTTAAGTATGTGATTATAGCTTACTGGATGACGAAAATTTCTGCGTTCTGGTCTTATCCAGAGGTTCTCAAATAGGGGCCTGGAAATGCGGCGAAATGGTTCCAGTAAAGGATGGTACGGCAGTGTTTGCTTCGCGCTCGACTTGGCGGGGGCACTGCCGTGCCCCCAGATACTCGTAAATCCAGAGAGTTATAAGTAGGGATGCAAAAGTAACTCTGTGTGTCCGTCTGTTTGTCCCTTTTACATGCCAAAACGGTTGAAAAGATAATGAAATTTGGCTCAGAGGAAGGTGATCTGGTGTACGGCATAGATTTTTTATCCAGATGGATGGTTAGTTGCCATTGGATAGTTTCCGTTTTCTAGATGCGACCGAATCCTTGGGCATAAGCTAGTTTATAATTATCGTTTTAAAAGTTGTGTTACAAGTAGGTACCGTATTAACACCCGTATTCCAAAAACTTGCTTAAGACCATTTTTTTGCTTGAAACGGTCTTTGTTGCCATGGTAACAAGGAAACCACTGCAGGCCACCGCCTCCGACACGCCTACAAAATTATGTTCATAGGGTGAGTACAGACTAGCTAAAACATGTATTTTCAACAAGTCATGAAGACACCAAGCTGCTTAACACTTTGTTAAAACTTGATTTAGGTACTACTTTTGCTTCATTCACGTTCATATATCTGGGAACACGCGGCGACACGCACGCAGGACTCGAGCACTGCCACCTGACTTTTTTTAAGAAACCTTTAGGTACCAATAAAGTATGTCCTCCTACGTTCTCTTTCGGTTTTTTTTAGTCGCCTTTTACTCGTTCTATCAAGATGTCTAAACCATCTAAACATATTCTTTTATTTTATTGTCCTTTTACATCTTTTCAATCGCAAACTTGTAGTTTTATCATTATTCCTAAAATTATCAACCAATGCTACATCACACATTCTTGACGGAAACCAAAGGAATGTTACAAGTAAATACGTTGAACACCGTGCCAAGCTTTCGTAAAAACATTACAATACGTTGAAATGCTCATATGAGTACTCACCTTAATCTACCTGCAAAACATGCTGCCCATATCAAACTCAAAATAAGTATGTTGCATGAAGGTTGCAAGCTGCTTTATATGCTAAAAATGTTTTAATAGAATACGTCACAATGCTAGAGATGTCATAAAATGATGTTCGATCGAATGCTCTTGGTTGACATCATCTGTCAAAGAACAAAATCATAAAACCGCATAAAACGGATTAACTTTCAAATAAATATTTTTTCATCATTCAAGAATCATTCTCAAGAATTTAAAATGGCCTCAAGGTTTGCTTTACCTCCGGAGAAAAATCCTGCTTACTGGAACTTGTGCGCAAGTACAAGCTCCATTTATGTACGACGTGGACGGGCAGCCCATCAGCAAAAAAAATGCTTGGGTTCGCCTGACCCAAGAATATAACTCCATAAATAATACGCGCAAGTACCGCGTAAGTACTAATAACATGTAGGCTGTGAGTCCGAGGGCATGGAGTTTGAGGCACGGCCAAAAAATTTAAAAGGGAATGAGGAACGAGATCAAGAATCACATTTGCTAAAAGTGAAAAACTTAAAGCGGATTCAAGAAAGAGAGGAAGAACTGCGCCAGATGAAAATGCAGGAGAGGAAGTGGCTATTAAAGGCAGCAGAGGAAGCCTACTAAAATGCAAAGCTGGACCGTTTAAGTGCCGCGCAGTTGCTTCAATTCAGTGAGGCTGCAAGGGAGGACGCCAAAAAATATTAAAAATAAATTATTACACATTATGCAAGCCAATTGATTTTTATTATAAAAGTAGTATCACGTATGTATAACAAATAAGTAAAATATCTACATAACACATTTAAAGACATAGAAAAACAAAGAAAATGATTTTTCATTTTCATTTAGTCCTACGTAACATTAGATCCAGTCTATGGGTTAGTAAAACCCAACAACACTGCATGGCCTGGGAATCGAACCCATAACCTCACACTGTGCAGTTTATGACTAGTGGACCTACGAGACAGCAAAAATATAAATGTAAACATCACACAATTATCAACATAAAAAACTGGAGCATACATACATACTTATTTAGAAAAATAGGGGTAAAATCCAAGGAAGTGCCAGATTTTGCATTTTTGCACCCTTGAAACCGCAATTTTTAATAAATTGTACCCTGCTGCCTCCAATCCGTCGCGGCTTCATGGTGGTCTCTCCAACCCAGCTGTGCTTTATGAGCTCACAGCTTCTGAGCTTTTCTTCGCCAGTTTGCTCTATTAGCAAGTTCCGGTCGTCCAGAGTTGAGCAAAGAATTCAGTCGGAAGATGAACCTTCTTCTGCTTGCCGTATCGATGTACTTCTATACTAACTTTGCAGTCCATAACACCCTTAATTGACTTTCACAAAATGGCATTCCAACTTTCACAATTCTTTGGGAATGTTTCTAAATCCTAAGCACTTTTTCAAAGAATTTTAACAAAGTGGCCCTCAATCCACACGCACATAGTTTGGCCCCAGTAGGTGGCCACGTTTATTGCAGTGGCAGAGGCGCTATTCAGGTCGTAACAAGTGCAGGTAAACGAACACCTTGGACACTTCAGCAGATAGCCCCGGCATAGTTTGGTTCGGACCGCCCGCGCCGCACTTGCACTCGGTATTGGAGGAACCAATAATACTCCATTTTGCCAAATATGTTTTGCAGCGGCCTACTTGTGTACGCAATCGATTCAGAGCTTTCCAAATAGGCCACTGCAGGTCACTGTAGGTAAAGGGCGAGGAAGGAACAGGGATGGGTTTTCTTTGATTTCCCATGCGAAACAAAAAAAAATGTCTGTCCGTAGCCAGGTTGTGTTCTTGGGGCTTCAATTTGTAAGGTGGTGGGAACCTCTCTTGCCATAACTGGCTTCGACGATGAACGATGAACCGAGCAGCTTAGAAGTATTCGATCTGATTATATTATTACTAGCTTCTGCCTGCGGCTTCGCCCGCGTGAAGTTTGATTATTGTCCCATGAGATCTTACTACCGGGATAAAAGTATCCTATGTTTTAATCCAGGTTTTAAAGTATCTGTGTGCAAAATTTCATCAAATTCCGTTCTGTAGATTAAAAAAATAAATAAATAAAGTTTCTTAAACTCAAGGAATGTACTATATTAACGAGTTACGAGTATATGTATAATACCGCAACACAAATATACTAAAGATGTAGGTTGGGGGCTAAATAAAAAAAACAAAACAACCTTAGCCAAAAACTATTTAAAATAAATGATGTTCGGTAAGCAACTTATGTACCGCATTGGTTTCTCATACAACTTGCTAAATTTCAAAAATAAACCAATATTAGTTCCCAAACATCACGAATTCACGAGCTACCTATGCAAGCTCGCTCTTGTTCTCTGAGATTCAAAATGCTGCGTTAACATTTTCATCACCATCATCATCATCAACCTATTAATGCTCCCATGTGTTCGAATTTTTGGTTCTAGGACATGCCGGTTTCCTCACGATCTTTTCATTCTCATGCTTTAGAAATACCAAATGAATTAAGCTTGTATTCATCTTTAATGTGTACGATACTCCATATTATGATTATTTGTCACGACTATATTATTTACGCGATCTTGATAAATAGCTCATACAATTCCACGACAATGAACATTTCCAAATACCCACCGATTAGGGAAAGAAACTGTGCTCAATATATATTTACCACGGAGCAAGTGCTTGCAATTCTTAGTAATAATCATGAATTACTAATTCCTCCTACATACTAGGTAGCTTTACGCGACGGAAAATAGGTATTAGCAACTATGGTCTCCGGCCGTCCATTGCACAGGCTGCAGGTAAAAGTTTTCAGAACGAGAACGTTGGAACCAAAAATGAACCGTGTTTTCTTTTACAAAAATAATACCAGCCTATTACTGTCCCACTGCTGGGCAATAGCCTCTTCTCATACTGAGAAGGCACGAGCATTGATCACCAAACTTGCTCAAGACGGGTTGGTTATTTATTTATTTATTTTACTTTATATCAGCCCGCTATGTCCCACAGGCTTTCCAATTTTGTTAAACATTGCTTTCTTCGACCAATCCGTTATGACAGTACCCATAGACATTATTAATCTTTCGAACAGTTTCTGCATACGAAAATAATGTGATTTTTAAAGTTTTCCATAGTGTGAAGAGAACGATTTCAAAGAAAATCAAGGCACCACGGTTAGGCAAATAAATGGTAAGACCTGCTGTCTTGTACGGATCAAAATCATCATCATCATTCCAGCCGAAAGGAAAGACGTCCACCGCCGGACATAGGCCTCCCCCAAGTGTTGCCACATTGACCGGTGCCGTGCGACTCGCATCCAACGGATTCCGGTAACCTTTACCAGGTCATCGGATCACAATGTTTGGCTACAAAACAAAATGAAAGGCAATTTTATATGAAAATGCTCAGATGAATGGGGGATGTGTAGTGTCATGTGAATGGATGGAATAACAAAGTAATACAAAGAGGAAGACGTCTGAAAAGTTGTGGTAAGTCTATGGTTGTAATGGTATGAGTTCGTGATGCGGCTGAATGAGGAACATGTTGTGAAGAAAGATTTGATTACGAATATTTATTATAAGAGTAGGGAAAGACCAAAGAAACGATGGATGTACTCTGTCAAAAGAAATAGGATAAAAAAAATGGAAACATACTGCGCCGAGCCAATTGCATTCGGATAACGGCAGCAGAATTATGTTGGACCACTCTGGGTTCTGGCGTCCGCATGTCTCCATTTACCATGATAGAAATATTGTGGAGTATGGCACAGGCACTAATGATATTCAAGGTGTTTGGTAATTTGTTTTGTAATTTTCTACTGAGACATGCAAATCGCCTTTTCCAGACCCCTTTGAATCGCTCAATTACGTTTCTTTTATGTGAGCCCTATTGTATTGTAACTCAGCTGGAGTCTGTGGATGAAGCATAGGCGTGAACATATACGATGTTTGGGCATAGCCGCTGTCCCCGATCAGTATGCAGTAGCTGGATTGTTGTCGGAATTGATAGTCCACGATCAGAACTACGCTAGCACTTTCAAATACCAAGGGTAAAAAAAAATTCTGCACGGTTTCCTTCTGAAACCGAAATCGTCTTTGGAACTGTTCGTTGTTGTAAAAGTCAAATGGGTTATCGGCATCGCGTAAATATCGTCGCGATAAATAATTATATGACGTATCGTTCGCATAATCGACATACTCCTCAAAATTCATCTTACTTTCGCCATTTCTAGACAATCTCAAGAAAATAATTATACACACGTCAAACTTGAATTTGAGTAGGTACATATATCACCCACAACGTAAGTTTCTCGATTTCAAGAATCTTCTGGCGCGGGGCAAACATCAAAACTAATGCAGCCATCTCTTTCTTTTCTAAATATTTCTTACAAAACAATTAACAAAAGGTTAACCATCAGCGCCCCCCTGTTGGCTTCATTCAAGTGTCAAAAGATTCTTGTACTACTGTACGTTGAATTTGACAGAAAAGTGGGCGGATATGTCAAATTATAAACAAACTTTAGCTGTCAATATCTCGAATGGGGTGGAAAGTAGGCGTGTCAAGACGGTTTTGAGTCAAGTCGAGGACTCTGCATACGGGTGTAAGACATTCTCCGCAAAAAAAAAAAAACGGGTATTCCCACAAATGCAAAGGAGATTGTCCAATTCAGTGACAATCTCTATCGAAAGGAGACTGTACATTTCAGTGACTATTAAGTAGGTACTTAGTTTTTTTCTGGTGCTAATAGTACCACTGGTACTACTAGTAGTAATAATTAGCCACGAGAAGGGCTGGCTACCATACTTCCTGCTTCAACTGATCTTCACAAATTGCTCCCATTCCTTTGTTGTGTACTTGTGTCCTTGACATTAACTAAAGCTAAAAATATATTAAAAAGTTGTTACAGTTAGTCCTTTTTTGGACCACTCAGCTTACTGCGTGGCGTCCTTCCAAGGTTCTCATTTCATTGTGTTGTCTTTATTTTTGTATGGCTCACAGGATCGTTAAACCCTGTGAGACGTGGCTATAATTAAATTGATTTATAAAGGTATTAAGTTTTGCCAAGTAGATTTATTTAAGTTAAACTAAAACTTTCCAGAACGTTAAAAGAAAGATTGCTCAATTTATTTGTTGTGGTTTTAGGGTGTATATTTCAGGAGTGCTTCATAATTTGATGACTTGACTTGTTGTTTGACTGAGGTTCTTGTTGGTTTCTGCACGAAGACTTAAGCAAGTAAAATCCAATCTTGTTGCAATTAGGAGAAGCGGTTATTCCCCTATACTATTCTGAACCTGCAGAGACCCCGAAAATGCTTTGTAGTGATTCTTCCAGATTAATACAGGTATATGTCTACCCAGACATTATTGTGTGCGGATAAATAGGACTCATTGAGATGATTTCCAATGGCTTTCAGATATCTCTTTTCATAAAGTTTATACTCCATTAGACCTTGCAAGGCATTCTTATTTTCCTACATGAATTTTCCCATAGCTGAACAAAGACCTCATACTCTCCTTCCACTTCTTCTTGCAAGGACATCGGCTGACGAGGAAATCCAACTGTACAAATACTAACTTACTAATTTATCGACAACCCAGTAGGTAAACTAGCAGAACGTTTGGTGAATATTTGAACACAGGTCAGTGTCACGAGCCGGCCCTCAAATAAAGTGACCATTTGCAGTCTTGTTTGCTACACGGCTGTATGTTATTATTCGTAGGTACCGTACAAGGGCAGAGCATGCAATTAGGGTACCGTTAAGTTTAACTTGTTATACTCACCAACACGTACCATGCTGTAAAATCCACTTTTTAATAGCTGGACGGATCGCGAAACGCTTTTGAAAGTTACCATTGTCTAAAATTCTAAATAGTTGGCTTCGCATACAGCGAATGTCAACAGGATTGGCATAACCATTCAGGTATAATTATATCCTTATGTTATGACAGTTTATTTTTAAATTTTAATGTTGTCTCTAGACTACACAGGGTGAAAACAACCTCATCACGAAGCCGTCAACCAAGCATTCTGTACATTAAAGTAAGTAACTTTACGAAAAAAAAATTGCTGGGAAACAACTTTTTTTTTGGGGTGAAAAATCACGTTTTGTGATAGAACTCAATGTGACGCACTTAAAACATTGTGCTAATGGATAGATTGAATAGAACGGAGGTCGTAGAGGTGTTTAAAGTTAAAATCTTCCAATAAAAATTGTATTAAAAAAACAAACTTGTCAAAAAGTTGGAACTTTGACCCCCAACCCCCAAGGCCCCCATATACCTGGGAACTAGAAGGATCCCAGATAAGTTGTAGAACAAAAAAATGATCGCAATGACGGGGAGAACAAATGTCTTTCGGCTTCGTTAAGAGGCGTTTTACACCCTATATATATATTATGGCCTACCTTGTTTCATCCCGATTGCTGTAGTGATGTTATGAACCAATGAGCAGAACATACCCAATCTTTTCCTATATGATAAATTTAAAACCAGTATGACTTGATCATTTTGTGTTGTTTTCCAGTTGAATTTGATGGCTGGCCTAATTCTCGGCCAAAAAATCAGCATTGCCATACAACGTGATAATTGCCAGCCTTCTGACCATTTTCCCCGTTGACAGCGATGCGGACGAACTTTTTGACGCCCTTTAATTCTTTTCATGTAATGTCATGGACGTAACTCATCAGGATGTAACGAATGTATATGTTGTATGGGAAAGCTAATAAAAGTTTCAGTTCCGAACATTCTGTTTCGTCCATGATCAACGGTTTCTCAGCTTTCCTACTATAATCATCAATCATTACTTTAATCAAAGTTGTACATTCCAATACAAATCGATTTTTTGCTCGATTATCTATAAACGCAGAAAGTTTTCCACAAAAAGCTCCATGTTGACGTAGCTTCTATTAATATCCTTGCCATATTATTCGGATCATAATAACAAGACCTGACTGGAATCTACGCCGCTATTGAGGACGTAAACCTCTGTTTTGTTGATACGTATCATGTTATTTTTTTGCCATATTACGTCAATCAATAAGTAAACCTAAACTCCCATAGTATCTATTTACACGTATGAACTGCGTCGCAACTTTTTATGACGTCAGCATCTCTCGATTTTTTGTAAAATCATGACGAATGATTTATGAATAAAGTTTTACCACAATCATATTATGGTAAAACAAATACCATAAATATTTATATTTATGGTGATTGATTTCTTCGTTTTAATTAGTCTGAATTAGTTGTAAGAAGACTTCAACAGTGAATTCAGGACTGTATTTGGTGGATTAAATAAATTGTAGAGGGTTGATGGTGCCATTATGTCTTTTGTGTTTTCAGCAAGTAAAAAATCTTAAATTGAGTTACATTCTAAAAATCCTCTGGTTATCGAGTCATATTTGCAAAAAACATTCTTATAATTACTACGGAAACTACAAAGATAAACTTAAATTGCATTGTAAATTAAATTCAAAAATTACTTCACAATACTTTAAAGTGATGGTATTTCCGATCCCAAGGGCAAACACAGCAACGGGACTTATTTCCAGACCATAATGATTTTAACTGACGGGTTGCAAATTATCGTCGAGTCTCCTTTATGTTAACTGACGGGGTGCAAATTATCGTCGAGTCTCCTCTATGTTAACTGACGGGTTGCAAATTATCGTCAAGTCTCCTTTATGTTAACTGACGGGGTGCAAATTATCGTCGAGTCTCATTTATGTTAACTGACGGGGTGCAAATTATCGTCTAGTCTCCTTTTTTAGGGCCAGACCTACTATTGTTATTTTGAGATTCTTCGACCTCACCATATCTGTGGTAGCATCGGTGACGTTCCGAAAACTGAGATAGGATACAGGCATACAGGCTCCTTTATTTGAGAGAGAGAGTGGGCCACAATTAAACACCATCTCATTGCAGCGGGCAGGGTTCTATTCTTTCTTACCAAAAGATTAATGAGTGGAATTATACATTCGACCTTCACACCGAACAATTACAGCCTTATTACAAAAAGCGGTTTAACTAAAAAACCTGGTTTAAACTTCTATAAACTATGGTCTAAACAAAAATGGTATTACAAATCGTGGTTTTGCGATAAAACATAGACTATATCATGGTCTAATGATAAACCTTGGCGACCCCTAGTTTAACGAAGGTCTAAACCACAAAATCGGATCTGTCAAAGTTTCCCTTCTAGGTTATATCATCTTTTGAATTATGTTTTCTTATTTAAACTCGAAAATCGATTTAATTGATATTATGGATATTGAAGACACACACACAGCAGAAATTTAATCGTGTTTTCAGATCGTTTTTCTTTTTGTCAATCCATTTCACATTAAATTATTAAAATTACCTAAGATGGTAAACAATGATGATTACCTAAATTGTAAAGCTAAATGAACTTTGTTCAACCAACCGATTTGTTTAATGTTAAGGATAGTTTCATATAACGCGCAAGAATGTTACGTTTCGATCCACGTGCATAAAAAAATTAGAAAATAAATATGACATTAAGGAATATTTTTTAACTGAAACAAAACTGCAATCGACGAAATAACTAAATAATGTTTAAATAACCAGGTTTCAATATTTTTAGCATTCCTAAACATCATCTAATCATTAACGTATTATCAAAACGTTTTCTCTTCTGGGAATACGGAACGTTGCAATTGAATGATATCATGGTGAACGAATGATTTTTGTGTTAATCTGTGGTTGATGGTTCAAATGACAGTACTAAGAAGACCAAGGTTTTTTTTAAGTTTTGTAATACGAATTAATTTAGACCATCGTTCTGCAGATAAGCCTGGACTTGATAGTCCAGGTTTAAAACAAGGTTTATTTAGTTTTTTGTAATAAGACTGTTAGGGTCTACCTTTCTAATGGCAACACATGAATGTGGTCTATGTTTACATCAATTAGGATAACTGGATCATTAATCCAGTCCAGATGTTAATCGGCGGTTAAGTGCTTGGGAAATCCATTATGGCGGATTGTAAAATAATAAATGGTCTCGAAACTATTGGCAACGCCCAGTGATTTAGACAAATGCTTAACACAGATCTTTGGATCTAAAATTACTAAGTATGTTCAGTTCGATTTCGGAATCTTGAAAGAGATATACTATCGTAAACACTGAAGACGTCCACTTCTCAATCTTATCACTTATAGCATAAGGTTAAGAAGTGGTAGACTGTCGGTGAAGTCGGTACTTCAGTAGTACTTTCGGTCGGTGGTGCTTTTTATTTTTGCTCAGTTCATATTTTTGTTTCTTTATCATCTTTTGAGTTTACAAACTATCGACAAGAACTTAGACAACAATTCATTATCTGATCAAAAGTCATTGTAAACTCACATTCATGTTCTACGATTGGTTCCAAGCGATTTGTGCCGTACTGTCTTGTCTAATGTGTCTTGCAATACGTTTTCACTTCCTTAATGGTACCGACAAAATACAGTACTGTATGCTACGTCATAACTCATAACGCAATGCCTTTAAGGGGACTACATGAGCTAAATTAGCAACTCTATTTGTGGTGGTTCAAACTTCGTTTGAAATACTGTTAGAATAAAGTTCTAATCAGCTTGCACTACAAAGTGGTTGTTACGTCAGTCACTGCGGGGCGAATAGTGCGAAATAAGTGGTTTCGATCGATTTACACAAAATCTATTGATTAGACTAAAAAAATAAAACACTGTGATGCTAATATGTATAGCTTGTAGAATTATTTGCCAAAAAATCGCATGTATTTTAGTATGGTTTTTACTTGTTAAAATATTTTTTTAGAGATAAGTTCGTGATTGTTTTTATCGAGTAAAATGAATTGTATTATGTTTTCAAAACACAATCATACTAGCAGATATCCTGAAGAATATCATATATTTTACTGGATTTGTTTATTGCAGTGAATCATATACTTTCAGGCATTATAAAACTCACGTTTAGCTCCTGTGGTCGCCTTAAGGCGCCAATGCCATGTTTATGGATTAGGCAGCATTTAGGCTGGAGTTAAGGAGTAAGAAGATGGATGTAAGGGACAGCGCAACGCCACTGAAGTCAGTAACAGAACCTAGACACCCCAAAACCTCGTCGGTTACTACACAAATCTGTGGTTTCATAGTTAAACGAGCAACACCGACTTATTGTATGGAGTAAAGGGATGATGACCTGTCTATGTTAAAATGTAATGTAAAACCTTACCTCAATACAATGAAGTGCATAGTTCACTGATCCCAGCCCATGTATGACTAATAATTAAGTACGCCACGGTGCCCTCTATCGATCGACTTACAGGCGTCATACGGATTCAACACATAATCGTATAGGTAGTGCAACGGTGACCGTTGTACCTACATCGCATTCGCATATTTAAGTTTCTGTCTCTACAACAAACCCTGTGCCCATTTGGTTTTCCCTTCAGCCATAATGTGACGAACCTCTATACAATCTTTCATCTCCATCCGTTTTAGGGAAAGATATTTATGTAAAAACCTTTGCCTTAATTGTAAATCTGGGTCTACGATGGTTTAGGATATGCGTGATCCGTCAGTCACTGGTGTCGATTCTGTTGTGCACAAACTAAACTTTATTTAGGCTATCACTAAAATCTAACTATCTTTGACTAAAAGGCAGTGCGCAAAAAGGACGGCTATAGCTAGTTAGAGATGTCAAGCTATTTAGTTTATGCCTTGCGCTTCACCGTGTTTATAGTCGACAAGTTTTTACGCGCACCCTTCATTTGAAGGGAAATACTAGTTCCAATTAAATTTGACAGCTCTAAATTACGTTCGTCTCTTTCTCGTTTTGTTAGAGAGAAAAAGACAGCAATAACCTAAACTAAGTTTAGCTTGTGCACAACAGAATCGACACAATCGAAATTTTTACTGCCGCTAGACTGTCAGTCATTCTACGATTCCTTGCCTCATATTTAATTTATTTTAACTTTTGGTACCTAAATATTTAAATTGATATAGAGAAGTACAATACTGAGATCTCAATTAATGATTGATAGGTATACTAAACTGATTATATTTTATTGATATAATGTAAGTGTTAATGAAACGTTTTGATTTATCTAATTTTTATAGTAAAAGTTATTTTCTTAGAATGGCAATTTCTTTTATTTCTTGAGTTCTTGTAAAATCCACATTAATTTTGCGACCAATTCCTCCTAAATGAAATGACCAGACCTCCTATCTACAAATTCAGTCTTATAAAAAAGTGTAAATTTCTCCTATCTTACCTAGTAATTTATTGGAACGAAGTAAAGAAATAATTTTATCTTAATATTGTAAATACTCGTAGTTATATTTAAAACCAACTATATTTTTGGTTTACTCATATTTACATTCGTATCAAAGTGACAAGATTTTTTGCGCCTCCTGTAAAATTTTGACATATTGAGTTAGGAGGTCTTGACGATTAACCGTCGATTTCTTATTTTAAGCAATTAGGAAGAATATACGATGATTCCTTTTCACCTGTCGAAACTCGAATGGCTCCAATTCAGATATGCTCCATTTTTTTTTGCCGCGAGTTGTCGTTAAATTATGCGTGGTGGAATGTTTCCACTTTATTGATTACTGTTAAATACGTCAGCAAATCATTAGTGCCATCTAGAAACAAGCCTGTAAATATTTGGCGCTTGTGGTTTTTTAATGATTTGTTGATGTTTTAAATTTTTAACGATGTTTTTGTTTCGTAAATAATGGGTATCATTAGTAGGTATCTAGGTACTTTTTGTACTTGTTTCACTCAGCGAGTTCAAGGACATGAGAATAAAATTTTGGAAATATGTAGTACATTAACCGGTTATTCTTTTTTACTTTGACTTTAATTAATTACTTACTTAAGGTACCTACGAAACTTAAGTGGTACATAATTATCTACAATTTGAACATTCCTTTGGCCTTCGAGCATTAATTTTGCTAATATTTTTGGGACTCTTCTATGAATAAAATTAAAATAAATCAAAATGGAAATGAGTGCCTCTGCCTATGATAGCGCGTATGACGTACATAGGTAATCTCTACAATAATATTGCTGATATGTTTGGTTATTAAAATAATAATCTATAGACTTACCACATTACTATTTTATCATGTTTTTTTTTATACTGCCTTGTAAGTCCCACTGCTGGGCAATATCCTTTCAGGTGTGAAAGGATTTATGGCGATAAGGATATAGTACTCTTCTCTTGCGCCAGGTCGAACCAGCCTTCGTGATGCGCATGCGCGCCAAAATCATCTCGGCATCCCTTTGTAGGTCGGCCTCCGGTTATCATGTTAGTCTAATTATAATATTACTAAAGATGATTTGACCACCTTAAGAATATGTCGATGAACAAAAAGATACTGCATTCTGCAAGTATACATTAGGTATTCGAAACTATTCAGTAACACTACAAAATACACAAGAACAAGATTCCAAAGATCTATAAAACGAGTATCTGATTCTCTCATAGGAAGCTGCAAATTATCAGTACAGTAAATCAATTCATCAGTAAGCACCTAATAGATAACACACAGTCTTTTGACCAACGCCTGATGGTCAAATCGAGCAATGCGGAAAAGATGCAGTGGACTTTGGACTCGGAAAGATAAATAGAAGTTAACAGGTAAGGCGGTCATGGACATCCACTTTGCTAGTTTTATTGGTTTCCCCTACTAGAACTATCAAGAATATTGATTGCATAAGGAACAGAGTAAGTACCTATCTAAGGGCATAGAGAAGTGGCAACTTGCAAACAGTTTCGTATTTTTTTAAGGCGACTACATGAGCTAAACGCGAGTTTTATAATGCCTGAAAGTATATGAAACCACTCATTTCGCATTATTCGGCCCGCAATGACTGACGTAACAACCACTTTGTAGTGCAAGCTGATTAGAACTTTATTCTAACAGTTTTTCAAACGAAGTTTGAACCATCACAAACAGAGTTGCTAATTTAGCTCCTGTAGTCGCCTTAAAAGTTACGAGATGGAACGTACCTTTTGTCCCTCATGTAGGTACCTACCTACGGACTACATACTGAAAACTTATTTATTACAGGATTGACATCGTAAGCGTTTGGGTGCAATGAACCCACATGTTTCTGCAGGCAGGAAAACACAGAACTTAAAAGAAATGCACCAAGTTTGACATATCGATGAGTTTATATGACAGATTCCCATAAATTATTCTCCAATTAGATTGCATCAAAACTCTTCGTTTGTTTCTAGAAACGGAAACATTTAGAGAGCTTGCTAGAATATACCGCTAATTACATTCATAATTAACGCCGAATTAATGATTATTCGGTGCGTTTGTGCGAGGTTACGTGTACGTCATAACCAAACAAGTTTTTGTTGTGTTTTGCTCTTTTACAAAGGTGTATTAAATACGGCCTCAATAAAGTTCACTGAATTTAAGAAAGCTGGAAAGTTCGTTATAAGCTTTTTAAGTGCTTTTTAGGGTTCCGTAGCCAAATAGCAAAAAACGGAACCCTGATGGATTCGTCATGTCTGTCTGTCTGTCTGTCCGTCCGTGTGCCACAGCCACTTTTTTCCGAAACTATAAGAACTATGCTGTTGAAACTTGGTAAGTAGATGTATTCTGTAAACCGCATAGAGATTTTCACGCAAAAATAAAAATAAAAACAATAAATTTTGGGGGTTTAATACTTAGAACTGAAACTATTTTTTTTTCATCTAACCCATATGTGTGGGGTATTTATGGATAGGTCTTTAAAAATGATATTGAGGTTTCTAATATATTTTTT
Source organism: Xestia ashworthii (assembly GCA_950022955.1). Lineage (NCBI taxonomy): Eukaryota > Metazoa > Arthropoda > Insecta > Lepidoptera > Noctuidae > Xestia > Xestia ashworthii. The sequence goes on from OX465550.1 coordinate 8,682,790, forward strand.
TCTAAACTAAATAGTTTTCGCGAGTGACACTTTCAAAGTGGTAAAATTTGTCCCCCCCCCCTGTAACTTAGAAAACAAGAGAATGATAAAACTAATAAAAATAAATACGATGTACTGAAACTTCCACCAAAAAATTGGTTTGAACGAAATCTAGTAAGTATTTTTTTTAATACGTCATAAATCGTAAACCGCAATTTACCGTTCATTCAATCAACTTAACTTTTATATTATGTTACTTGCTGCTACGGAACCCTTCATGGGCGCGTCCGACTCGCACTTGGCCGCTTTTTTATCTTTGGTAGTGCTTTGCCCGTGACTGTGTCTATTGGATTTCGGTCTTTCCTGATAAAATCCCACGTGCGTAGCTCATTGTGATGGTGATGGATAATGTGATTCACATAACATTTGTTTTTTTTAAATGCCTTATTTCTACTTTTATCGGGATTCAGGTTATCCATCAAATTCAGTTGTAAAAGTTCAGTGGTTCGGTGAAAAGGCAACAAACAGACATGCTTACGAAGACAGTTTGGCGCATGTTATGAGTTTTGAAGTTTTTGATTGTGAGTGTATCATAATTTGTAAAATAAGCAGTTTGAAAAAAAACCCAAAAAATACATAAAGAAAATTTTGCCGATTTATTGATGATAGTTTAAATCGTTATATATATTTAAATTGTTTACAATTTGGCAATTACCGTTCTGAAAATAGATTAATTGATAGTGATTGTAAATTGTAAATTGTGGTTTTAACAACAATCACTATTCCTTGAAGTGTTATTTATTTTTATATTATTATATCAGGTACCAAGTAAGTACCTACCTACTTACTAATTAATTTTAAACAAAACAGGTAAGTACTTTACAATTCACGTTCCGGGATGGAATAATACACTGAGTGGATATAAGAGCCCTCTTAGATTTTGGCAGTACCTATGCAAATTTTACAATTTACGCACCTGAAAGCAGTGTTGATGTGATTTGAATCAGTGAATTAAATCGCGATTAAAATCAAGTGATTTTTTATTATAAAATCAATGATTTAAATCAATACTTTTTTACTGCAACCAAATCAAAGATTCAAGACAAGCGATTTTGTTGTAATTTTTGCCTTTCAAGTCAAAAAGAAAACTATCCCTACTGAAAATACATAATATGAAAAAAAATATAACCGAAGAAGAATTTGATATACCTACCTAATCAAGCAACTGATAAGGACAGTCGCTTTTTCTGTCGCTAAATAAGAATATTTTCGGCATTCAATTTGGTGCACGGCAAATGAAATAGACTAGGCACTAGGGCGCATACGAACCGGTTTTTCCCGATTCTCAAAAAACCGAGAATTCCCGAGTTTAAGCTTTAAAAAAAAACCCGGTTTTTTTAAATTAAACCCGTTTTTTTCAAGTCCTCCTTTTTTTCGTTTCTTTTTTAAATCGGCTTTTATTAATTGATTTGTGAACTTTGCAGATCAGTCACAAAGTTCTCATAGTACGAAAATGCAAGACACAGAGGCCAGTTATACTTTTCGGAATAATGTCTAATTATTTTGCTGAGTGCCTGTAGTTCTGTCTAAGTTATGAGTGGGTTTTCATGTCGTTCCGTCATAAGCTCCCGAGTCTTCTTCGAAAGTTTGGACTTCCTGCCCGTACTCGCATTTTGCAAAAACGCGTCTATCTATCATCCTATCTGAAGATTTCCACTATTTGGTCGAACGCCTGGTCAATATTAAAACCTTTGTCATTGTTCATTAATAAATAGAGCAAGAGTATTTTGTAATTCAAAAGACCTTCTCCCACACTAATCTACTTAGTCCTCATGTGAATTGAGCAATGTCTGGACATTAAAAGAGACTATTATGACCTCTGAGTTTGTTTCGGCTGTTTCTTCTCAGAGTAGTCAGGTACGAAGCACCGTCCCCAACAGTTTTTAAAAATGACGTGTAAAAGTGTTTGTAAAAACCATAAAAAAGAAACATCATTTTTCTTTAATGAAAAAACCTAAAATTACCCCAAAAACCCGGGTAAGTACTCGGTTTTGAAAACAAAAACCCGAAAACCCGAAACCGGTTTTGAAAACGGCCAGTTTTCGATGCCCTACTGCCTAGGCACCGAGACGGCAGCCATTAGTCTTCCTTTTGAAAAATCTAAAGTAATTATTTTCGCTTTATTATTTATTGTAATAGAGAAAAAAACTAGTTTTAACAAGTTATTATTATTTCAAGCAACGAACGCAAACAAACAATTTCAACGAGGAAACCTTGCAATTTCACGTTTGTTTTTTGTACACGCATGCCAAAGAACCTGAACCTGGCCTGGTGTTACGACCAGGCCAGTGTCAAGATTGGAGTAATTGGAATACCTGTTGGAGATGCAGTTTTATTTCAGAGCCCTCTTGTTGAACTGGACGCGTGTAAACACAAGAAAGTCACTCACCCCAAGTGCACACTACAACACATTCACTATAGGGATGTGTTCACACTAACACACTCATAAGTAGCTGTAGCGATCTCACTCTAGGTACCGTATTGTAATGATGTACGTGTTATTATAATGATCTCAATTTTTTTAACGTTTTTAAATTGTGTGTAGATTTAGTAGAAAAGCTTCATTCAAAGTAAAATATACAGTACTAACTTACTTTTTACAGATATTTCACAGAACTCGTTTTTATACAATTAGCGTTTAGTAAGCTATAGTTAATTGACTTTGTTTCAGCGTCACTACTTTAACTTTATTGGAACATTAAAATAACGGATTAAGTATGGGGTTTTCCAGTGATTTAGCGTCAAGTATTCAAATACAATAGCTTGGCAAAAAAGTCTTGAAACGAACACATTAATAAAAAAAACGATATCAATAAATAGCGATGATTGTAGCAGAAGTATCATTTTAAAGGAACAGGAATGTAACTTCATCTCAATTACAGACGTAGATAACTTAATTCATTAAGGTTCAACATGAGAACAAGACACCTTTAATAGTGTAGCAGTAACAAATTTGACCACAAATAGATCCAATAGTACATTGTGATACAAGGGGCTAAAATGACCCATTATAGACGAGGTAGTTTTTACTACCGCGCTTTAGCGAGGTAGTAAATAGGAACCGAGTTATAATGGGATTTTAGCGCCGTGTGTTACACCGTACTTTTCACTACGATTGCGAGAAAATAAAATAACCATATTTAAGATGATAGTTTATTTTATTAAAAATGAAATGTACAATTTGTACTGTTGTTCTAATGAGATGTTTTTTCCCGGCAACATAATCTCAGTTCTCTGTGAAGACGAATATAATATTGTGTCGTCTGTGGGGTAGACGTAGGAGATAAAAAGTAATCCTACTTATAATTCAAATAAATAATACAGAAAATGTCTTAAAATTTCGCGCCAATGCCTTTTTTTATTTCTTCTGTAGCTGGAATGTAACGCACACATCCTGCCAAAGAGTTCGGCGTTCGGCGCGTTTGGTTCCATTTTTAAAATAAATTGTTTTTCAACACACTTGCTCATAAAGTGGCTCTAATTTCACCGCAATTAGGCACATAATGACACCTGTAATCAAACTGTGACTTTTTCATTGCTATTATTCACAAGTGAGTTATAGGGTTTTTTTTTATTGGTTGAATTGCTTTGTTCTTAAAAAAGTTTCGATACAAAAAAGATCGTGTTCAATAGTACAAATAAATGAATGTACCTATTGCTTGCTCATTTTATGCAACTTCGTATCTACATAGATAATTTCAACTTATAAGTTTTTAATAAATAAAACTTTCAATCAAATGTAACTTTTGTTTTCTCTGTATTAAATAAAACTTTGAATTCCCCATTTCGTACGTGGCTGAAACGCTATCCGCGAAAAGCCAAAAAAAAGAAACCTCATTCTTTTAGTCTATGGCCGATCGCCATTGTTAGATGCGCGCGCATAGGAAAACTGATTAATTATATTTCATCAATCATTATTAATATAGTTAGTTATAATCCTACTGATCCTATATTATATTCCAAATTCCGTTATATTTCGTTAATATTTGATAAATTCCAGTTTCCCTACCACCTTTAACTTTACCTTCCTAAACATGACATTGGCTAAATGCACAAACCGTGCGAAGCCAGGAAAAAAAAAAAAAAACTGATTAATTATTCCCGCCATTGCGAAAAAAAATTCACAACTCGTTTTCAACAAATTATAGTTATTTTTAGTATTATTTTATTCTCAAGTGTGTTGAAAAACGTCGTATGATACACGTGTGTGTTGATGATTACCGTCCTTGGCTCTCTTAAGAACCTCGCCTGACGGCTCGGGTCTCAATGGCGCCTCGGCGGTAATCACCAACATTACACACTTGTACCATAATGTACTATTTTTTTTATGGAACAGTAATAAGTCAATTCTTTATGAATTATGAGTAAAGACTTTGCGTTTTCGAACACCGATGACGAAATTTAAAAAAAAAAGCTTGTTTTCCCTAGGGCTATAATGAGCAATTTTACGGCCCCTCTGGTACGCTATTATGACGGTCTTTTCGAGCAAGAGGAGTGAAAACAAAATTAAAACCTAGCAGTGAAATTTTAACTCTTTGTTTGCCATATTAGGGCAGTAATAGACCGGCGACAGTGACAGAATACCAAATGTCTAACCATCGCGTGCGACAACCGTCGGCGACGGAAACATCGCACGGTATGACTCAGCCCTAACAATGGTTGCATGCTAAGATCCATGTTAAGCATTGTTAAGCCGCATAGCATGCACAGCAGATCCATTGTAAATATGCAATCATGAAAAGAATCATGATCACAAAACGCTTTGTAATACAGATAATTATATACGTAAAATTGCATGCAAATCGAAGTTTACGTCGGCGGCACAGGTGGCATTTGTCATGCTTGTTATGTCAATCACCTCTCATTCTTGAAAACGTTTAGTCTATAAAAACTATCAACAATAACATCTGTTTTGTACTAGGATTTTCCGCAAATCTATGTTGGCATACTTATAAATTCTTCAATGCTCACGCACGACTATGTTAAGTGTAAGAAGTTGCAATTTTCTTCGAAAGGGATAAATACAATCCCCTCCTCATAATGGTAGACAGAGCCTCTAGAACGCCACCTACCTACTCCTTATGGTTAGTCTAGACAACATAAACAACAACAACAACATTCACAACACTTCGAATCGATTTCGATTCGGGAAGTCGTATATATGTCTATCTCGCTCGTTTTTGTTATACCAAAAAAGGATAGACATACGACTTGTCGAATCGAAATTCATTCCGAACGTTTGTGAATACGGGAAGATGTATGAAACATAGGGATTTACTTGAAATTAACTGTAGTAGTAGTGCTTACAGAGGAGGAGCTCGTGGCTAAATAATAAAAACCACACGGGTCGATCGAGGTTAAGCCGCGCTTGCCATGGTTGGTCTGTTGATGGGTGACCATTATTACATACTGAGTTTCCTCCGTGCCTCGGAAATCACGTTAAGCTGTTGGTCCTCGTTATCATTTGTAGATCTTTGACAATCGTTACAAGTAGCTGTCCGAAAGTCTGACAACCAAATCTTACCCAGGGGTATACCGTATTACTCAGTGTTAACAGGGTTGTGAAGGTCAGATTATCAGTAGCTCTATGTAAGATATCCATCCGGTAAGAGTGAAAGCCGACCCCGGCCTGCTTGCGGCTGTCCAGCCTGTTGGCAGTTAGTTTAGGAATCTAAAAACGATCTCCTTTTGGAGTATAGCACAGATTTCTAAGGTAGCTAACTGGACTCGTAACCGACGGTTTTGATAGTACGTTCAATTAAATAGGTACTCGTAAAACGTTTACTTGCATCATTTCAGTAATTCATCAAGAATTTATTCAAGGATTAGTTAGGTAGGTGTTTATTATAGTAATTAGTAACTATACAGAATAGATAATAGTACTAGCCAGTACCCCGGGTTCGAACGTATTAGGTGCTTTTGAGGGGGGTACCGCATCGTAAAGCTGACTACTTCAAAAAATAATATTATTAATTAACTCATTTATGTATTTTCAGGTCAAGTTACCGTATTCACACTTCACACTTCACAGTACTTCTGCATCGGGTTTATTTGTATTCCTATAATTAAAATACAGCTGAAACTATATCTATTTTTTTTTCTGTTATGGCACAAAGGTCAATGCTACGGTCAGCCAGCTATAGTAATTATCTATCAATCATAACATTACCTGTGTGACGTCAGCAGTCATTAAGTACATAATAAGTACATAAGACGTAGTTTTGTTGTATACACATTCGCGAAAAGTTCAAGTGCCCGTGAGTCGAGGTCAAGAAAAAATAGGCTTTGTTTTTTTTAAGTACTTAGTAGTTTTATATTATACTTACTAAACTTTATTTGATTGCACTCAAAACGGCCAAGAATAACCAAAAATTCAAAGGTGTCCGCGCGTCGAGTTTTAAAGAGAGGATGTCAGTTTTCTAGCAGTTAAGTACTACATACTGATATAACTAGTGGCTTTTATGCCTTATTCTATAATGCACACACAATCACAATATGTATAAAGGGTGTAAAAGACCTCTTAACGAAGCCGAACGGCACTTGTTCTCCCCGTCATTGCGATATTTTTTTTGTTCTACACCATACCTGGGAACCTTTTAGTTACGGAGATATTGGGGGTCAAAGTTACATCTTTTTGACAAGTTTTTATTGTCCCCCTCCACGACCACCATGATTCAATACATCCATCAGCACAATGTTTTGAGTGTGTTACATTAAGTTCTACTACAAAACATGATTTTTCACCCCAAAAAAAAGTTGTTAAATTTACTTGGTTTGATGTGCAGAAGGCTTGGTTGACGGCTTCGTGATGAGGTTGTTTACACCCTGTATTTACAACGGCGAGCCAGAAGCCCAGAATTGAGTTTTTTTACAGCAAACCTTACTTCGATTGCGAGATTTGCATAAGAGAATGTACCTACGTGCACAAACAGTATATTTTAAACTTTAATGAACTTTATATTATCTGCCTAGTGGCAAATTACTTAAATATTTTCGCTTTAAAGTGTCGCATACTAAACGATAATAGCATCACCACGCGTCACCATGACTGAAATATATTACCGCTGACGTACACGTATTTAATTACATTAAGTTATTCATGCATAAGGAAAACGAGAGCAAGGACCTTAAGAGACGTAACGGGTACTTTATGGAATTAATATCTTCTATGTATCCCTGTTATCTTTTATGTGTTCTGTTCTGTTCTCGTCTTCTATGTGTCTCTGTTCTTGAATGACGTACATCACCCTGCATGTCACATATTCAAAATTCTCAAAGGAAATCAAATCTGAAGATTTGAACCATACCTACATATTTACGACCTCGACGCTAGAATTTACTGGAGATAATCTTGAGAAACTGTTTTTCTTTGTTTTCGGATGGGATTTAACGGGAAAATCGGCGGTTTGGTTGATATTCCTACTATCTTAAAGCTTCATCGTAGGTACAAGTACTATTTACTCCTACACTAAACGTGAATGAATACCGTAAAGATGAAGTCGAGATCCTAGAGAGAACAACAACAATACAACCTGTGGAACTGCATAAACAAAGTTTTTTTTAATCCACAGAAAGAACAATAGAATCACGGAAACTTTTATCAACGTACTCTTCCAGCCAGCGATTATTTGCATGCAAGAAAAAATGCACGTAATAATGCACTATGGCACAACAACCTGTTTTCTAGTTTGACGTAACGTAACTCGACGAATAAATAAGCTGACTCACACTGCGGGAATTTTGTACAGCTTTACTAATTATAATAATTCTACTGACGGAGAAGGAAACAGGAAAATCTAGATAGGTACGCACTTGTTGGTTAATTGTTCTAATACATAGTAGCAATAGTATACATTTTTTGAGTTGATTGAATGAAAGGGAAAATTGCGGTTTACGATCCATGACGTATTAAAAAAAACTACTAAAGTACTAGATCTCATTCAAACCAACTTTCGGTGGAACTTTACATGGTAATGCACATCATATAAAAAAAGTAATGATTATATTATGTATTTTTATAATAAAGTCACTTTACGATCATTATCTGTATAATTGTGTGATAAAATACTTATTCTGCGTAGAATGCTCTTAACATTTCAATCGTCTCAAGACACACCTTCAAAAAAACACAAATAAACAAGAACGCACGCAATCCTACCAACCTTGACTTCAAAATATAACGTAAACCTTTACATAACCTAAACATTTCTGTTAACGAAAAATTCTTCGCAATAATTATTGTAAAATTGATATAAAACGGCTAAAAGAGGTGTGTAGCCTTGCAAATATGGCGCAGTACTAAAGTACGGATTCACATCGTGGCCGGTTCGACGATCGACGCGAGTCAGCGTGTGCCCGAGGCCGCTTGCCCAACCGTCTCTATTGCTCAAGGCATCTACACCGTGGTCATTTTAATTATGTAACTGTTCCGTTCATGAAACGTAATAAGTCACAAAAACTTTGCTTAGAATTAGAAACAAAAAGTGATGACGGATTTTCAACAGTAATGACGCCTGTGACGTAAGGAAGACTAAAGAAACGATGCCGATGGATGGACTGTGTGACGGATGATATGGCACAAAAGGACTCGACTCAAAATGAATTGGGATAAGGGCAAGAGAATGATGATAATTCAACCAACTCCCTTTTCGAATATACCTACTTAGAGGAAAAAGAAGGATTGAGCGCATTGACCAGGGCGGTTGCAATCTGCAGTCCGTGGACCGTAAAGTTCATTCCTTGCGTTATTTGCCATTACCGCTTGTAAGCCAGGTGTCTACTAAGATTTTCGTAACATTATGATACGATAATAACTACAGCAGCATTTCGAGATTGAAGAACATAAGTCACTAGAACTGAACGAGGTGTCGAAATGCACCCATTGCCAAATGCATCAATAATTTTTTAACTATTTTTCTTGGGCAATTAATAGATGTGCAAAAATTCTTGCTGTTTTGCAAAGTTTATGGCAAAAGCAAATGTCTAAATCTCGACCTGAGACGCATTAGGTCTGATGTAGAATTTGTCAAGTTTCGAGGAGAGCCAAAAGAAAGATATTGACAAAATCGAGTCAAAACTTTTGTTTATTATCGAATAGGCTAACAAAAAAAGGTTTATGTTTTAGATAAATCGTGTGCCCTTGTATGAGTACAGTAATAAAACCATTCACAGTAAAATAATAACATTTATTAATAAAAAACTACTTTTTTGGTGACATCCAACCTTATGCTTGTACAGAGTTCTTACACAACAAATCCTTTTAATTCTTTTTACTGATCCAACTTTATGCCTGCAATTCTTTGGTAAATTCAATGCGTATTGTAAGCTTTTTAAAACATGTAACATTATGTTTCACCAAACATAGAAATTAAGTTACGTCCGATCTTGTTACATAAGTATCTATTTATGAGGCATTTCAATTAATTATTATTAAGTACCTAACAATAGGAGCCGTGTCCAGAAGTATCGCTTTCTGAATCAAGTCCTTGATCCAGCTGCCTAACGAGAGCCTCCTCGGGTATTGGTCGAGGCTCTTGGTAATTAGACCGTAGGCTGATACGATTATTGGCACAATGATTGCTGAGTCTACTTCCCACTTGTCAACAACCTCCCGAGCCCAGTCATTCTTGATTTGTTTATCTTTCTCGGATTTCACAAGGTTCTCATCATGCGGCACCGTTATGTCAACAATCATTGCGCGATGGTCTGATCAATCCACCACCACTATATCAGATCTATTGGCTACAATAGTTCTGTCAGTGATGATGGATTGATCCCAGTACCATGTGGCACTGCCACCATCGAGAACTGGGTTGGGCACGTACCTATTGTAGGGCACTTCCGATTCCACAAGGTTGTATTTTAGAGGAAGTTGCTGATGAATAATCCTAGCTACAAGATAGTGTCTATGAGTCGCCATTAGTTAGATGAGACAATGTAACGGATTGATTCGCCTGGACGGTGGCATGCCCGACATAATACCAACCATGCCGTCCTTCACAATAAATCTCCGGTACTAATTCGTCATCATAACTTCATCCATTATTGCACACACAAAACCCTCGGGTTTCTCCGTATAGGTCCCCGGAACGGAGCCGGGCTACGGGCGCTGATAAGTCTACCTACATCGGGTCCATGCAGGGCCCAGAAAAACCGTCCGTGAAGTTCCTTACTCTGCGGTCGTTAGTGGCAAGAACTGGAGGTTTGCGTCAGTTCTCTTTAGCCAAGGAGAGTGAGGTGAGCCCTTGTCCATTGCAACCACGTTTCGATGCATCTCCACATCGGTTTCTAGGAAATATTCCCTGTGGCTGCATAACTCGTGATTTTGGAGAGTCTTAGCTTAAACGCTAAGACTCTCCAAAATCACCCACCTCCTCGCCTCGATCCACTTCCGCGGGATATACAGTCTCATAACCGAAGAACGTGGGTGATGCATTCGATATGCCATCAACAATTTACGGACATTCGTATTAAAGGCGTCTAGTTCTGTTTGAGTCCATTTGAGTATGCCGAAAGAGTACATCAAATCCGGCATGACCCAACCGTTGAAGGCACGCAACTTATTTCCACTTGATAAAAGACTATGATATACTTTTTTCAGGCGGCCAGAGAAGCGCTCATTCAACGGTTGCGGTTGCGGTTGTCAGCAACATTGATGCCCAGCGCTTCCGACGTACCCAAATATTTATAATATAGGTTTCTGTTGCTGAGAGGGATCTAAGATTTATGAAATCTGAGAGCTGGGTTTTCACAGATTCCACAATTTCCTCTTGCTTAACATGCATGACCGCACATTTGTCCACACCAAATCCCATCGTGATATCGCTACTGAAATTTTCATTTACCTTCAGTAGCTCCATCAGTTGCAAATCGTTACGGGCAAAGAGTTTCAAGTCATCCATGTAAAGGAGCTGAGATATAACCCAACCATCTTTCCGCAAGCGAAACCTAGACCGAATCCGCCAGCAGTGTGCTAAGAGTATTCAAGACGACATCCTGGATAGCGAAGGACCTTCGTGTGTGTCATGTTGACATGAAGGTGCGCAGAGTTGCATCAACTTTATACAACTCTAGCACCCTCTTGAGCCATTTTATGTGGCACCGAGTCATAGGCCTTCTTATAGTCTATCCAACGGGTCGACAGATCCTTTCGGGAACAGCGAACCTGTTGACTAATGGCTATATCAATCAGTAGGTCGGTCCTTAGAACCACGGGGCCCGTTTCTACATCCATTTTGAGAAACGGACATGACAGAAATGTCATCTATATGTTTGCTAATTTTAGTTCTCAAAATGGATTTTAGAATTTTATCGACTGTCCGATACTACCCGACTTATAGAGCAGGTTAGTTATACCCGTTGTCATGAACTCTGGCGGCGACCCTGACTTTAATGGAATAGGGTCGCCAGGCGAGCGTGTGACCTTGTGAACCATTTTAGCCAGAAGTTGTGCAGTCCCTCCAGCCCTGGAGATTTCCAGTTAGGCAACGGACGGTCTGAAATAAACAAAATATTATTAATTTTAATCAACTTCAGGAAATAACTTGTAAACATAAAGCACGTGGCACAAGCCCGGTGCTGTGCTCTGATAGGTCAAGCCACCGTGGCGCCGAAAAACGGCTCGAATGTCCGGCGATAATGTCCGATATCATTGTATCGCGTCGGTATGCGGTCACGAAGTCAATGGAATAGTGCTTCTTCTTCACATAGGCATTTCTGTACAACGATAAAATAGCACTTCTTAAAGGCATAAGGGCGAATTATGTTTGTAGACCCTAACCAAACAAATAAAACTTTCGAGGCATAACACTATATCTCAAGGTCCGACATCTGATTATTTAATTTCAGGAGGCATAAAGTTCTATCTGACAATACGTATTATTTTTACCAACAATCTTTGTAGCATAAAGTCGAATGACAAAATAGTCCCTTCCTTACGCGTAAAATAATTTACAAGCATAAAAACTGAAGTCAATGTTCGACCTTCTAATTAAACCCATATTTTAAGCATAAATACTGTACTTGCTATCAAGCCTTATTCCACGATATAAATTAAAAAATTAGACAGATTCGACCTTATGCATTTGTATAACATCAGAACAAAAAGAGATAAAATTATGATTGTTATATGCTTAGAAAGAGCGCGAGATACTGGTTTCAGCTGACTATTAAAGGTCTTTTGGTCTGATCTCGATATTCGACCTTATGCGTCTCAGGTCGAGAAATTCAATAACTAACCTAACTCAACCAATCAAATATGGATCCACGTGACTGCATACATTTAACTTTTACTTAGTTTCGCCAATCCCACCATCCAATCTATTAAATTTGCCGAGATCGCCATTACGTTCCTTTTTTAGCCGACCACGGCGAAGCACCATACTTTCCCTGTGCACTGTGTTTGGTAAATGTACTCTAGCTTAATTTATATCAATACTCTCGTGGCGTGTGGAAAATATACAAGTCCGGGACTAGACCTGTCGTATTGTATGGATCAGAATGCTGGGCTGTGAAGAAGATGGATGAAAAACGATTGCATGTTGAGATGAATGTGTGCAGTGAAAATTACAGATAAGTGCTGGACACTCAAGAATGGATAAAGTAAGGAATGAATATATTAGAGGAGGTTTGAAAGTGGCACCTGTTACTGAAAAATTGAAAGGAAGCTTGGTATGGACATGTAATGAGGAGGAATGAAACGCATGTGACTAAAAGAGTGATGGACATTAATGTTGATGGACGGAGAGGGAAAGGAAGGCCAAAGAAAAGATGGATGGAGTGTGTGAAGACTGATATGAAAGAGAAAGGAGTAAATGATGCCGTGACGTCTAACAGGGGAGAATGGAAGAAGAAAACGTTTGCGCCGACCACAAATAAAATGAGAAAAGGGCAGGAAGATGTTGATGACTCTCGTGGCGTGTCTGCATTCGATTAGACTGGAAGCCAACCACAACAAAGTTGAAAAACGGCTGGGCAGATGATGACAAGTCAAGTCATACGTCACAAGTCATTCTCGTTTCATTAAGTAGTTCCTCATTTGGTCATGGCCACGTGTAAAGTACAGATAAGTGCCGGACACTCAATAAATCTGCTTTGACGATGTGTTTTATATGTCACAGCAGTCAGCACCGCGAGTACCGTTACTTTCACTATCGTCAATTTTATTGAAGCATGGTTTCTATCTGTGTGATTGAAGATTCGCATTGACAGCTACGGTACCTATGGGTAAATACGTACTGGTTTTAGAAATCTTCCAACCGTGACATCAAAAGTTGTTGAGAAAATGGCTAACATTGTAGAAAAATCTCGATTGTCTTAGCCAAAGCAAATACACATTTTAATTACTTCGTGCACTTATAAGCTAGAAGTCAAAGAACTTGACCGTACAGAGTTCATGAGTTTATAATTAGAACAAAGTCCTTTTCAGTAACAAACAATACAAGGAAAGAAACAATCGATGACATGGCATTGACATTACGATATAAAGACGTGATTATCACTTTGTAGGCATTAGGTGAGAACAATGTCCACTAGGATCCAATGACAATGTAGGACACACTGTTCCTGGAATCGAATTTGAACTTAAACTTGATGTAGTGTTAGGTTTGTTAGAGGTTAGAAGAGGAGTACTGAGCTATTTTTTATTGTCTAATGGTCCTGTTCTTAACTTAAATGTGAGGATGAGCTCTACAATGGAACAAGCATGCCCAGAAGACGCTCGTTCACTCCATCTTGAAGGAATCATGAAAAAAATGCTATGTTTCCAAATTAATTAAGATATGGACCGGAGGAAGATCTGCTGCTTGTAATTTCGTCCATCATAAGCTACTATATACATAAATAATTAGCAGCGATTCTGGTTATAAAACTCATTTTTATTGCGCAAAGGTGCGCTTGCATTAGCATGACCTACTGCTGGCACTACCGACGCATTATCAAATCTCCATTCGTGTGAACGTTCACGTTCAACCAGACGGACGGGTAGACATTTGTTTATGTTTTTTTACTATCGGCCAACGTGTTTCAAAGTTCATTCGACTTATCGACCGGAATAAGGTACGGACGGAGAGGCGTGATCGGTGCGTGCAATGTCGTCTAATAATTAAATTGATAAAGAAATAATCACACCGACAGTGCAACTGGTTTTTTTCTGTGCGCAAGTAGGTCGGACTGATACTGAATTCCAATTGATGTTATTTTCCATTGTTGTTAGAAGTGAAGTTTAAATTGTTACTCGTGTTAACAGGCTGATTTGATCGTGTTTTGTAATTAGTAACGTTGTGCATATCTCTTAGTTAACCGGTTTTTAATGATTTTACTGTCAAGAAGTCAAGAACACACCTACTATTACTATCTTCTGAATTGTTCCAGTCTTATCATCATCAGCGGCCTACAGCAGTCCACTGCTGAACTTCGTGGCAACTCTTTTCCAGTTAAAGATGTTGAAGACTTAATCCCTCTTCTTAATCTCTTAACATTGGTAGAATTATTCAAAGTGTTAAAAAAGTTGTGTAAACTTTCTTATGTAAAAAAACTTTTTTGCAAAAAATAAAACCGACTTCACACAAAAAAGTGAAAAATAACTTTAGCTTCAGAAGTCGGTGACCTTTATTTGATTGATTTAGTTTTTTTGTCACCGACTTCTGAAGCTAAAGTTATTTTTCACTTTTTTGTGTGAAGTCGGTTTTATTTTTTGCAAAAAAGTTTTTATTTTTCACTTTTTAGTGGTTCACATGTGCATACCCTTTCACAGCGTACCAGCATGATTTTTTGTTATGAACTGGTGTAAACAATAGACAGACATGAGATTTCAGCAATCCCAGTAAGAGACACACATTTGCTACATTTAATGAGGAGTTCCGTTGCCTTTCTCCGAAGTTTTTCATCTAATCTTTACCAAATTTAAATGGGATCACTCCGAGAAAGTAGTCTTTCTAAAACTACCCAAATCGCTTCTGGTGTGCCTATAAAATTTGAAAAGTTCTCTCTATTTCTCCAGGATCCCATTATCAGGATCCTAACTTGATGATTATGGGAACTTCTGGGAAGTATACCCTTTCAAACAATTAAAAAACAAATTCGGTCCAGTCATCTTCGAGTAATCGGGGAACATTGAATTGAGAACCTTCTCCTTTTTGAAGTCGGTTAATAACGACGTTATGGTACGTGACCCAAATATCCGGATAGCCTTTAAAAGATTTGGCCGAGTATCGTTAATTTGCTTCTAAAAATTGAAGAGCTCCGTTCCTTTGTCATGGATCCCATAATCAGAACCTAACCAAATTCTCATCAAACTACCCTTGAAGTACCCTTGCCAATAAAATAAAAAAAAACAATACATGTCAAGGTAATAGGCTTATCCCCAATAAATGGAACTTAATACACCTAACTGTCGAAATCTGGGAATATTGTACACATCTGCGTACCCCCTCAGAGCATACAGGCGTGATGTTACGTCATGATGCTGTATAAACAATAAACATTCAAGCGATTGCAGCAGTTACTGCAGATTTGCCGTGTATTTTTGAAGAGTTCCATTGTATATCTCCGAAGATCCGGATCAGATCTTCAGCAAATTAAAATATAACCACACGGGAAGCACCAGCTTTCAAATGAAAAAAGAATCATCAAACTCGGTTCACCCAGTCGAAAGTACTGAGGTAACAAACACTGTCGAAATCTGGGTGTACTGTACACATCTGCGTACCCCCTCAGAGCATACAGGCGTGATATTACGTCATGATGTTGTATAAACAATAAACCTACAAGCGATAACAGCAATCACTGCAGATTTGCCGTACATTTTTGAGGAGTTCCATTGTATATCTCCGAAGACCAGCATCAGATCTTCAGCAAATTAAAATGGGACCACATGGGAAGCACCAGCTTTCAAATAAAAAAAGAATCATCAAAATCGGTCCACTCAGTCGAAAGTTATGAGGTAACAAACACAAAAAAAAAAAAAAAAAAAAAAACATACAGACGAATTGATAACCTCCTCTTTTTGGAAGTCGGTTAAAAACCTTAATGTTGAAGCTCTCCGATTAACACTGCTAAGACAGAAATGCTTTAAATCCAAACAGGTCATATGTCGCAGCATCCAACTATGGCGAAACACTATACTAAACAAGTTGAGTCGTACCTACATCGCCGTACCATGTGCTCACATCGTAATACTCATGTAATCATCAAAATCATGATTGGTACACTCACAAGTACTCATAATCATGATCTGTAATGCTACACTGAGCTCGTCAACGAACTTACTTCCTACGTCACCTACATTTGTTTATTACGGAAGTCTGTTGCATAATAGAACCAGTTATTTATGTTATCTTTGCTTTAGTTTTTGTTGTAATACTCAATGTTATCGGTGACAATGAAGCTGGATAAAGATAAACTGTGAATCATTGACAATAGATTAGGAATAAAAACAAACGAAAACTAAAAAAGAACAATCGGAAGCTAGAAAGATACGTGAAGTAATACATAACTAATGGAGCTGAAGGATCTTTGAATGGAGTATTTCAGGGGACAACATTGCACTTAAATAATTTCTAATGGCTAATCTTACGTACTAGCAGAATTCTATGGTACTACTAGATATGGACAGAACAAGAATGTCCGAAAGAGGTCTGTACCAGGATATTGGATGGGTCCGATTTGTTGTAGTATAACTGAAAGTGAGGACACCCAAATGTCCTAGTAACAATACATTCGGAGTCATCAACCAACCCCAACTATTATAGGTCTGCCCTTTATGTATAGATTAATGAACTTTGAAAACGCGACGGTGTATGCGGGCTCATGCATTGTATATTCCTATGCAATGTCACGTTCTGTCTCGTGGTCGTCAAACTGTGCATCGGATAAAGGAACATTATCAACGTTTTCTTTATCGTCCATATCCTGTAACAGTGTGTTGTTATGGGCGATAATATTAGCAAGTGCATCGTTATCATCTATCATTTCATTTTTCAGTGCAATATAATCGTGGTTGGTAACGAAATCTTTTATATGTTTATACATTTATTAACAACGGAATTTTAATTGTTTATCTATAAAAATCTGCATAGTGTTTTACGTGCTTGATACGAAAATAGGAAAATCTACGATTTCAAGGCAAGTTATGTATTTACATACCAGTTTATTTTGCGAATCCTGACATGTAAGGAATTTCCAATTTTATATTGTACTATTAGGTAATTAAGTATACCTATTGATTGTATCGCATTGTGGAGAACGCTATAAAATACTAAAATACGCTATAAAATCACACATTCAAAAATGAAGAACACGGATTTATAGCCATAACTTGTCCTTCACCTTATCATCATCCATCATCATTCCAGCCGAAAGACGTCCACTGCTGGACATAGACCTCTCCCAAGTGTTGACATTGACCTGTCTCGCGCGACTCGCATCCGGCGGATTCCTGTAACCTTCACCAGGTCATCGGTCCATAAGGAGGTCTTCCAACGTAACGTCTTGCGGTTCGCCATCGGCACTCCAGAACTTTTCGGCCACATCGGCCATCCGTTCTGCGAGCATCGTGCTTCATCTTATACTTAAATCTAAAGAGTAGGAAAGAAGGGGTAGAATCTATAAAAATATCGAAGTATTGGATTCTGTGAAGTTTCCACGAACACAGTATCAAAATAAGATAAATCAATGACTAATCACTCGTGCGTGATTTACAAGAGACTGATTTCCATTATCAGTATCTCCTACTTTTAAATGTCACTCCGAATCGTTTCGAAAGGAAGATTAAATCGAGTCATATAAGGATCGCTCGTTCGCCTGACATGATTTGCTGCAGCTAATTCAATTGGTTCGCGTATGTGGGTGACACATATGTCACTGGATCCCCCTCGTGGCTACCTATATCACATTAGGTTTTGTGTATAGTCGAGCGAACCAAGGTCATGAGAAGGAAATTCTTTTCAACGAAAAAAACATAATATTGAGGAAGTCCCTGCGTGGAAGTTAGTTTGAATTTGGTTCAATAGGAAATAATATATTTATTCATATTAATAATGTAAGTAAAAAAAGCGAAAGGGGAAATATTAACTTATTATAATACAATTACCTATCTACTGTTGCAAAAAAACTTGTAATCTCTTCCTGCTGCCGATGCCGGAATGTCGGAACATAACGCCACAGATAAAAAATAAAACAACGGTAATATTTGAATGAAACAAAATGGCGGCTTTGCAATGGCAGATTCATACCAGCAAAAAAAAAGACCGTTAAGGTTTGCGGGCGTTTTAACAATAGCGAATTGTATCGAGGTCGAATTTTTTGTTAGAACATCTGACGACATTTAAATGTAACGTAGATCATTAGTCTATGATACAGTTTTGCGATTTAACTGCTCATGTGGTGTACTTTGATAAAACTACTTTGTAAGTCACAGAATTATTGATTATTAATTATAGAGTTCTTCAGGTCAGGAAAGGGATTATAAAATGAATACTAGTTAGCTCCATCTTCCAAATTCATTTAGAATAGGGAGATACTATAGATAAGTACCCGGAAAGATTTGGTCAGCCTCAGCAGGTGGATGGCAGAACTAAATTAAAGGTTTAACTTTCACGCACTAGTTGACATCATGTAAAATGAATCAGCCCAACTCGGTATCACCTTGTTATAACTTCCAGACATTTCTTTTACACAAATTAGGTCCATGATAACACAACTTCTGGGTTATATTTGCATAATGTTGCAGTTTTTTACATCATTCAAGTAACTGGACATCGGCCGTTGAATTCTAAATTCGAAAAGTCTTAAAATAAACGCTAAAAATAACTTTAAAAATAAAGGAACAAGCCTTTGACGTCATACACGGACCCTTGCATATTAACATGGAAAGTTTTTGGCCATTATAGTTATAAATAAACCCGTGTGTTATTTACAGCATAACACTGTGGAATTTTTGGTCACCGGACATTCAGGTGAGTAAAAGTACGATTTAATTCGTTAAATTGGACGTCAGAGACGGGATTAAAAATACTGAGTAATAGGACGGTTTAACACAAGGATATCTGATTTTAATAATGTAATAATATTAAATACATACTACAATTACAACTCTTTTAGTATAATTACAAAAATTAAACTGAGAACGATAGTATAACCTAGAAAAATACAACGACGTCAAATAGGCGTCAAAGTACTCCTCTGCATCGCTGTCATCCGGAAACGTGCCCAGAAGACTGAGCATTTCCACGTTGAATGGCAATACAAATCATCTTACCCAGTAACAATCAATTCGGTCATCCATTCTCCAAAAAATTGTAGACCATCGCATAATTATGGGTCATTGAGGTTGGAAGAGTATGTTCCAGTAGCCGACAAAGTAGATAGACTGCCACTGATGTATTGCAATACAATACAACGACAAATGACGATTACGTAATGTGTATTCTAACAAATGAATAATTTTATTGGTCTTTTTCTTATTTATTGGTAGTAGGAAGTTACAAGAATATAAAGACGCAGTATATTATGCAAATGATGTCCATTTTTTCATTAAGTATTGTGATGTAGCTCCAAGTTAGTCCTTAGGCTGCGTCATCGCTTCACAACAGGTGAATAGCGGCAAAACACTAGGCTATTTACTCGTAGCATAAAAAGTTCCAGAGCCAAAAAAAACAAGCGATTTCTTGGGAGATGCACAAAGCTTTAAACGGAAATGGACATAAGTATTGCAATACGAACGAACTAAAAAGTTTGCATACAATTACACCTAGGATAGGTGTAATTGTATGCAAACTTTTTAGTTCGTATTCAAATAACCCAAGATGATCCAGGCAAACCAGGCAAAGAATGAGATGAGATTTCTTCTGTATCATAAACGAAGCCAGTTCTCGACGGCATGTAAAGCCAAGTCAGAGGCCCATGGACGGCATAAAAACTCTGACACCATTTTAGCACTAACCACGAAAGAAAGAAGAAAATTCAGAAACTCTACCCCAATGAAAAACTTGTGGAACCCTGATTTGAAATCGCCAACACATAGTGAGCAAGCATATTTAAATGAGAAGAGGCACTCAGGAGCACATTTTTAACCGACTTCCAAAAAGAGGAGGTTATCAATTCGTCTGTATGTTTTTTTTTTTTTTTTTTTGTGTTTGTTACCTCATAACTTTCGACTGAGTGAACCGATTTTGATGATTCTTTTTTTATTTGAAAGCTGGTGCTTCCCATGTGGTCCCATTTTAATTTGCTGAAGATCTGATGCTGGTCTTCGGAGATATACAATGGAACTCCTCAAAAATGTACGGCAAATCTGCAGTGATTGCTGTTATCGCTTGTAGGTTTATTGTTTATACAACATCATGACGTAATATCACGCCTGTATGCTCTGAGGGGGTACGCAGATGTGTACAGTACACCCAGATTTCGACAGTGTTTGTTACCTCAGTACTTTCGACTGGGTGAACCGAGTTTGATGATTCTTTTTTAATTTGAAAGCTGGTGCTTCCCGTGTGGTTATATTTTAATTTGCTGAAGATCTGATCCGGGTCTTCGGAGATATACAATAGAACTCTTCATAAATACACGGAAAATCTGTAGTAACTGCTGCAATCGCTTGAATGTTTATTGTTTATACAGCATCATGACGTAACATCACACCTGTATGCTCTGAGGGGGTGCGCAGATGTGTACAATATTCCCAGATTTCGACAGTTAGGTGTATTAAGTTCCATTTATTGGGGATAAGCCTCCTTGACATGTATTGTTTTTTTTTTGTTTTATTGGCAAGGGTACTTCAAGGGTAGTTTGATGAGAATTTGGTTAGGTTCTGATTATGGGATCCATGACAAAGGAACGGAGCTCTTCAATTCTTAGAAGCAAATTAACGATACTCGGCCAAATCTTTTAAAGGCTATCCGGATATTGGGGTCACGTACCATAACGTCGTTATTAACCGACTTCAAAAAGGAGAAGGTTCTCAATTCAATGTTCCCCGATTACTCGAAGATGACTGGACCGAATTTGTTTTTTAATTGTTTGAAAGGGTATACTTCCCAGAAGGTCCCATAATCATCAAGTCAGGATTCTGATAATGGGATCCTGGAGAAATAGAGAGAACCTTTCAAATTTTATAGGCACACCAGAAGCGATTTGGGTAGTTTTAGAAAGACTACTTTCTCGGAGTGATCCCATTTAAATTTGGTAAAGATTAGATGAAAAAATTCGGAGAAAGGCAACGGAACTTCTCATTAAATGTAGCAAATGTGTGTCTCTTACTGGGATTGCTGAAATCTCATGTCTGTCTATTGTTTACACCAGTTCATAACAAAAACATGTGAACCACTAAAAAGTGAAAAATAAAAACTTTTTTGCAAAAAATAAAACCGACTTCACACAAAAAAGTGAAAAATAACTTTAGCTTCAGAAGTCGGTGACAAAAAAACTAAATCAATCAAATAAAGGTCACCGACTTCTGAAGCTAAAGTTATTTTTCACTTTTTTGTGTGAAGTCGGTTTTATTTTTTGCAAAAAAGTTTTTATTACAAGAACAATTGAAGCACACAGTTTTTCCTCATTTGATAGTCAAAAATAAGTAGGTGTGTCAACTTTGATTTTAAGTTTAAGATATATTGCATCATTTGGACATCGTCATCGTGACATGACAATTTGGAAGGATCGAATCTCATTAGGCAGACAAATGTACTCATCTTCATTATTTATCGTAAGAATCACGATGATTTTCTTTTATTTAATATGATGAAAGACATAAAAAAAAGTGAAGCAATTTACTCACTAAGCATAACAGTGACAATGACAGCCAGCAGTCAACAGACCAGTAACTTATTGCTTGGAAGATGTTGGAAGATTTGAAAGATTCTTGCTTGTGGATGTTGATGAAGATGTAGATGCCTATAGACAAAGAAAAAGAAAGCAGTAAATCAAGTCGGAAGTGCGCAGAAAAAAGGGGGGCCTATACACAGCAGTGGGTGCCACCAAACCTAGGCGCGTTTGAGACGCGTCTCATACAAAATCGATGTTTTCTATGGGCATAAGCTGAATAAGTGTGCGTAGTCCCTAACTCCGTCTTTCATATCCATGCGGCCCCAGCGACTTTTTTTTTCTTCAAAGAAAATACTAATAATATAAATTCTAAAGTTTGTGAGTGAAGTTTAGAAGTTTGTTACTCTTTTAAAGTTATATCCTTGATTAAAACATAGGATAAGTACTTTTTATTCCGGTAGTAAGAAGCTTTAAGTGGATTATAAATATGAAGTAGAACAAACGACATCCTGTAAATATGTATGTATACAAGGACGAAAGGAGACCGACGCGACGTTTAGACGGTTACGACGTATTTAGTATATCATTCTGAACATGGAATTTTTTCTATGTGGTGACTTAGAAAAAATTCCATAACTGCAGTTAGCGTCGGTGCCCCTCCCCCTTGTCTAGTGTAATAATCCAACATGGAATTGTTTAGGATCTGCGTCATGGTTATGGCAAGCACTTAGCCACTTACGCTACAGATCAGAAGGCATCAAATTAAATCCTATTGGTGGATTTTTAAGGTTATTTAAGGTCATTTGCATGGGAGAGTCGAAGGCCATGTTCAACTTCAGAAGGTTTTCCCTAATCTTCGGCAAGGTTTTATAAGATGTTGCAACAGATGCTTATTTGGTAGTTCTTATGACTCATCATCGTCACAACATCATACCGAAGCCTGCCGGGGGTTGCGGGACTGTTCGAAAGAGATACCGTGGCCCCGGAACGCAAAGGGCGAGGAAGGAACATGGATGGGTTTTAGTCAGTAAAAGTCTGACACTCCCTCCCGCTCCGCCCAGAGTGGGAGAAATTATTTGATGATTTCCCATCCGAAAAAAAGAAAAAAAAAAGAGTTAGGCAGAGGTGTACTCTAATAGTACACCCACATTTCTGTTCACAGTTATGTTAACGTCTCATGTAATAAGGGGCGAGCCTATTGCCATAAACCAGGTACAAATCCAGACTCCCAGACTGCTATTTACACTCAGTCAAAAAAGTATCGGGAAAGGATGATTTGTTTATGGTTCCAAACTCAAATTCTTGTTTTTTTTTGTTGTTGTTAGATTGGCACAACTGTTTTCCATTTTCGCGCGTTTGAGTTGCATCTGTTATTTATATTAAATACAGTGCTGCTTTTAGTTATAATATATCATATCTAGTGTGTAAAGCGAATTTCATTATGGACAAAAACATCGAACAAAGAGTTTGTCTTATGCATCGCCAATGAAATTTCGTGTTCGGAGTCACTGAAAATGTTACAGAAGGCTTACGGTGAATCGACTTTATCAAAAACACGTGCTTAGTGGTACAAAGCGTTCAAAAGCGGTCGAGATGTGATGGAAGATTTGCCTCGCTCTGGTTGGCCATCAACGTCTGCAACTGAAGTGAACATCGCAAAAGTGAAGGAAATAGTGACTGAAAATCCTCATTCAAGTTTGAGAGAGATAGCCGCCGAACTTTATGTATCTCACGAGTCGATCCGTGATCACCATTTTAACTAATCATTTGGGTATGAAACATGTTACCGCTCGGCTAGTCCCAAAAGACCTGAATTTTCTGCAAAAACTCAATCGCATGAGAGTCGCCGAGGACATGCTAGAACGAGTCAATTCCGACCCAACATTACTGGTGACGAGACGTGGGTTTACGAGTTTGATATGCAAACTAGTCAACAAGCTTCGGGGTGGCGCCTTCCAACTGAACCGAAACCGAAAAAAAAAGAATTTGCGGCGAGAACTGAACTCAGTTCCGGAAACAGCGTTTAAAAAACGTTTTGATGATTGGATTATTCGTTGGCGTAAGTGTATCGCTTCTAAAGGAGCACACTTTGAAGGTGATAAAATAAATTTGGATGAATAACAAACACTTTGTGTAATATTGATCTTTTCCCGTTACTTTCTTGACAGAGCAGTAGAAATTCCTGATTGAAAAAACCCAGTTACTTTTTGTCTGACCCGCGAATCGAACCCAGGCCCTCATGCTCAGCAGTCGAGCATAAGACCACTCGATCAATGAGGCAGTCTTATGAATCATATCGGTTTATACCGCAGCCGCAGATAGTACTTAATTTGACCAGTCATCCTTCCAAAATTGTTGTTCCCAGAACTGTACGGAGGTCGCTTTTAAACATACTAACTTATTTCATCATCATAACCTTGCATTTTGCCAACTATTTTGGGTGGGCTTCCTCTAAAACCCGTTGTAGATTAAAACCAAAATTCTACATGAAACGACTGTCTTTCTGACATCTAGAACCTGTGTTGCATGTGTGTGCAGTAACCTTTTACTGCTAATAATCTGAAAGTATGAAACATACGAAACTCACATTTTTCATTGAATAAACGTTGCATAAATGTCAGCGTAACGCCATAAAAATGTTTTGTGTCCAATAAACATTTCCATATTTACCTGTATTTCAAGTTTATGATCCTAACAAACACGTTCTAATAAATGTGCTATAAAAAAAAAATATAAAAAAAAACACACACACACTATACACACTCTTCTCTTTGTTTCAATTTTAGTCCTTAATCCAACAAAAGTCGAAAGTGGTCCGAAAGTCTGACAACCGTCTTACCAAAGGATATTATTACCTAGAACACGAAGTATTATAATATCTGTGCTAGTACTAACTGGTTTGTGGAGGACAGATAGGCACTCGCTCCATGTAAAATACTGGTATTCAAGCGCCATCCAATTAGACTGAAAGCAGACCCCATCATAGTTAGGGAAAAGGCTAGGCAGATGTGATGAAACCTACATTGCTCTTATGACACGTCAAAACAGAGATGCACGGTTTGGTTCGAGTTCGTTGTTTCCCAAATCTACGAACTTATGTTCTACTAGCTTCTGCCCGCGACTTCGTACGCGGATCCTGTTGCTTTTGCCAGCGACACCGGGTTCGTCAAAATCGAAGATCTGAAACGTCTAATTCTAAGAGCCCGGGGACGGGAAAATAACGGATCTTTCCCACCTGAGCAACACATACCGTTTGTTTCTTTTTGCCATATATAACAGCTTCACAAAAAGTACAATTTTGAAACATACCTCCGATGGCGGAATATATGGCGTATTCAATCATAGGAGTACCTATATGTAAATGCACTCCGTTCCTTATCAACCCAAGGAAGGTCGCCATGCCCTACGGCTATATCTTGAGACATGTTCAGATGATATCGACATTCTGTTCAGAGAATGTCGAAGTCTTCGCGCTCTTCTTCTGTCTCTTCATGCCGTACTCCAGCAATTCTTTCTCTCTCACTTTCCAACTGATTATGAATATTTTGTTGTGTGCGTGTTCGGGGCAATGATAATCTCGAGCAGCAGTTAGTCGCGCATCACGTTCATCACTCGTTTCAAAAGACCTGCAGTTAGTAGATGTGCGATTACGCTGAGAACTCAAGCGTGATTCTGTAGGGTAAACGTTTCCGATTCGCAAGATAATGCATGTCGCTCACGATCAGCGGTCAGTCGCGCATCACGTTCCCCACTTATCCCTAGAGACCTAGAAGCAGATGCGTAGATACGATGAGAAATCAAGCGTAATTCTCTATCCGTGAACATCTCCGACTCGCGAGACAATGCGTGACGTTCCCGATCAGCGGTCAGTCGCGCATCACGTTCCCCACTTGTCTCTAGAGATCTAGAAGTCGATCTACGCATCGATATCGCATCATACGATCAGCGCTTGAGTACCAAGCCTATCTACGCTTGGTAAACCCTCACTTAGATACTTGATCAATTAAAATCTAAGTGCCCTGCGTTACCGGGTAAGCTACCGAGTCACGAAGATAAATGAAAAAGGAAATTAAACACTCAAATAACATAAGCCCGAAGACACATTTATTCGATAAAATGAGTTTTGGCAGGTAGAGTCAATTTTCAATGATATACCATCGTCATTGAAAATCAGTCCTAAACTGTTACCGCGTTAACCGCGTGAAGGTACTCCCAGTTTTTGTTATTTTATAATTATACAGTGAAATTTGTGACAGCTTTGCAATAATTTTCACATCAGATGTTTCTGATCTTCGATTTTTTATAAGTCAACAGAAAATGCCCATCAGACTGAACAACTTTTGCTAAGACGTCATCATTCCTAAATGTGTTATGGAGTAGCTGGGCTCTTGGAGTTCCACAACAGGTGTTCCAGATCTTCGATTTTTATAAATCAACAGAGAGTGCTCATCAAATTGAACAACTTTTGCTAAGACGTCATTCCTATATGTGTTATGGTGTAGCTGGGCTATTGAGGTTCCACGACAGGTGTCCCAGATCTTTGATTTTTATAAGTCAACAGAAAGTACTCATCAGATTGAACAACTTTTGCTAAGACGTCATTCCTATATGTGTTATGGTGTAGCTGGGCTATTGAGGTTCCACGACAGGTGTCCCAGATCTTCGATTTTTATAAGTCAACAGAAAGTGCTCATCAGATTGAACAACTTTTGCTAAGACGTCATTCCTATATGTGTTATGGTATAACTGGGCTCTTGGAGTTCCACGTCAGGTGTTCCTGATCTTCAAATTTAATCTCTCAGCAGAAAATGCTCATCACGTGGAACAATTTTTGCTAAAGTGTCATTTTTGTATCTCTTATAGTTTAGCTGGTCTGTTGCGGTTCTACATTAGGTCTTCAGGTTTCCAAGATAAATTATAGCCTATATGTTGCCCAGACATAATACCTATACAGCAAAAAAAAAATCATTCAAATCCGTCCCGTACTTCCGAAGATTAGCGTGTACAAACAAACAGACAAACAGACAAACAGATAAACAGACAAACAGACAGACATTTTTTTTTTGGATTCGTGCTCTATTACTGTTTCTAAACCCCCTTCAATTATTATTTTTTAAATATATTCAATGTACAGACACAGCTTTTTTACTCTTTTATTATATGTATATAGAATAGATATATAGATAGATGTGTGAGTGTCACACTGTAAGTGACACGAATCAGAGTAAAGACCTTGTTCATTAATAGTAAGAAAGATGGATAAAGTAATGTTAAAATGACTTGACTTGCTACAATGCAACCTGAAAGTAACTGGCCGCAACCTGACACAGTTATTAGGAACTTAAAATACAGACACTACGTCACGCATCTTATCCATTAACAACCTAGCATTAACTCTGACGAAATTAATCCTATTGATCAAATCTATAAAATCTACAACCCAACTATTTATTTACTAGCTGTAAAAGCATTCATTATCTTTCACAGCTTTATTGTCATTGATAACAGCCCTATCTGCATACTTATTGTATGATTGTCACATATCGATTTTATTATCAGTTTTGTGTCAGGTGAGTCACAGAATATCAAATGATTCACTGTCAGTTTTAGGTGGTACCGCCGAATCAAGATTAACGACTATAAGATCAGTTGTTTTGATCGCGTTTTTTTATTAACCTTGGGGTTTTATATAGACCCTAAGTCAGATGTTAATTATTTTAAATTTTCATCGTTTACGCCGTCATTCGAAACGTTTTATTATTGGGATTTACCACCGAAAATAACTTCGACTATTTAAAGAATTTTGTTTATCAACACATAAATAAGAATCTTGTTATTACAGAACCAAACGAATGTGACCAAAGTGACGGACATGAATATTGATGGATGGAGAGGGACAGGTAGGCCAAATAAAAGATGGAGGAGGAACTATATGAAATAGAAAGGAGTAAATGATATCGTGACGTCTGACAGGAGAGAATTAAGGAAGAAAATGTATTGCGCCGACCCCAAAATAGAATCGTAGTACAAGGGCATGAAGATGATGATGATGATGTTATTACAGAACTGAACAGAATTGGTCAATGGTGAAATTGAACTGAAAGTCTAATTGTAAATAAAATGGTATAGCAATTACATCAAACGGGAAAGAATTTGACACTCACGACAATAAAGACAAACTACACGTCCGTGTAAATAAACTCTTTAACCTAACAACTGCTAATGAACTCCTTTTCAGGTAACTAGAACAAAAACAATTAAAGGTCACTAACTCTAGACACAGCAATAAATCTGTCTTTGCAATTAAAGCTCAAGTGTTCGTCGACACATTTGTTCTGTCGATATTGATCATGACAATATGACGACTCGATCCATGTGATGTCCACGTGCTGTGGTCATGCATCGGGCATGACAGTTGTCACAGATAAAGTACGTTTGTAGGTACTTACTACTTGTGCATGATCGGTTATGACATCTTTATTTTGGTGGTATTGTACTGATGGTTGGGAATGTAATTTATTATAGGCGTTATTCTAGAACGGAGAGACTACTAGCTGTGATGACGCCTAAACTAATAGAGGGAGGAGACAAGCAAAGCAAAGAAGACAAGCTAAGGTAACGGCCGGCAGAAACCACAGAATGTCACCTGCTAGGAACCTTACTAGAGCAGGTAAAACCGGGTTTCGGTCCCATAGTGCAAGCGGTTTTTCATGGGGTGGACAATTATGATGATGATCATAAATGCGATGTTGCAAATTACGCTATCCCCTAGATTTCAAAATCAATCGTTCAATCACTGACACAGTTCAAGCAAATCATGAATCTCACCTCACAAGCATTGATCATCAACGGGCACAGATTTGGAACGATTACCCTAAACAACTTCATGCAGCAGTTGTACAAAGAGACCATCGATGTCGCTTCTAGTATACTTTTAATGCACCTGGGTGAATTAACCCAGTTAACTTCAGGGATTATGCGTGGTGCCACCAGCTCCTGTACACTGTACAGTACACACCAGTCATTGACTGGCCCACACAGTTGCCACTATCTTCTGTTTCTGAGAATCCATAAGACATTTTGACAAACGCTTCACGTGCATGATTCAAGTGGATGTCACGTCCACGTGAGGCATGGCTGTCTCAATCTGAGTGTCTTATCAGGATCGTCTGTTTATATTAAAATAGATTGTATTCGTCTCCAAACATCGCGTGGTATTGTCAATTGCGACTTCTCATTACTGTTATAGGTCATATTGTTATCGTTTTTTTATCTCCGCAAAAATATCATGCAGTAATCACACGATGATGAATGATCTTGAGCTAAAAATTAGACCATCTTGCATCATTTGCTTATTATTTTCACCTTTGCCTATTATACATTTTTATTCTTTATTTCTGTAACTGTACGTGAAAAGCACGTTTTTATTACATGAAGTTTGATCTTCGTATCGCAGAAATGTGGTTTCTTCTGAACATAATTTATTTGACCTGTTGACATAATTATAATTAATTTAAAGTTAATTAATCATTCGCACACTTAATGATCGCAATGTTTGATCGTAATTCGTAATGAACATAGGTAATTGACATTATGTTGCTACGAACAATAAATAAATATGCGATGACGATCGTTATTTTGATGTTTAGGATATAATTGTGCTAATTATGGGAAATAAATTGATACAATGGACCTTTTTGAACCCTAAAACTGTCTTGTCTCAATACCAACTGCCAAAGACGCACACGAACATGGTGGACCTTTCAGTAAGTACTAATGGAAGTAATAGGTCCTTGAGGACCGCAAGGGGTAGTTTAGTACGTTTCACTGGAGTCCATCCGCATCCTTAGCAGATTTTAGATCTCCAACAGAACGCCTTATGGGAGGCTACAATTCATCCAGGAGGTAAGCCATAGTGAGGACCCCCAAGTTTAATGCTATGGGGTCTTTACATTAATTTACGTCATGTGTCGCCACCACAACTATATGCACACTCGAAGTCACATGACGTATAAATATTGTAAATGCGATGCACGGAAGCAATTCGTCATGGTCAGTGAAGCTATTGTATTTAATTGTAACAAAGATGGACGCTGACAAAACCATTTGACCGTGGCTCTGCGACTGAGCCTGGTAGCAAGTGCCAATAGGCAAATTAAATGTGTAGGCAATAATTATGGCTATCTAGTAGTATCTAGTTTCCTTTTATGGTAATAATGTTGGTTGTATACCGTGTTCCGGATCAGAAGTAAATTTCTTGGGTATTTTGGATTTATTGTCGATGGTCTAGTGGTCAGAAGTGTTACTGCTGAGCATGATGTCCTGGCTTCTCATCCCAGGTCGGACAATGTGCTATTGGGCTTTTTCCAACAGAAATTTCTCAGGCAGCATTTTTGCATTATAGTCTGGATTTGTATCCAGTTGATGGCAAACGCCTCGCCCCCTTTTACAGTGCCCGCTTAGCATGACCACCGGAGAAACGAGAGAGACTCGACCAATCTTTTGTTCATCTGTCATTGAATCGACAAAATGACAGATGAACAAAAGATTTGTCGACTCTCTGTCGTGTCTACGGTGCGTAGCATTCATGCTACGCGGGCTGGTGAATGTGGGTGTACTATTAGGTACACCTCTGCCTAACCCGTCAAGGATTAAGGTGTGATGTAACGTTTGTTTTTTTGTCATGCTACAGTTTGAAAGGACTGAGTTTCTATTGTTGTTTTAATTTAGTGTAACGATAGTAAGTGGCGTGATGCTATTGTTTCGTGTAGTGGAATTTTTGTAATTGTTTCTAATTCCTGGTATTTATTTTTAAGAGTAGTGTTATGTATTCGGCTCGTAGGGAGGCCAAATACCTTTTGTGGACTGTATTATTATTGTTCTTCGCACCCCGGTTCTCGTAGACCAGTTGCTGGGACTCGGCTGCTGACCCAACCCATATGATCCCA
The DNA here is from genome assembly GCA_950022955.1 of Xestia ashworthii. Classification (NCBI taxonomy): domain Eukaryota; kingdom Metazoa; phylum Arthropoda; class Insecta; order Lepidoptera; family Noctuidae; genus Xestia; species Xestia ashworthii. Next base: position 8,713,536 of record OX465550.1, read on the forward strand.
ACGCTGGGACTCAGCTGCTTACCCGGCTTATATGGCCAAACTAGGTGGGGTGGTTCCTCTATACGTCTAATGAATTAAACGCGATTACTTTTAACACTTTTTATTATATAGTTATAGGTTTACATAGCGGGGCACAAGACTTTACATAAGACTGTATATAAGGAATTTAACACTGGGGCGTGGGACTCACTAGAACTATGATTCTACTTTAACTTCTCATGACAATCTGTCTGATATGGAGCTCTTCCTTGACTTCTTGAAGACTTCTCCCTGATTATCTGATGGAATGACTTAGTTACATGTTTCTATTTACTACTATTTGACTCGATTATCACCAATTTAATCGGTCCCCCTTACATAAATAATCACGTCATTGCAAGTCGTGGGAGCACCTGAGCGTCCTTGAGGGAACTTTATCCAACCACAGCCCGTAAAAATGGACTTTCCCAATTGCTGATGCAATGATACTCTTTATTATGGAATATTCCACGTTGGACAGGTTCAAACCTGACCGTATCCCCTCTCACGAATGGCTGATGCAACATTTCGAGCCATGGTGCAATGCTTAAGGCTTTTAGTATATAATAGTTTGGGGGTGGACAGACATATAGGTCCCCATTGTTTACACAAAAACTACTTAAACTAAAATTACATTTTTGTCAAGGGCTCGTCGTCCATTACATCTCTCCCCCCGGCGTAGCCTGCGCAGCCTTCTCTTCCTTTTGCAGCACGACGAGCTTGCTAACCGGACGCTTGAAGACGCCGGTCCTCGTTCGCACGTCGACTACTCTGATGCCGCCGTCAGGTCCCGGGTAGACGTTCTCGACGACTCCCATCGGCCACACGTTCCGTGGCAGTGTGCTGTCGGCGATGATGACGACGTCACCGACCTCCGGTGGTTGGCGTTTGCTCTGCGGCTCGCCGCGGGGTACCAGCGTAGGGAGGTACTCCCGCAGCCAGCGTCGCCAAAAGTGACCGGCAAGGGCCTGGCTGGCCCGCCAAGCACGTCGGTCGGCCTTATCACAAGGCCCGATCGAGGGTATTTGAGCCGCGGCCAGCCGCGGCGCGCGGTCATCCTTCTCAGCTTCATGACTGCTGAATCTGTGGATAAAGATGCGACGAGCTCGTGCTGCACGGCGCGGGAGATGAGGCATGTAAATAGTGCACTCCATCGCTTCTGTCGGCGCCGGCCCACCTTCACCATCATAGGCCCGAAATAGTCCACACCATAGTTGGTGAACGGGCGGTGGAAGGGGTCCAGGCGGGCGCGCGGCAGGTCTCCCGTGGCTGGCGGCTGCGGCGTTGCTCGCAGTCTCCGGCAGTACGTGCAGGCCTTTTCAATGGCTCGCACCGTGGGTCGCAAGTGGATGATCCAATAGCGCTGCCGTAGGTCGTTCGTAACTCGTTCCCTGTTGGCATGCCCAGCGGCGCGATGCTCGCGCATCACAATCAACCTACTTATTTGGTGGCGACCATCCAAAATGATGGGTCGCTTGGCCTCCACGGGCACGTTAGAGGCTTCAATTCGTCCTCGCACGCGCAATAGGCCGTCTTCCATCACGGGGTCCAGTCTGTACAGCCGACTCGTCCTGGGGACGGGGCGTGCAGACCGGATTCTCTCGATCTCTTCGGTGAAGCTGTCCTGCTGGGCTTTCAGCAGGAGCTCCTTCTCGGCGCGTTCTATGTGCCGATGCTCCAGTCGAGGCGAGACGCGGCGGCACGCATCAATAAATGCGAGCACGCGCGCGGCAGCGCGCACCAGCCTCTCATACTTTGAGAAGCGGGCGGGATCAGGCAGCCAGCTGTCTCGTTCAGGGCCCGGCACAATGTGCAGGACCTCCTCTTCGGTGTCTTCCGACGCCGGCGTCCCGGGCCAGTCCCCCTCCGGCAGGCGGAGGAAACTCGGCCCGCGGAACCAGCGGTCGGTCACGCGGATCTTGATGCGGTGTTTCCTCTTGACGGTGTCGGCGAGTCGGGCTTCTGTCACCGCTGCCTGCAGCTCCAGACATGGTATCGTCTGGGCTCGCCGCGGTGCCACTTTTGCCTTGGCCGCGACTAGCACGACGTCGATTCTTCCGTCTTCGTACATCGCCCTCCAGTATGCTACAGTCGCGTACGCTTGTTCGCTTGCGTCGCACAGCACATGCAGTTCGATGCGCTGTGTTTTCTTCCTGAGGTAGCATCTGGGTAGCCGTAGTCTTCTCAGCGCTGCTCCGTAGCTGGGTGGCCTGACCATTTTATCAGTTTGCCACGGCAGCCTTACTTCGTAGCCTTTGTCGATCTTTTTCTTTACGATGGTCGTCGCCCTCTGGTCCGCTTCGTTCACGCGGGATTTCTTGGCGACGTCCAAGGCTTCTCTCTTGCAGTGCGCTTCGACTATACCTGGTTGTTCGTCTCTTCTCCCGGTCTCGATGACGTGCAGTACGTCCTCTTCCGGTGTGACGCTTCGTGATGCTGTTCCGTGCACCACCCATCCCAACTTCGTTCGTGAGGCGGCTGGCTGATCTGAGCCACCGACTCGTATTTCCCTGGTCACTATGCACTCCCAATGGTCTGTGCCTACCAAGAGTCCTGGACGAGCTTGCTCGTAACATACTTCCTCTCTTGGCAGGTCTCGCAGGTGCTTGTATTCCAGCAGGGTTTCTGGGATGGATTGTTGGTGGAGCCTCAAGTCCTTGATGGTCCTTGCTCGAAGCTCGTGCGACTGACCGTCTTTCCGGATGCTTCTGACCCGCACCCTTACCGCTTTGCTGTCCTGCTCCTTTGAAGACATGTTCACGCCGCATAGACGTAGCGGGCGTGAAGTCCCTTCAGCTCCTACTTTGGTCGCCAGGTCTTCATCAATGAGGGTGACGGTTGCTCCTTCATCGAACAACGCATACGTCATAACCTCCCCCCGTGACCCGGTGACTATGATGGGGCACATCTTCAGCAGTACCTTCTTCTGGTCGGCGGCGAGCTTGGTCGCTACCGACAGTACCGCTTCTTCCTTGCTGGGCTCTGCGGTAGCCTTCGCGGTCGTCGCTTCTTCCTTGGCGCCTTCCTTCTCCTCGTGGAGGGAGGCGTGATGAGGCCGGCGGCATTGGCCTACGCCGCACGGCTTCGCCTTACACCTATATCGCCAGTGTTTCCTCTCGGCACATCTAAAGCATATGCCGTTGGCCTTGATATACTCCCACCGCTTCTTGACACTCATTTCCTTATATTTGGGACACTTTGTTAGCACGTGATCTTGTTTACAGTTAAGACACCGACCTTTTTCCTCCTGGCTGTCGACGGCTGTGTAGACGGGGCTGGCCTTCTTCTTTGCTGTCACCGGTTGTCTGGTTTCCCTTTTCTGGCTGGCGGTTGCGGCGCTGGTGGGAGGGGCGTACGAGTATCGCAACGCCCTATCCGCTTCCCGCATCAGGAAATGGGACAGCATTACTATCTCCGGCTCCGTTGTGTCGTCGTTGTCACAGGCAAAGTCGCACCATCTTGACCTTATATGGGGGCTTAACTTTTCTAGCACTTCACGAGTTAATAACGGGTTATACAAGTATCTCCTTCGGTCGACCGATTTAATTACGTTTACGGTGTTTTGTACTTTGATGGCGAAGTTATTTAAGTCGGCGGCTGATGCCGTGGGCTTCGTCATCTTCTTCAACTCCTCGATGGCGCGGTCGATGAGTACTTCCGGTCGTCCGAAACATTGTTCGAGTGTCTTCATGATGACTTCTGGATTGGTGGCAGTATGTAGGAGGGCGGACACCGCCTCTCTTGCCTCTCCCTTGAGACAGCTCCTCAATCGCTGTATGTTCTCAGCTGGCGATATGTTGTACATGTTGGTGGTGTCGTTCACGGCCGCCTTAAACGGCAACCACTCGTTCACACCACCGGAGAACACCGGTAAATCCGTATGCCGTAATCGGGGCCTTGCCATCCTTTCTAAGGTCGCTGCCAGGTTGTCGATGCTGTTCCCGTGCTTCGTTGGCGTCGGTGACCTCTCCCGTGGCAATTCGAATTTAATATGTCTTGTGTCCTCCCGGGGGGGTCCTTGGTCCCCCTCCCCCCGTGATCTGAGGGGGTTCGTTTGAAGCCATTCGTCCACTCTACTGTGGTGGCCTTCCTCCTGGGTGATGAGGGGCTCATCCCGCAGGCTGTCCTGCTCATCTTGCAGAACAGATACTTCGGCGGCTAATCTTCTCTTGACCAGGTCTGCGTCCAGGTCGAGAGACTTCTTCTGGATGGCTGCCAGCTTTTCTGCAGCCTCCAATTCCGCCAGTCTTAAGCGCGTTGAAATACTGTTGGTTGACCTCTGTGACCTCTGTGACCTATGTGACCTCACCGATCTGGTGGGCGACCTCGTCCTTTGCTCGTGCTCCTCGCTCAGGAGAAGTCCTGACGATGGTCCTGCTAAGGTCGTGTCTGCTGTCGTAAGGGGGGCGGTAATCAGTCGTGCAGCTATAATATTTTGCTCACCTGTTACTGCCGGTGACAAGGGCGGGTCCATTGAAATCCTCCGTAGTCTCTCTCTTCGAATCCGTTCCGCTTCCTGGCGTAGAACTGCCTCTCTATGCTCGTCTGCCCTCTTCTGCAGGGCCCGCCTCTGGTCCTCAGCTTCTGCAGCATCACCCTGGCTTCGGGTGACCACCATCGTTCTTTGGTACGCTGCAGGTTGACTTTAAACGGGGAGCAAGGAGCGCGACAATCCAAACTAACCTAACCTGGTTTTGGACTTCTCCAGATTCGTCCACTACGACGTTTCACTTACTCGCACTTCAATACTGTTATTATATCACGACTGGACATTTATTTACCGCGACGGCACTTATGTACTTGTTACGGCACTATGTACTTACGGCACTATGTACCTTACGGCACTATGTGCTTACGACGGCCCTATGTACCTGACGGCACTATATAGTTACGGCGACAATAATGTTCCATGCGGCGCGCACTATGTTCTATAACGCGCGCTTATATATGACGCGTAACTATGTATTCACAACGTGGTCATTTATTACGTTTTATAACGATAATACATCCGTTAGTATTTTATTCACGGCGCGAATCGAGTCAATTTACTTTTTAATTTTCATAAGAGTCCCACTATTCTGCTTACCCCTTTTTTAACGCGCGCTATGATCGCGATTTTTGGTACACAGAATATCACTTTTCCTATCGCGGCACTTTATTCACTCACGACATATATAAAGTTAATTTTGTTCAGTACTTACAGTTTATGTGCCCGCTTATATCACTTATTTACGCGCTATGTATTATACCGGCACTTCTGCTTATCCGGATCGCAAGGACCAAAATGTTACGTATTCGGCTCGTAGGGAGGCCAAATACCTTTTGTGGACTGTATTATTATTGTTCTTCGCACCCCGGTTCTCGTAGACCAGTTGCTGGGACTCGGCTGCTGACCCAACCCATATGATCCCAACGCTGGGACTCAGCTGCTTACCCGGCTTATATGGCCAAACTAGGTGGGGTGGTTCCTCTATACGTCTAATGAATTAAACGCGATTACTTTTAACACTTTTTATTATATAGTTATAGGTTTACATAGCGGGGCACAAGACTTTACATAAGACTGTATATAAGGAATTTAACACTGGGGCGTGGGACTCACTAGAACTATGATTCTACTTTAACTTCTCATGACAATCTGTCTGATATGGAGCTCTTCCTTGACTTCTTGAAGACTTCTCCCTGATTATCTGATGGAATGACTTAGTTACATGTTTCTATTTACTACTATTTGACTCGATTATCACCAATTTAATCGGTCCCCCTTACATAAATAATCACGTCATTGCAAGTCGTGGGAGCACCTGAGCGTCCTTGAGGGAACTTTATCCAACCACAGCCCGTAAAAATGGACTTTCCCAATTGCTGATGCAATGATACTCTTTATTATGGAATATTCCACGTTGGACAGGTTCAAACCTGACCGTATCCCCTCTCACGAATGGCTGATGCAACATTTCGAGCCATGGTGCAATGCTTAAGGCTTTTAGTATATAATAGTTTGGGGGTGGACAGACATATAGGTCCCCATTGTTTACACAAAAACTACTTAAACTAAAATTACATTTTTGTCAAGGGCTCGTCGTCCATTACAAGTAGGTAACATTATAACGGAACGTGGGACTGGTTTAATCACCAGCCTTAATCAACTGAGTAATCAGTAGTAAAATAAGAAGTTATTTTAACAACAATAATCACCCACTTTAGTTTTTATGGCAGATTTAATATCTAATAATTAATATGATTTAATATGTTTTTTTGTTCAGCTTTATTTTTTATGTATAAGTATTCTATCATATATTTTTTTAAATAAATAATTCTTTTAAATTAGCCGTTGAGTAACAGGCAATTAATGTTCCTCTTTAATTACAATAACAAAAACACTTGTATTACCAACGTTCAAGGCGTAAAACTTGTCTGAAAGTTCAAGTTTGGCTGCGCGTGCGCTGAACGTCGGTCAGCCATGCATTACGCAATATGCGCCCGCTTGTACGTCCGTGCCCATAAGTACGTTACAATTTAATTATTTTCAGCAACAGGAAAAGAAATCAATCGTAATTATATCATGGACTAATTGTGTGATGTATTCTTTTTCATTGCTTAACGCAATTTAGGCCAGAAGGCCAGTAGGGTAAATGTGTGTTTGATTACAAATTCTTTTATTCGTTAGTGATTTATTTTATTCTTCTTAACGTGACGGCGGTATGAATACCTACTGCCCATCAATTTCAGCAACGTCCTGGCTGGGAAAGCAGGACACTTAATCAGAAACTAAGAAGACCTAGATACGCGTATAAAGCCTTTCGTATTCCTCATCTGCGTAGCGAGCAGGGAAAGGTTGAAGGCACTAGAGCGCGCGGAAGGTCACCAATGCGTTGGACAGACCAAGTAGAACCTGCTCTCAATTGTCCAATCCACGAATGTGACGAATGCACAAGAAAATCCATAGTACGGGAGGAATAGCGACGCATTGTGAAGCTTGCCACCAGCCCTAATGTGACGAACACGACCACTCTGTCAAGCAAGAGTGTGACGACGAAGAAAAAGTCCCACAACGATAGAAGATAAATATGAACTTTTCGGTACCTAGTTTATGTCAATTCAATGTCCTTTTCCATTATCTTTATCGCCTATAGAATTTCTTTTCTTGGACTATAAAATAATGGGCAATTAATCTCAAATGATTTAAGTAATTAGTTTTGTTTTTGTTTAGGAGTATCAAATTAGTTGTAGGACTCATACAAGCAGTCGCTCCATGTAAAGTACTGGTATTCAGATGCATTCTGCTTAGACTAGAAGCCCACCCTAACATCGCTAGGCAAAGGCTAGGCAGGTGATGGTGAGTTTTGTTTGTATTTAATTATTGTTCTTACTTAATTTTGTAATCAATACTTTATCAGCATACTGTAGCGTGACTGTACCACGTTTATCAACGTAGGTAGTCCCAAAATAGTTTTATGATATCTTATGGATGTTTTATTTGGTTAAACTTTATTAACGATGTCTGAGTAATTCGCTTTATTTTGTAGATAAGAATTCCCGATAAGTAATTTATATTTTGAATAATTTTCCTTGTGTTTAATATTTTGTAATACAATAAAAATTACGTACCTAGGCATTGTTACCAATGCTAAATCGAAAGATAACTTTGACTCATGAATGCTACTAACAATCTATTTTATACCCTTTTCCTGTAACATAAGGCATGAAATAGCGTGAAACTGGAAATTTATAGGTCCTGATAGGTAAAACCGAGCGATTCTATCAAGATAACTAGTCGACCATGAGCAATGTCAATGCCTTTAATACTGAACATTGTTGCCAGACTAATAAATATCGATCAGAACGAATTATTTACTTTGCGACACAGAATATTACGATTCCTCTCTTATTTATTTTTCATGTATAAAAGACCATTAAATAAGAGAATTTACTAACATCTTTGGGTAGGTCTTAAGTTGCCTAAATTACCTACTATACTCGTTAGTTCAAAAATCTTAAAGTCCCTGAATTATAAAAAACTAGAGTGTAGTGATCCGCCCCTACTTCGCGGGGTTTCTTCAACTTCATAAAATATAGATGTGTTACCGGCCAAACCCGATTTCAGGCTAAAATAGGGCTCATAACAAAAGGATAATCATAGAGCACCCTGTTTAAGTATTCTGAAACGATGAACCGGAAAATCGGTTTGACCTAGGACAAACTAGTTTGGTCTGAAATCGGGTTTGGGCGGTAACAGATACACATAAAATATGCGGAACTAATATTCTAAATGATGGTAAAATCTACTGTGTAGTTTAGAGTAACACCGTGGTCACTTAGACACGCCATAAAACTCGAAAAGCGCCCGCCCTTTATGCGGTTCTATTCAAAGCTCATAATGACATTACCACAATTTACTTAGTATAAATAATATTCTTCTTATCACAAGTCACATGAGATAGGTACGTTACATTACTTAATACCTAGCCATTATCACATCTGCTACTACCATAGTAACAGATTTCTAATTAAGGCGACTACATGAGCTAAATTAGCAACTCTATTTGTGGTGGTTCAAACTTCGTCTGAAATACTATTAGAATAAAGTTCTAATCAGATTGCACTACGAAGTGGTTGTTACGTCAATCACTGCGGGCCGAATAGTGCGAAATGAGTGGTTTCGATCGATTAACAAAAAAACTATGGAAAGACAAAAAAAAAAGTAATATGATGCTAATGTGTTGTAAAAATGCGACCTTCAAATAAAACTCTGTTTGGTTTTGGAGGAAATCATATTATAGTACATGGAGAAATAGATTTAACTTTAAAAACCAGTATTTCAGGTCATAAAAATATTCACACGCACTGACGTTCAGGAAGGCGGGCTGTCAAAAGTCTACATTTTAATCTGACACAGTGGCTATTGGCCCATACAACAGTGAGGAATAAGTATATGAGAGGAAAGAAAGCTGTGCTAGTCAGACTTTCTTGGTATGGGCATGTAATGAGGAGGTACGATTCACATGTGACTAAAGAGTTATGAATATACATGTTGATGGATCCAGAGGGAGAGGAAGACCAAAGACAAGATAGTGGATTTTTTGAGGAATGATATGAAGGAAAAATAAGTAAATAATAGCGTGACGATAAACGTGTTACGCCTACCACAAATAGCATGGTACAAGTGCAGGAAAATGAGATAACTGATACAAGTATCAATCCCATTCTGGACGAATCATTTTCGTACCCAAACCCAGTTTTATTTCAGTCTGTATCAGTTTACCCTTGAATTAACTCGCATCAGCTGCCATTATCACATGAAGGTACCTAATATACGAGCTCGTATGCAACTTACGTAAACATTAAATAAGAACATTTATCTCAGTAATGATATCTACTATTCTACACGCATAATACAGCACGCTTCTTATGAGGCCTGCGGAGCATGCGTAGTTCATACAAACGTATTACCAAACTAATTTGTAAATAAGTGTGTATTTATTTCGATTGGATTACAGAACATCTAGGTTCCCAAATATATATTTTGAATGGCCACTGATTTAAATAAGAGTTATAAGGAAAATTAGTTTTCTATAGAAATTTTAAATCCCTCTTAATTATCTCGTCTTTACATCATTGTCCTTTCAAAACATATATTTGGAAACATAGAAATTCTGTAATCCAATCGAAATAAATACACACTACCATAAGAATGTGTTTGTTTTACAAATTATTTTGATATTAAGTTTGTATGAACCGCATGCTCCGCCGGCACCTTAAGTTCTTACAAATCATGTGTAAATCAATTCAAATACCTTTGCAGTGATTAATTTCTTATTTTGAATCAATCAATAGTAGTCATAGATTTACGTGGCGCGTGTAGATAAGTTGTTGTATTACAATATTGTGTCATAAATATGAGATAAAATTATACATACGTCATTTTACATTTTATGCTCTATTAGGTACTGATTAATGTTTTAGTTCCTCTTGTTATCTTTAAAACTATACTGTTATCTTTTAAGGTAAAAAACACAGAGAAGTACCTTTTGGTATTGACTCATTGGAAAAGCCTAAGTTTAATATTACTGGATGTTATAAGTATAATGATTTAACGTTCTAAGAAAAGAGTCCCGTAAGCCGAAATTTCAGCATTGTTAAAAGAACTAAAATGTACTCGACAAATTCATGTCTTCTTCTCCCCTGCCCGGCTAGCATGGGCAGGGAATAAAATTTTATCCACCGGTTATTTCCACTGACAAGGGACAAAATTCATACAAAAGTGGAAATAACCGGTGGATAAAATTTTTATCCCCTGCCCATGCTAGCCGGGCAGGTGATGTTAAAGAAAAACAAATAAAAGCTGACTTACGATTTATTTTAAGACACGGACAAGAAGATATTTAAGTTCTAAATATAAATGAATCTTTAAAAATAATAAAAAGTTTATTAAGCGTGCTGAATCCATTACATTATCCCAACTGACATTGGACATTCTTTTTCTGTTATTGTTTTAAAATAAAATAAACTTGGTATAAAACAAAGACTTGGTAGTGGTATATTTATAAAAACTTAAATGTCAAGACTACTTACTTATTAATACTAGTATACGAGCATAAAAGTATCAATTCACTTAGCTAAGGGTCTACGGCGGCGTTTCGAGTAGCTACGACATACGTAGCCAAATAACGAAACCCCGGCGAGACTTAGATACAATTTAATGTCGAAAGGCTATTAGAAAAACTGTGATTCCATGTCTGTTACATTATACAATATGGAAGGGATTCCTAAGTATTCAGTAGGTACATAATTCTGAACCCACATAGAAAATTATCAGGGGTCATTTAAAAGACATCGTCAGTGCTTTTTAGACAGAAGAAAAAAAAACGGCCAAGTGCAAGTCGGACTCGTGCACGAAGGATTCCGTACCATTTTATCAAAATATCACGTTCGTTGTATGGGAGCCCCACAGTGGCAACAGAAATACATGATCTGTGAAAATTTCAACTGTCTAGCTATCATGGGCAGGGCCCTCTTTTCCACTGTGCACTCTGGGCACTTGCCCAGGGCCCCACGACCCAAGCGGCCCCCCAAGTTCCTGTAACTGTCCAAAAAGGAGCCTGAGAAAAGAAACTTAACTTATCCCAGGCAGGACCGCAGGATACAAAAATTTTCGAGTTCGCTCCGCTCGCGAGTTAGTTATATTTATGTGATGTTTATTAGAGTCGGAGAACTAAAAAAGTTTTTTATATCCTTGCTTTATACTCAAGCGAAAACCAATATTCACATGCATTGAATTCTTCCCATCGTTCGAAACCACGTCTGCAACATTAGTGCCTTCATGCCTTGCAATTGTTACACGAATCATCGTTTTTGAACCTTTGACGACATTAGAAACAATAAGCACTTGGAAGCCAACATTGTTGAATGTTGGCATTACTGCCAAAATACAGCTTTTCTGCATTTTATTTCAAATTATGATTCCCCGCCGCTAAAAAAACACCCGGTATTTTTCACGTCAAGAAACCCTAACATAAATTATACGAGGCAAGATGCAAAAAAATCGAGTTCGCTTCGCTCGTTCTTACATTCTACAAGGGCCCTATTATTCGCAAGTGCTCAGGGCCCCCAAATGGTTAAAGACGGCCCTGATCATGGGTTATGAGAAACAGCTTGGTGACAGACAGACGGACAGACGCGAGACGGAGAAAAGGACAGACGGACAGATGAACAGTGGAGTCTTAGTAAATTGGGTCGCGTTTATTACCCTTTGGGTACGGAAACCCTATAAAAAAAACAGTGGTTTCTTTGTCGGTGTCCCTTCCAACCTGAGTAGTGTATCGTTTATCGTTGTGTGTCTTTCACACGTTATGTAACACTTTCAGAAACCAACAGGTTAAGGTTGCACGTGGTTCGCTTTTTCCCCATCGTATGTGTAGGTAATTTAAATGTCTTTGTCCAATACCCAATGTTTCAGTTATGTGCGAAAGAAACCATGTAACCAGTTTTAGATAAAAACATAGTTATAAAAAACATACATAATTTCATTTTATCACGTGTTCGGCAACGCGGCTTGAATCACAATTCCCGGCGATACCTATTAGTGACATAAATATTAATAATATTCGCGAATGTTGATTGTGTCAGGGAAAATAGTCACCAATAATGTATGTCACCGTAAAATTGTCAAACACGTTAGATTGTAATCTCTCTAGCGATATTGTAAACTCTCGAAATATTGTCAACTGAACATACGGAAGTATCTCTGCCCCCATAATCGGGACTTGGGGCACCGTTAGGTTAGTTAGGTTCCTTTAAACCCTGCACTCGGAAATACCGCAAAGCTGGGCTCCGTCGACTACGCTTTTTAGGGGAATATAAAGTGTTTTAAGGTAAGGTTATATTAATCGGTATATCTCAGGAATGGTACCTATATTATCTTTTCATGAGAGTGATACCATTGGGCAAGGGGGACCCCTCCTTCCCTCCACACAGCGTGAGTTGACTACCATCGCATGCATTTCACGAAAAATAATGCGTTTTATTGTAAACAGTATGTTCGTTTGACATTATTTCGAGAGTTTACAATATCACTAGAGAAATTACAATCTCACGTGTTTGAAAATTTTACGGTGACATATACAAATATTAATTCCCCGACTGATAGCATAAAGATAGCAACTGATACCGGGTATTATCGTACGTTTACCTTTACTCCCTAAACTATTGGGGGGCACGCTAAGTTGTATGTTTACGTACTAACTATCGTGGGAGAGATATAGGAAATGATATAGGTCGCGAATGTGAACGGATTGGGAACTTTAAACTATTTTTCATTAACTTTCTCATATATTATGCATTAGAATTATTTACTATACACACCTAAAATAATAATATATTATGTACATGTTTCAAAAACAGGGAAGCATGAGTTCGTTCGCATCGCTGTCAACGGGGAAAGTGCCCAGAAGGCTGGGTAGCATTACCACTTCGGATATGGCAATGCTGATTTTTTGGCTGAGTAAAAGGCCAGCTTCTGGTCACGAGAAGAGTCGACTAACCGTTTGATGATTCAATTCAACTCCAAATGACTCAAACACTTATCTACCAAATCGAACTAAGTTATTGTATTTGCGCCGTTTGAGGAACTAATAAATTCATTGGTGTTTTTATCACTGTTGTTATTATGCCTTTTTCTTATAAGTTGGTATTGAATAGTTTTCTCAAAGCCTCGACTACCCGTTGGTATAGCTCTAGTTGGTTGCTGCAGCTCTCATTGTTGATGGGTTTCTCCATCAGAAATTTCTCAATAACTGAAGTCTTGGTGTGCGCTCGTTTTATGGCAAAAGGCTTGCCTCATCTCACAAAAAAAAATGATCTGTGTGCTATAAGTACAACTCTGTCTAACCTTTCGGGGAACTACAAGCGTGACGTTGATTATGAATCACTTATTATTGTAGTTGGTAACTTTTTGTGTAAACAAACAATAGTTAAAATTTTCCAATTTAACGCCACCGCGCACCGTGGTAGGTATCCAAATTATTAATTGTATAAATTATTCGGGTACTTGCTTTTTTTTTTGGCTAGTTTTAGTAGGCATTTAGACACGTTCCCAAGTCACTATTTTTTGGTAGATTTTATCTTATTTTATGCGAGTAAATTGTTGCTGTATGCAACAATTTTTTTTTTCAATTCTGTGTGGGCAAGTACATAATTGCTAAAGATTCACCGATAGCTTATTTTAATGTATCTAAGTACCTACTTTAACTTTTTTCCACGTTACCTGCCTACTTAATTTGCTGATGAAGTGAAATGAGAGAACTATGTCATGACCTCTGTTTTACAGATTATAACCACAATTACTGTATGGCCTGTCAGTTCATGCATCCAGGGGTACCAATATTAAAAGCTAGAACGATAATCACGATTCATATAGGTAGGTATTCGTCCGAGGTAGGCTTATTCGTCAACTGGCGACTGTGAACATCGTGGGTGCTCGCGAGTTGGCACCTTTTGATTTTAATTTTTTTTGTTGTCTTCAACTCGCGCGACCTTGTAAATCTGACGTAAAATACGTCAGATATCAGATACGTAAACTTCTTATAAAATGTATAATCTAATAATATCTTTAAATGAGCTAAGCTTGTTTTTTTGTTTTTTTAGGGAACTATTCAACGTGCGTGCGAGTTGATGACAAAAAATAAATTAAGGCGATTACACGAGCTAAACGCGAGTTTTATAATTACTAAAAGTATATGATTCACTGCTATAAACAAGACCAGAAAAATATATGATATTCTTCAGGATATAAGCTAGCATGATACTGTTTTGAAAACATAATACAATTAATTTGGCTCGATAAAAAGAAATCACGAACTTACCTCTAAAAATATCTTTCAAACAATAAAAAACATACTAATATGCATGCGATCATTCTGATTTTTTGGCAAATAATTCTACAAGCAATATATTAGCATGATACTGTTTTAGTTTTTTAATCGAATCAATAGTTTTTTGTAAATCGATCGAAACCACTCATTTCGCGCTATTTGGCCCTCGCGAGTTTTGCAGTCGCCAGTTGACGAATAATGAGGTACTCGCACATATAGATATCTGCTCGTATGTACGAGACAAACAGCAGTAAGCAGTGATTAAAACGCTAACGTATAATTAGTTTAGACTTCCACGTGCAACTGTCAAGACCGTAAACCTTATGCCCCGGACATTAATATTTAAAAGGCATTGAATCAACATATGTATGGGTATTTGAAACTAACGACACGCCCCCGCTTTTGCTTCACACGGGACGGTGTTGCGACTACACAAAATATCGTAATTTTATGTACAAATAAGAGGCAGGGCGTTTCAGGTAAGAATAGGACTATGCTAACGCCTGAGCTTTACATCATCGCTGTCAAAAATCTATACTATATATATTATATATATATTAATATTATAAAGCAGAAGAGTTTGTTTGTTTGTTTGTTTGTTTGTTTGTTTGTTTGTTTGGTTGAACGCGCTAATCTCAGGAACTACTGGTTCAAATTGAAAAATTCTTTTTGTGTTGGATAGTCCATTTATCGAGGAAGGCTTTAGGCTATAAAACATCACGCTATGACCATAAGGAGCGGAGCAGGAATGAAAAATGTTGCAAAAACGGGGATTTTTTCCCTCTCTTATGTGACGCAGACGGAGTTGCGTGGGTCAGCTAGTATAAAATAAAGCTATGATATATAAATCGGTCAGGGTCAGCAAAAAATATATACACTTCGGTACTTAATAATATTTTTATTGTGCAAAAATTACAAAAGTAAGGGTTTAGATATGCCTCTCACTAGACAAAGCCTGCACACTAATACCGAGCGAGAGTTTACTACTTACTACAAAACTCTAACATGAAACATCTGGTGAATTAGGTAACCAGTAGTTTCTTAGGTTCATTTTCACCGAAAAGATAACGATTTGATTATCTAAAAACAGCTGCTGTCACTGTGACATGTTCCTAATGTTCCCATACAAAAATGTATTTTAAACAGCTGTTTTTAAATAATCTGTTGTTCTGTCATCTTTTTGGTGAACACGGACCTAAGATGTGTGTGAATAACAAAGCGGTCATACACACAGCCAGACACGAAGAGTGACTTTATTTGATTTTGTCTAGATACACACATTCAAAATTTAAATACTCGATCGTTTATGCAAACATAGGTGCATAATATGTAACTGTCTCATTGCTCTTACAGATAAATAATCAATAGGTTTGTGACAACTGTAGCTTAGTCCACTATACTTATCTGTATAACAGGGATATAGTATTACCTTTTGCAACATTATTTCTCTAACCGACATCTCAAATGTTTGTTGTTACTTTCAACAGCTCCGTATTCACAACTCACGCTCTGTCCGATTTGGAAAATCTGCCAATTATCTCTCACTTTTTGTAAAATCTATGCCTATGTGGCTCGTATTCGGTATATAAAAAGATAGCCAGATTTTCCGTATCGAAGTCTCGGACCAAGATTTGCGAATATGGGGGCAGGTTTAGGCTGCTGTTATTGGGTGCTCACTGCTCACACTGCTCACTGGATAAGGCACGGTTTCCACCAAAGCGAAGAGGAGAGGACAGGAGAGGATATATGCAAGATTCGATCTATCACATTGGTTGAAGGTTGAAGGCCTTTGGGTTGTTTTTTTGTCACATATATCAGCACGGGATCGCATTTAAGCATTGGCTATTGTAAAAAATAGAGCGTGCTGCCGAGAGCATTGTCGATGTTGCCGTTTGTAATAGCACTCCCGCTGCTTCGCTCTAGCAAATGATGGTTCTGAAATGGTTAGGGTAAAAGAACACTCTAACAGAAACTATCCATGAACATTTGAACATCACAGTCTCCAGGGTCATATTTAAATTAGTGACTTTTTCCACTAAATAACTGTTGTACAATTAAGTCTTCCACGTGCAACCATAAACCTTATGCACTTGTACTTTATAATGGCACGTATAAAATGTGCATCTTATTAATCCACACAATTGTATTTTTATTACCCGCTTTATTCTAGCAATTGACTGTCTAATAAAAGTCTTCGTTACATTATAAAGTACAGTCGAACAAGCTATTTGGTTTACATTTTACAATGTAATTTGTAGGTTAAACTGTAAACCAAATAGCTTGTCCCATCGTACATAATCAGACTATAATTTTCAAAATGCCGCAGCAATGTGTCCCGCGCAAAATGTGCCAGATCCTTTATAGAGCACTGGAGAAGCGGCCTGACTAGCGGCCGTGACTAGCTGACTAGACTTGGACTTTGACCACTGTTCCTGGAACACTACTGGCAAAAGCTAAGCCGATGGATCATATCTAGGTGGCAAGAGTCGAGGATATAACGACCCATCCACCATCCAGCAGTGCTGGCAACCATTTCACTCCGACATAAAGTACCTAAATATATATTCCGTGCCTGCACGCGCGATAAGACCACCACCGTAGAAATGGGTTTTGTCGACAGAAGAATCAACAAAAGGACAAAAGAAATCTGTCATTTTGTCGATTCTTCTGTCGACAAAACCCGTTTCTACGGTGGTCATGCTACGGGAGATGGACGCATGTGACCACTCTATACAGTGCCACTAGATTTTATGTTTCTACGTCTGTAATATATGAAGCTAGTAGCCGGTCTAAGTACACTCGCACTCAACACAATGCTCCTCTAAATAACCTTTTAACAGCATAGGTCACTCGCTTCGATACAACACAAATGCTTCATAGATTTGTATTGTAAATCCTGTTGACAATAAGCTAAGCTAATTAAGAATACATTATCAACCATATGGTCTAGATAAGAGAGATTATAAATCGATAATATTAATCCGTCGAAATAGAGTGCAACAGCCCACGTACACCATATTGATTTGACCGTTCAAGTGGGAAAACCCGAAGGGGAATATGAACAAGAACATTTTTCAAGCTTTTGATACCATGCAAAGTCAGCTTAGTACATTTAATGCAGCAGGCAAGTAAAGTACCAACCATTACCAAGTAAGAACCATTGCAGTAAGCAAAATCATCAATACAACACTCCAAGTTCATAAAGGTGGAGGTGGTAGTATATCAACTGTCTGGTGACCACGACACAAGTCTTGCTTAGTGTGGCACTAGATGGCGCTGTGTGTAATGTCCAGCGATATTTATTTATTTTTATGTCTTTGACCTTGCAAAAGTCGTTCCTCGACCTTTGTGACTGTGAGTTTGGAGGGTTGTATTGATGATTCTGAAGATTATAACTCTGTAACAACCGTCGCGAACAATATTTTAATCAACATACAACCTATCTAGCATTGGCCTGCAAATTGCAAAAAAAATAAGAAAATTTGAATTTCGCTACCCTGGAGCATAGCTCTTAGTACATTTATGTTTGCAGTTGGTAAGTTAAGGCGCTTAGACGAGATAAATTAGCAACTCTATTTGTGGTGGTTCAAACTTCGTTTGAAATGCTGTTAGAATAAAGTTCTAATCAGCTTGCACTACAAAGTGGTTGTTACGTCAGCCACTGCGGGCTAAATAGCGCGAAATGAGTGGTTTCGATCGATTTACAAAAAAACTATTGATTGGATTAAAAAACTAAAAAAGTTTCAGGCTAATATATTGCTTGTAGAATTATTTGCCAATAAAATCAGAATGATCGCATGCATATTAGTATGTTTTTTATTGTTTGAAAGATATTTTTTAGAGGTAAGTTCCGGATTTCTTTTTATCGAGCCAAATTAATTGTATTATGTTTTCAAAACAGTATCATGCTAGCATATATCCTGAAGAATATCATATATTTTTCTGGTCTTGTTTATAGCAGTGAATCATATACTTTTAGTAATTATAAAACTCGCGTTTAGCTCGTGTAATCGCCTTAAGTCCTTTTAATTAACCGACTTCTAAAAAAGGAGGAGGTTCTCAATTCGGATGTTTTTTACAAGAACCGTTGCAGTAAGCGATATTCTAGACACAAAGCCAATATGCATTACTATTAGATTTCTATGGGAAAGGTTCCGCTAAATCATGATTACCACCAAGAAACCTATTTCAACTTTGTGAAAGTGAAGGCTAGATGCTAGCAACGAAGGAAAGTAAGACGTTAGTAAGATATATTTGTCTGTCGACGGAGAGACCACTTATTTAGGTACTATTGTAGATCGAGATATGTATGGACATACAGCTCACCCAGCGGATAAAAGTGGTAAGTAGGTATGTCAGACTCGCATTGTAAAAACCGTTAGATTGTAATATAACTAGCGAGTTTGTAAACTCTCGAAAGATTGTCAAACGAACATACTGCTTACATTATGACGCATTATTTTTCGGTAGATTATAATCTGTCGAAATGAAATCTTAATATTGTGAAGTAAGTATTTTCAAAACAAAAAGTATCCATGTAGTGGGTATATCAACTATCTGGTGTCAGCGACACAAGCCTCGTTGCTTAGTGTGGCACTAGATGGCGCTGTGTGTATTATCCAGTGATATTTATAGATATTTATGTGTGTGGAACTAACCAATCACATAGCTGGTATATCTCAAGCTTTGAAGAGACTTGATGTTATTGGTAAAATTACACACATCCCTCGCTACGCATTCTCTGGTGGAGTCTGGGAATCTGGTGGTAACGCAGCCATATTCTTGCTTATTGGTGATATCTTACTGAACTTGCTATTAAGTAAGATTAGTAAGATAACAAAGGTAAATAAAGAAAGAGGAAGAGATTAGTAATAGAACTAAGATACGAGTTGCTGAGGATTAAACATAAGTTTAATCCGTAACTCGAATCTTTGTTTCGTCAGAACGAACCATAATGTCACCAAGTCTGGTTCGAACTTGTAATAATCCTCCTGGATTATCAATATCAGCATATTATTATCAACAGTACCTACTGGTACGTGGGTGGCAACGGTACTGTAACTACTTACACTATGATTGGCACCTTGCAAAGTCTTAATTTCTGTTCTCTAAGATTTATCAGTTAACTGACGAAATGAAAGATTGTTAATGAGTTGCTTGATTATACACAAATAACTTCGGTAATCCAACTAATATTTATGATTATGATTATGCATCAATAGAAGATAGGTAATGGATCTTGTATCACTTGTATGGATCAGAATGTTGGGCCACAAAATGGATGAATGAAAGGCATTTGCATGTCGCGAAGAATGCTAAGAGGGATGTGTGGTGTTACGCGAATGGATAAAGTAAGAAATGAGTACATAAGAGGAAGTCTGAAAGTGGCGCCGGTGACTGAATAGTTGGGTAATCGATTGTCGTGATAAGGGTATGTGATGCGGAGGAATGAGGAAAATGTCGTGAAGAAAGTTTTGAGTATAAATGTGGATGTGTACATGAGTAGAGGACGACCAAAGAAACGATAGATGGACTATGTTAAGAAGGATATGGTAAGAAAAGAAGTGTCTGATGAGATGACGAAAAAGAGAGGAGTCTGGAAGAAGAAGACATGCTGCGCCGACCACAAATAAATTGGGATAAGGGCAAGAGAATGATGATGAGACAATAATATGGCGTTTAGTAATGGCTTGAATTGTAATCTTGCAACTAATCATACCCAACAAGGTATTCTATACCTAATTATGTTAAAGATACCAATGAATGAACTTTCGATAACGTTGCAAAGAACAACGACAACCAAACTACTACCAAGAAATTAAATGAATTTTCAACACCGCGGCACCGTTGGAATCACGGTACTGAATTCACGGTAAAGTTTTGCACGTCAATGTCCCCCTCACACCCTGTAGATTTAAATAAAGGCAAACAATGAATTTCTAAGCACCCAACATGACATAGTTTTAAAGGGTTCACGACCACACACGACCTCAGAGCTGACCGCGAGTGTATTGTCCTGATTCAGTCTACTGCGAGCGTTAATAAATAAATGGCCTGTCGAAACGCCACACACTTATCTATTTTAGACCTTAATTTGGTTTATAGAAAGGACGGGTTTAGAACGAAAGATCGATGATAAGAATATTGAGATTATCGAATTTATAGATGCCAAGTTGCTTGCAAGGGGTTATTGAAGAGTAAGTTATACCGCCGTCCCCGGGGAATAAAATGGTAATGTGCTATTACGATAGTTTTAAGTTTATTGCATATTCGATATTTAGAAGTCCGATTACACTTGGTCAATTTTTTTCAGACATTTCCTATGGTTATTGTAGAAACTACGAAATTTTCATGTGTATTGTAATAAATTTAACAATATAATTGATTTGTATGCTTATAGACTTTTTACAACGAATATAATTGTTAGACGCTAATAACAATGCTTTCGATACGTTACATTTCCAGTAAGATGCTCTTACCATTATATTCGCGGGAAAAATAGACAATCTAATTTGCGTAAAGCTCAATACAATTTTATTCCGGTACCAGACAATTTTTTTTTAATGTCGTTAAGTTTTTTACGATATATTTTATTACAAATCAAAGAAGGTAATATCAATTACTGTATCCGAATACTTACATATTTTCTTTAATTGGTAATAAAATTGACCACTGAACAAAGATAAAGTATATTTCAGACCTTTTAACAACTCGGGTATCACGAACTTCAATGGCAATACATTTTTCGACACACATATGTTAAACCTGTAAAGCTTATATCTTCAGATAGAAAAAACAAAAGATCACAAAACATAAAATTCTCATTTCCTTCAGACGGTTTAAATAATAATATAATTAACGTTTGCAAAACATACTTTTTAAATACGATAAAAATATCCGAACAAACCGTTAATACCGCATTAGAAAAAATAAAGAGAGACGAAAGTTTAATCGACAAAAGGGTAATTCATAAAACAGGCCCCATAAGATGAGTGATTCTACGAAAGAAAGCGTGATGGCGCGTATTAAAATATTTCCTGCTGTAGAATCCCACTATGTCACTAAGATATAAAGCGACTCTATTTATCAGAGCACCCAAACATTTCTAAACTGTACCGATTGTATGAACTCTGGTTCCCCAATCAACATTATTTATTTATTTATTTAAACTTCATGTACAATAGTGGTACATAGGCGGACTTAATGCCACAAGGCATTTTCTACCAGTCAACCATTGGGTCAAATATACAGCATTGTGATGAAGTACAATAAAAATGAAAAGAAACATACCATCTTGTAAGCCTAAAATAAACACATAAATAGGTACCTACGTACTAATACAATTATCAATTATTCTGCAGAACACAAGGCTACAAAGCGGCAATGAATATATTTATAAAACGGAGTTTAATTACTCGTTCTTCAAACCAAAGAAAGATTTATGCGGATTTCTGCTCCCAATTTGATCAAGCTAATGAAAATTATATTTATTTTGATTTATTTATAATTTGCTAAAATAAACCAAACTAACTAACTTTAAAAACTTAAAAAATGGCGTCAAAAAACTCCTCCTCGCTGTCAACTGGTAATGTCCCCAAGAGACAAGCAGCGTTACCACGCTGAATGGCAACGCTAAGCCTTTGGCCGAGGTATAAACAAGCCCTAGGGCCACGGGAAATGTCAACACTAAGCGTTTTGAAATTTCCTTGAAAAGGCTATGAGCACTCGGACCCCACGGTCCTAGAGTTTCAACTCCAAACGGCTCGAAAATATACCATAAGGTTACCAATAAGGTACTTTCACCACTTGAGGTTCTCCGCAGCCGCAGCGGCAGCCCCCGCACAGCACGATGAACTAGGAAGATGGGAAGGCGCAAGAGTATCACATCCACACATGTTGCGTCCCACACAAGGGGCCTACTCATCTTCCATGCAAACAAATACATGCCGTCAGGTCTCTTGCCATCGTCGCGTGTCAAGCCATTGGGTTCTAATAAAGCTGGAATGCCGACGGTGACTAGAGATCGACGGATGATATCATTCAAATTCGCGTGCCGCGCAGAACTACCCGCACTTCGGCTGCATGACAGGCCGTGGTCTCCGAGGTTGTTGACAACTTCAAAACAGTGACAGCGGTGAGGAGAACAACATGGGGCGCCTAGGCGTAGCACAACAACGAGGCGGAAAGTGGTGTCATCGAGCCACGTGCCTGTGCTCGACGACAAAAGCACGAAAATGATAAAAAAACAGCCTCAATTGCAGCAGACAAGTTATGTAAATGTGTTTAAGTTATGATCAGCAAATACCTATAAGTAAAGCGCTACTGCAGATTTAATAAGTTTGTGTACTAGTGATGCAATCCTACAGCACTACCAAGCGTTTTATGACTCTCTCACGAGGTGCGAGGGTAACCGAACTCTCTGCGCATGTAGACGACATGGAGTAGAGCAGCTACCGGTATCAGCTTCTTTGAAGTAGACAGTTCCTAATTATTTTGTTGATTTTTATAAACAGTTGTTAAAAATTATGAAAAATAAAAAATAAATAGACAATAATAGATTTTTTTCTTCGCATATTACCTTGCACACGTACAAAATATTTATTCAGTATTTGATACTTACCTCCAGTTAGTCTAATAAATATTCCATAGAATAAACACGCAAGTTGCTAATGCTGTAATCTGTAATTGATTGCTTCCCAGCGAATAAAATGGTAACAGTGCATTACAATATGGGATCCTTTTACAGTTTATCGACCAATAACATAGCAATACATTATTACGGTAACGCATTACATAAGATTTTACGCGAATAATATCGTAATGTTGCTTTACAGTTAAAGTATGTGCCTTTAATTCATGGTAAAGTTAATTTAATTAATAACTTCATTTCTAAGAAAGACAAATTATATAATACAGTTTACAATGTTTTTGTAAAAAATCACCTTTCTTTTGGTATTTTAACAATCCCGCTATGTATATTAGTTTATGAGATATTCACATAAAAACGTTTTTTATTTTTCCTGTAAAATTTAGTTTTTACGATTACCATTTTATTCCCCGGGGACGGCGACATCCTACTATCCTGCTTAATATTATAAATATGAAAGATTGTTGTAGGATGTCTGGATGTTAGTTACTAAATCATGCAAAAGTTAAATAATTTGGCAAACAGATAATATACCTACAGGGTGGAAACGGATGTTTCCTAAGAGCGTTTTCGTGTAGTTCCAACCCCCCTTACTGCCCCGTTAACCGTTTTCAACCGCGGGTATCTGCAGATGCGAGAAGCACAACTGTGTCCAGGTGTCCAGCAGTGGACGTCTTTCAGACATTTTGATGATATTTTGACATCATCATCATAATCGGCCTATTAATGTTCCCACTGCTAGGCCATGCCTCCTCTCTATGAGAGGGAATGGGCTATATAATCCACCACGCGGACCCAGTGCGGATTGGTAGATGTCACATGTCTTCGAATTTATGGTTCTAGGACATGCCGGTTTCCTCACGATGTTTTCCTTCACCGTTTTGAGAGCAGCGGTGATGTAATAAATTACACAACATAATGCGCCTGCCTGGGTTCGCACCCACAACTTACTGAACGTAAGTCGGGGCTGCCACCACTGGGCCACCGCTGCTCTCAATCATCACATCACCATACAATCATCTTATTCGTACTTAAAGTTGTAGAACTTGTAGCTCTAACAGCTTCCATTGTATGTAAATATAAGAATCCAACAACATTCTCATATTTTTTTTTATTTTACATAATATTGTTAAGTTTTTCACAATTTAATATTTTCGCAATGTTTTCAAGTGTTTTGTTATTGTTTCTACCATCATTCGTCGGTTTATAGTTTTTGCTTTACTGCGTATTTTATCGCCCATTGTTTTGTGAATTATTACATCAAAATTCTCTAAAATATATTTACGTAAACATAAATCTTCCTATAAAAAACAATGTTTTCTTTATTAAAATTTAATTACACTACACACTTACTACATAGTTCTCTTCTGGCATAGCCATTTTGTTAAACATAAGGTACGAGAAAAACACAGCTATTGAGGGCAATTTTTCTTTAGCTAATGATAAAATACATTATAAGCTATAATAATATTGTAGTACCGAACTGAAATACATTATTCACCTCAGCACTCCAAACAAGCAGGTTTTGCTGTTACTGACAGTCAGCAAAATTCCATTTTGCTGCGAGCGTGAGACAAAGTAACTTTTTAATTATTATTTTGAACTGTGCAAGTGTGCAGGTCTACTCACAAAATTCGAAAGATTTCAACTTCACTTTGTTCTTCAACGTCACTTTCAGTTCGATACGAAAAAAACGAGAGATACAAGTCGGTTCGAAATTCGATTTTCAAATTCCGTATCTAGTAGGTATGCCCAAAAAGGAAACAAACAACAAAACGATCGGATACCGATATGATGTTGTAAATTATGTGTTGAGGTTTTAAATGGAAAATTGTTATATTTCGAATAATCGAATAATATTTTTTATAATTAAATCAAAATGAAGAACGTTGAAGAAAAATATACGAAGTTTATCATGTACTTATCTACTTATTTATTTATAGTTTTAACAATCTTTAATATTGAAACAGAATACCCGAGAGTGTAGTTTCAGAACGCATTTAAAAAATGCGGCCAAGTGCGAGTCGGACTCGCCCATGAAGGGTTCCAGAGCAGCAAGTAACATAATATTAAAGTTCTTGTAGTTCGTTGTACTTTGATCGATGTTTTAATAATAGTGCTTTTGAATGGAAGGTAAATTGCGGTTTACTATTTATGACGTACCTACTTATTAAAAAAACTACTTACTAGATCTAGTTCAAACCAATTTTCGGTGGAAGTTTTCATCATATTTTTATAATTCTCTTATTTTAAAAGTTACAGGGGGGGGGGGGCTCACTTTACCACTTTGGAAGTGTCTCTCGCGCAAACTATTGAGTTTAGTAAAAAATGATTTTAGAAACCTCAATATGATTTTTAACCGACTTCTAAAAAAGGAGGAGGTTCTCAATTCGGATGTTTCTATTTTTTTTTTTTTTTTTTTATGTTTGTTCGGGCGTAACTCCGTCGCTTGCCAACCGATTTGGAAAATTATTTTTTTGTTGGAAAGGGTATTCTTTCCAAATGGTCCCATAGCCACTAAGTCGGGATCTGATGATGGAATCTTGGCGAAATCGAGGGAACTCTTCAAATTTTATATCAAAATGTGTTGCGATTTTGGTATTTTCTACAACAAGTGAAGCATTTGCGTTTGATAAGAACCATTCTACCATCAGATCTGATGATGAAGCCAAGAGTCACGGAACTCCATAATGAGACAATGTACCCTAGTCGTGTTTGGGCTTGATGTAATTGTAACGGTATGCACTTTCCATGTATATCAAGCACATGAGAACCACTAAAAAGTGAAAAATAAAAACTTTTTTGCAAAAAATAAAACCGACTTCAAAAAAAAAACAAAAAAGTGAAAAATAACTTTAGCTTCTGAAGTCGGTGACCTTTGTTAGATTGATTTAATTTTTTTGTCACCGACTTGACGACCAATTATCCATAGACACCACACGTGTGTATGGGTTTGATGAAAAAAATGTTAAGTTTCAGTTCTAAGTATGGGCAACCCCCAAAATACATTGTTCGTTTTTTTTTTTATATTTTTGTGTGAAAATCTTAATGCGGTTCACAGAATACATCTACTTAAGTACCAAGTTTCAACAGCATAGTTCTTATAGTTTCGGAAAAAAGTGGCTGTGACATACGGACGGATAAACAGACAGACATGACGAATCCATAGGGGTTCCGTTTTTTGCCATTTGGCTACGGAACCCTAAAAATAGCGGGATTTAATTTTATTGTTTTATTCTCTGTCTAGCTAGCAATGATTAGGTCAATGTACGCTACCTACAAAGTTCAATAAAATTTGGATAATACAGTAATAATAATAAATAAATACGAGTAAGTCCAATGCCGAAGTCTGCTATTTTACACCCGAAGAATTGAAGCATAATGTAAAAAATGAAAATTCAGTTTCCTGCCTGAAAAGTCTCGGGAAAAATGTCTAAAAAAATATGATATTTTTAAGCAATGGAGACTTACAAAGGGTGTAGGGCACAACATTTTGCTGCGAGTGTATTACTTTCCTAAGCATTGACAGGTTGCATGTTGGTTCCTTCTATTAAAATTTATAACAAAGTTACTACGTTTCGCGAAGAGGTTGAAAAAGACTGCCACTGGATTGATGTCTGTCACCTGTCACCTTCGCGGAGCGTTGCACAGAGTACCTATATAATCACTACGTTTAGAGCGTTGTTGTATCGTTTTCGTGGTTGATGTGGCGGCTGCTCTCTGGTGACAGATCATGAAGGGTGTCGCTATGCTTTCCACATGATATTGAAGCCAATACGAAGATCAGTTCTGATAACGGCCACACTATTTGTAACAATTCCATCTGGAAGTAACTTAGCATTCGTGATCAAAATTACATTTTACTAAGTTACGTATGTACATAGGTAAAACACAAACTTACGCCTTTTTCCCATAGAGTGAGGCCTGTACCACAGAGAGCCACTTGTTACGATCCTTACGTAGGTACTCCTTTTACTAAATTATGTTTTTCAAAAACAGACCATCATCAACATCTTTCACCTTTTCATATCCAAATGGAACCACATGCGTTGCTGACAACCATTAATCACAGACTTAAACATCTCGTTATATGACGGTATCCAGAATAGCTTGCTCTAAAACATTTTAGTGGAAACCATCTAAAATTAGATCTTACTCCGATATACATTTGTACACATTAACTAGAAATTCGTAGTAGGTATTTACAGTTTACATTGTATTTAGACGTAAGCTTGTTCGTGTTTTGTCAGTAAACCATACCTAGGTAGGTATTCGTCATCGATGAGCTTTCGGGACCAAAATATGTCTGAATCGGAGTGCCTTCATTCCTTGAATCAAGACTTTTCGCGGAAATTCTTTTCAGCATATCACCGATGACTGTTATCCGTGACTATGATTCATTCTATGAAAAGACTATTTCAAAAGATAATCGTAAAATAACGTCACCGTGTACAAAAGCAGATAAGAAATTAAATTTCAAATGCCTTGTGTATGTTTACATCTTTTTCTCGGAAAGAAGATCCCGAATTAGACTTGGAATGGGTGTGTTCAAGATAAATTACGTGTTATTTGGATACTCCCGGCTCTGAAAATATCTACGCTTTTTTCTATGAATGCAGAAACGTAGTTGGCTATCATAAAATTAAGAAACACGAAACGTTTACTACTTACGATCTGTCGAGCCGTAAATTCTGCTCAATAAACTGCAGATCAAAGAAAACCGCTGATTCGTTGACATTTACAGAGAGCATTCGCAGAAAGATGTTTTATTATGTCAATAGTATAACTCTATACAGATGCAAAATTCTATAAGGATCTACACTGTTACTGCCCAGAATATGTTGGTAGGTGGCGAAACAGCAAACGAAACGAAACGGA
Organism: Xestia ashworthii; assembly: GCA_950022955.1. NCBI lineage: Eukaryota > Metazoa > Arthropoda > Insecta > Lepidoptera > Noctuidae > Xestia > Xestia ashworthii. Next base: position 8,741,451 of record OX465550.1, read on the forward strand.
CATAATTTGATGCACTGTCGAGTTTCATCTTCGCAACTGGCGCTACCACTAAAGGCCAGGATACACTGGACACCTGGTACTGGCAGAAGCGGCTTGCAAATCGTAAAACGCGTTCGATGCACCACTCGACTCTTGGAAATTTTCCTCGCATCAGTGCATTGTAGTTGCATCGTTCGGAGAGCTTTTGTACGCACTTTATCTGACGGAGCGGACGCGATGCATGTGACGCAGTCGATTGGCATAGCTTTGTTTGAACACAACTGTGTATAGGTATACGAGATTAGATGGAATGTACTTAATTGTACACCAAAACAAGGATTGTACTCTGTATAGGTATGTATGAAATCTGTGTTTACCATACCATAGATCTCAGCTTGATGCATGATTAAATGAGCGTTCATAGTTCTAGACACTTTCAAAGCTGGAAAGTTTGGAACAAACAAAGATGACGCAAGTTCTTTGTTCAAGCCTTTGTTTTTCAGACATCCAGTCAACCGGGTATTAGACTTCTATAAGCAGCTTACCTAACCAGATTTGACTTGACAGACTTTGAATTACCATAAGTGTTTCAGGCCAAATAATTACACGTGCTTTATTTCAATATAATATGCATCTATAAAAGCAGTGGTCACTTCCCCATTATGTAGACTATTTAATGACACCTGATAACTTAATTGCTAGCTTATTTATTGATATGGAAAAATTGAACGAGGTCCATCATTGATTAATTACACCAACAATCACGAGAACACGGCATGGCCGCGTGGAAGCGCTCTTTACAAATTTTAGTATTTAACACTAACTCACTGCATGTGGTGAATGCAGTTCGCATCTTGTTGTTATTTTTGCGCATATTTTTCTGTATTTAAAAGCTTTTTTAAATCGTGGACGTTCACCTCCTAAGTTGGCGATCATTACGTGATTAAAGTGAATTAAGACCTGAAGATCTATCGATCAACCCTCATGGGTTTATAGTCCACTCATAATCGATCACATATTGATCGTAGTAATAGCCTCATAGTGTCCGTCTCCGTCGGACTGCCAAGTCATAAGGTCTTGAGTACGAACCCAAGACCTCTGATTTTTCGGATTCATGAGCGTATTGTATAATTATCACCTGACGGTAAGGCACTATCCACACGAAACAGAAAGAAATAAGATACTATCATAGAGAGGACACCTGGGACCAGCAATAGGAATGTTATAAATAGGCTGGTTATGCACTACCCAGAAGGAATCTACAAGTTACCACACATGCAGAATTGTGCTACAGAATTCATGTTTTACCATTTGGATACCATAATTCACTGTTAATCTCTCTATTATTAATCAAGAGTTCTACTAAAGAAAGTTAACTTAAACTCTAATAAATCTAACGTTACATCACCCGACACCTGGAAGGCTGGAACCCGTCTGACAACTCACGGTCATTAACCCAATAGTAAATGGTAATTTTATTTATATGTTAATATGACACTGTGATAGTATGATCATACGATTTTTATTGCACCAAAATTAACATCATTTTGTACCTAAAACCGTAAATTATTGTTAGTGCACTGGTCAGGCATGTAATCATGCAGTATTTCGGTATAGAAAGCTTCGTCAAGAGTGACAGCCACAGGCGTGTTGCTAAGGAATTTAAACCGCCATTTTTTTCTTCCATAGCAACATTGGGACCCGTTTTGGAGGTTGTCTTAATTTGGAGTCGATCCATTTTTTGCATAGCCGTTTGTGATGGGTCTTGAGAAAGACCGGTTCGTGATATCGTGGTGAAAGGATTTGTTACCTAGACTCTGTGGTACCGACTGCTAGGTCTCCAGGATGCACCGAGCGTTTGAGGGATTGGGAAGCCATTTTGAACGAGTTTTGGGTTTGAGATTTTGATTTTGTCATTTTGTGTATTAGACTATATATACTAGACTATTGTTGGTTCTGTGATTTTGAAATCACAGAACCAACAATAGTCTTAAAAGCAATTAAAGGGCCTAAAGTTTGTTCCATCGTAAGTAGACTAAAGTAGCCTAGCGTTTACACTTTTGATTGTGGGCACAACTTTGTTATATGTTATAGTCATGGTCCATCCTAGTTTGAATATGAAGAAGCTTCTACCTGCTTGCATTAGGACCGTTAACGTTTTATGGCGAGAGACCGTTTTTCTAATTATAGCAGTCTTTAATCCATGATCCTGTTTCTGGTTTATAGCCTTTAAGAAATCAGGTTTACATAGATCAGGTTATGGGGTTATAACTCAAAACCTCAAAAAGATTTCAATACCTCTTAAAAAGATTTGCGTCATTATTTGCTCGGTAATTTATGCTAAGTTTATCATTTATTGTACGATCTCCTCCAACTTGGCGATCTGTTAAGTGATGCAAGAACGTGTTTCTATTGAATGATACTAGTATTACTTGTATTACGAACAAAGAAAAAGATCTTTGTTCATTTAGTCTTAAATAAAACGTACTTAGTTTTTTATATTCTTTTGTTAGCCTTTCAAGTCTCCCCAAAGCAAAGGCGTCCCCTTTCTCCCATAAAACCTCTCCCTATCTTGTGCGATCTCTGGCCATGTTCGCCTAGCAAAGTTCAGATCGTAACACCACCCTCGCCGCGGTTAACATTTCCGCAGAAGATTATTAAAAGTTCTGTCATTATAATCTCATAGCACAATAATAAGTAAGACAAGTATAGGTACTGCTTCGGATCGACATACACTCACCTTATTTTTACTACCTAATCCAAACTAAACATAAGATGAGATATTTCTCGACGGCAGGTAAAGCCAAGTTAGAAACCCCATGGGCGATAAAAAACTCTGATACCAGGTTAGGCGCCAACCACACGAAAAGAGGAAGAAGACTACCTAATCCCGATCCTAGGCGATGCAAGCAGTTACGTTGTTGAGTTTCACTGAAAAAACTAGCAAGACTCGAGTTGAGTTGATATAGGTACTTATATCCGAATAGTGCTTAGGCCTGATTTCTTGTCGCGCTAACGGGCTGTCGCGCACGGTCGGCGTACGAGTAATACGAGTATGCAACTATACATTGTGTTCTTTAGAGCACCATACTGCGACGCTGACGTCAGCGGCGACCGACAGCCGTATTTTGTTCTCGCTGACGTCACGACGCGGACCGTACGCGATGGACCGTCAGCGCGACAAGAATACAGGCCTTATATCTGTGCGTTGACCTTTATCCTCTAAATTTTTTCCACACGTCTCTATTTGACATTTAACCCATTAAATGCGAACGGTGATCATTTACGCATGGTTCGATGTTAATTTACTTTTCGCGAGATGAAAGTCATTAGGCAGATGATTTTTTTTTTCTTTTAAAACCAATAAGGAAACTGGTTCTAAACAACAAAAACTGGAATTTAATTAAGTTCGTCGTCAAACAAAGAAAACGCGCAGTAATTATGTACAAGTAAATAGGTAGTTGAGGCTTTTTTTTAATTCTTAGTGTGACAAAATTACAATAATGTGTAACATTAACTTGAGACAATTTATAATTTGAAAGAATGGACATGTCTAACGGGTTTTATACATATACTTTTAGATATAATCTAAACTTATTAAATTACAGGGTTTTCCCAAGAATTGTATAGTTACTATTCTAGATAATCTTGTGGTTAACTTGATTGACGTGAACTAGAGATGGGGTTTTGTTACTACGAGCCAACTGTCACTTCTAGGTGTAGGTAGGGTGACTGTACCTGTGTCCGTGTGGTAACCGGTAATGATGGATTGGAACACCGTATGGTTTTAGTACAAAAGTGACTTGTTTAAAAAAAATATATAAGTATATATAATTTATGCTGATAATATTTCAGCAATGTGAATTGTTACGGAATAAATTGAACTGAAAAAGTCTCACAGACTGATTTCCGAGACCATCTGATCAGATGGCGGCATTACCAATTTACCACTAAAGTTGATAATGACATTCAAAATAAACGCAATGAATCACATCAGTGATGAATAAATGACATCAGAAGTTTTTCATAAAATCTAGGTAACACAGTCAAAACTTTTTTTGGAAAACAAATAACGGCGCGTGCTAGACCGAAATTCTAGGCGTTTGAACTGTGGATAACTCGTCATGAGCAAATAATGCATTATGAGGTGGAGCCTTAGCAAATGTATTTACCTCCTTCTCGTTAATAAACCGTTAGGGCAGTAAAAAAGCTGAACAGCTGGTTTCCGAGATCTAGCTGAAGTGCATACGGGTGGGGGGTTGCAAAGTACCTAAGTGTAATAAGGTGACTCTGCTCTAGCGTTTATTATTTAGATTTTTTTGCAGTTGCCTGTTATGTTTTGTGAGCATATAATAAATAAATAATAATATATGTATTTTATTTAAATTCAGGCTTGCTTTTGGCCGTAAATTGCCTGATGTAAAGCGATGACGCGACCTTGGGTGGAGTACGCTTGCCGAGAAAGAGGAAACCATTAAAAATGTTGTTTTCGACTTCGTCTAATGGACTAGGATTTCCCAGCTGTGTAGATAGATATTGGGGCAGAGAACTACATTACGTACACTAACATACCTATTATGATCTGTTTTCGTGGAAATTTCGAAGAGATTCGCCAGAAAACAGACAAAGTTTTACCTAACATTTTTAGTTTCTACCTAAAGTAGTGGATTTTGGAGGCTTTATACGTACAGAAGTAGGTAGGTAATATGAACGAAAATGCTGCTTCTGTAAAATCCAAAAACAACACACAGTCTTTGATTACCTATCTTAGGGAATACCTAATTAAGTACCAATTTCGAACAAGGAAATTGATAATTGACACAATCTTATGGTCTGCATCAGATATTACCTAATGTGTCGATAACGTGCTTAATGAGCGCTTAGAATATCTAATTTATTTATTAAGTACATAAGTAATTAATATAATTGTTATTGACATCTATTTTTAGTAAAAACACGAGTTTAGTAAACAAAATTATCACAAACGAGATATAATTAGAATTTCAGCGTGAATTAATTTACGTACGTAGATAAGTACCTACCTAAGTGGGAAGTAATTTATTACAAAGTGTTCTAATGCACAATGCTCAACTAATTAAATTGTTACTTATTCTTTTGTTTTGTATACTAAAACAGTTGATGTGCCCCGTTGTACCTAGTCCCAGAAGGGTTATAGATAGGCTGGTAATCTGGTATATTTGAACCTCGTGTCCTATATTACATCTACTTTTTGCCAATATGTGAAGTTCAAGTGCCATGTACCTACCTAATAGGGAGAGAAAAAATTGCCATCACTCGGGCACAAAGAAATTTATACTCCGGGCTGCTAGAAGAAATTCCTGATAGAAGAAGCCATTATATTATTGCTAGACCTGGAAATCGAATTCGAAGACACCCATGCTCATCATTTCACGTTCTGTCGGTGAATAACCTAACAAGTAGGTAGGTAGTCCATGCTACTGCAACCCGGTGCTCGAAGATAATAATCTAGTAAGATACTAAGCGCTTGGAAAATAACTGAGTGCTGGTTAACAAGTGTAGTAAAAACTGTCGCTGAGCTGGTTTGCTAATAAAATTATGTTATGATATTATTGGCATGTGTTGTTGTTGACTGCCTCGTTCGTCTAGTGATCGTAAGCTGCGCGACTGCTAAGCATACGGTTCTGGGTTCAATGCAACGTTATTGGGTTTTATTTCATTAGAAGTTTCTCAGTGGCAGCTACGGAGTATGGATTTGTGCCCGGTTCATGGCAATAGGCTAGCCCCGTATTAAATGGGAATAAAAAGTAACGGCGCCACGGCGCGCGGCAGCTGGGCATACGACATTGTTGCCATCGCGAAAATACCTATGCCTAGATGAGATGAGAACAGAAAAGCCTATATCCAGCAGTGGGTGAAGTCGGGCTGTGTATGATTGATGATGAAAACCAGTTGGAGTTAGACAGAGGTACACCATCCTCTGCTTAACACCTTCGGCAATTACCTACAGATACGATTTTACGTGTTTTTGTCTTGTAAGAACGTGTTATCAACCTTGGGAGTTTCAACTATTCTAATCTATTTTTTGCTAGGTGGTAGGTGCAAGTGGAAGAGAAATAGCACTGAATGATAAAAACAAGGAACATGCCCAAGTTTCATAGTGATTTTGGCCTTGGGTGCACACTCATGAAATGATGTAATAAATGTTAAACAAATCGTCATTATATTAGTAAAAAAGAATTGGTTAAATATAACTTCGGATTTCATAGTAAAAATCATCGTCATGTTGTCGGGTCCATGTGAGGAGTTTCGGATGAAGCGGAAGCAGAATCCATATTCACGCCAAAGTCTTTGAAGTAAGAAGAATCAAAGATATTTTTAATGCCAATTCCTTGGTTTTGTAACATCCAGAATAACAGCAACAAACACAAACAACAAAAGCGAAACAACAACGAGTCGAGAGTTTACGTTGTAGGTACTGTCTATGGTTAACTTAACCTGACGTTTGTAAATTGTTTGACAACCATAAACTATGACTTTTTAAAATCAGGGACCGGTTGCCAGTGCGATTAAATAAAAATCGAAACCTAATTGATTTTGATCGATACTAATTTTAATTTGATTTCACTTGATGACAATACTTACCATGTAGGTATATTCTCGAACTTATGATAATGTGTAAAGGCACTATCCAATTTTTCATATTAATAATATGTCAGAAACAAAGACTGTTTTTATGTCGATTACTGTCACTTAAACTAAAAAAAAACGTATCGATGATCGATATTTTAAAATAAGAAGTCCTTTAATCATTTCAAAACTTTTACCTACTTAATTAGTTTTTTAGCACATATCTTTTTGTTCTATGGTAGGTTATGTCCAGGCAGACAAAAACTCTTTTATTTTAGAGGCAAAGGATCAACCCCTTATTGTTACTATAAACAATGTGAATTGATCGTAATTCGTAGGTAATAGGTATATAAAAGATCCCTGTTGGGTGTCAAGCTTTACAGACATTAACATTGTTCACAGCAAATTGTTTAGGCAGTCCTAAAATAAAGCGAGTTTTCCTTGTGTGAAGTATGAAATTGACCGAATGAGAGGAAAATAAACAAAATTTTTGAGTTGCAAAATAAATTAACAAAACACAAATGTTACCAAACTAACGTCGTTGCGTCGCCCGGTTAAGTACCTACCTACCTCTTAATGCCACAAACCATTATAAGAGCGGGTGCAAAGACTGTACATAAGCCTAAGTGCAAAACTATAATGTTAGGAACTTGTCAAGTTGATGACAGGCCGACGACCTACAACTATTTATAGGTACCTAGTTCGCCCCACGAGAAGTTATAACACACATTTTTCGGGTTCGCAACCTTTGGATCAAATTCAAAATGACAGCGTCAGCGTGATCTTATTTCAAAATGGCGGCCCAAATGTTTACGTTCCATGATGTCAGATGCGTTCTAGTACGACAAAACCTAAGACGACAGCGCAGTACCTTTATCGCCAAATTCATATCATCTACACTTCTACACTAATATTATAAAGAGGAAAACTTTGTTTGTTTGTTTGTTTGGTTGTAATGAATAGGCTTAAAAACTACTGGACCGTTTTTAAAAATTCTTTCACCATTCTAAAGCTACATTATCCACGAGTAACATAGGATATATTTTATCCCCGTACTCCCACGGGAACGGGAACTATGCGGGTGAAACCGCGGGACGTCCGCTAGTTGATTTAAAAAAGCAAAAAGTACGTGTCCATTATTTTTCAATAATCTAACATTTGTAATTTTTTGATACTGTCGTCATGCCTATTGTCGCTACGTATCTTGGAGTTGGGAGAAATTCTTTGTTTACAAAAATTATAGCTTATCGTGGCGCGGACTATAGATAGGTATCTATGAGGCTAAACCGCTAGAATCTATACAGTCTTGTCTTTTACGGCACTCAAAGCATTATGAAATCGCTCTATGACATGACATTTAGCTCTTACAACATTTAAGTAGGTAGGTACTTACCTACAATAAATTTTCCGTCACGGTTTATTATCTACTGAAACTGCTTTTTCCAGTGTCATGAATAATCCACTGTAAAATAAAGTCACATGAATGTCCGCCCGGTTCCATCCCATAGCCAATTACTATGACCGGCGGCGTGAGCATAGACAGTCGCAGTACATTGCTCTAGTTTATTGTGACAAAGGTTAGCGGGTTAACCTAACTAACCCCCCAGAGCTGCGGTGCCGGCCGGCCGGTGCGTGAGTTCGACTTACCACCGGCCGCTGCGAGTTGCGCACTGCTTGTAACCACCACTGCGCATGTCAAGCCCGGCTGACCGCCGACTGACGTCGCTTAGCTCTCTAGAACATTCGCAAAGCCCCAACGCCCTGACGTCAGCTTACGTCACAATGCCGACTGCCGGCGAAGCCTGATACATGTCAGAAAAAAATCACATCTAATCTACATAATAAACACACTAACTACGTTTTTATAGCAGCGCGGACGCCGCCAGTGTCGCAACTATCCTACTGGTTGTTTGACTTTGACCATTCTGCAAGCATTTTTCGAGTACCAGTTAAATACCCACTTGAAAAACAAATTAAATGAATTTTCGAGTCTATATAATCACTGGGCACAACGCCAACTAGAAGGAATTTTACCTGTTCTGTTAACCGTAGCAATTTTATCAGTCAATTATCAAGAACAGTTAACGACGAGATAAAGTGGGAGGTTGTACGATCATACGATGTAGTTTCATTTGATTTCGTTTCACCGAGAGACCGAGACTTATTTACTCCAAAACAAGGTTCCGTTCTACATCCAACTTGGTCGTTGGCACTCGTTGGTTGTAAAATGTGTCTACTTACTTACAACTTTTTACTAATGGCCAAACGAGTTAAACCTGATCTTTCCAGTCCAAGGCAACGGCATGCACTGCGGATGGCATGGCTGGAGGGAGACCGAAAACGAAGATATTTTTGCATTTCCATTTGCGAGAACTTTTCAGAATTAGTTATTGATTCCAACTGTTTAATAAATTTTCTCAATAAACTCAGTAGCGTACTGCGTACTATCCATCTTGGACCGACTCGATAGTCGATACAAGGAGTCGCGGACTCGTATCGCATGCAACGCACACCGCTGCATTGCGTAAACCTCAGTCGACGAAGGCCGTCATACGGAAACTTTGCTTGAATCGCAAATTGCTGCTAATTTTGTAGACTCGCGCACCTAATAGACTAGCTCAGTAGTCGGTATTCTTTCACTACTACAACGTACTTAAGTATATTATGCTCACCTTATTTCTTAACAATTTGATTGTGTTTAATATTTAGCATTGGTCTGGTTACTCCAAGTTTTTCCTCGTACACTTGACATTGTAGTCCGTGAGACGCCCACCTATTTCATAAACATACAGCAATAGAATAAAGAATAGCCGATTTCAACGAAACGACCCCGTGACTCGTGACATTCAGAATTTTTACCGACAGCAACCTTTAAGTTTTCATAAATCATAATGTTATATTAACAGGAATACTATGTCTACTTCTTCGTAAGTATAGGAAAGTATGGTGTCCCTACGTCAAACGTTTCAATTAATACGACACTGACCGATAAACCTCGGTTTACCTTTAATTTCCGTGCAATATTTATCTTACATTATGTATGTCGCTTTTACAAAACATACCTACTTAACAATAAATGCTTAAAATAGTACAGTAATTTTGAACTTCATCTGAAAAATAAATAAATTACCCTTGAAAAAGTTGCCTGGACCGCACCAAATTGCATTTGCGGGTTCAAAAATGTAATTATGTAAAGTTTTGATGACTGCTAGCTGCACTGACGAATACTGACGCTATCTACAGGTTCTGCATAACTAACTTAAGTTAGAGTCTCATTATACAGGATGGGTAAACTTTTAGGAGTATCAAGTTAGGGCTCTGCCACAGATATTTTTACCACAAATAATCCCAACTATCGACCTGTTTAGTTTGATCCACGATTTTTATCCACCCTGTATTGTATGATAATTGCATAAAGCAATCACCCCGTTGGTTGAGCCACAGAGGTCTGTGCCAGCAGCGTACCAGTTTCCCTGTGTTTGCTAAATAAATTGAAATAACTAACGCCAAATCTAATGTAAATTAGATGATAATATTAGCTAACAGCTGGCTAAAAATAATATGCAATCTCTTATAAAACAAGGCCAAGACGACTACTTTGCTTGATCAGTTTTCAAATCGTTTGGCTTCAACTGCAACAGCTATACCGCGTCTAGTAGCAGTTGAAGTTGTATTTAATAATTTATGTAAAAGTTGTTACATATTGATATTATTTTAAAAAACTGTATGAACCGGCTTGAATCCAAGAAACGCTAGTTTGTTTACATTCTCTTTGCGCTGTTGACGTAAATGTCAATTCTGCAGAAGGCAGCCGAATGAAGTTTACATCAACAGTTTTGCATCATTGCTGTGTCAACACAGCAAGCCTCTTCAGGTCAAAACAAACAAAACACAGGGACTTTGACCTTTCTAACAGTAGATACAATTGTGTCAACTTTTCAAATCAACAGGGCATGTGTTTTTTGCTTTTAAAGACTTTTTCGTATTATGTAAATAGTAGGATATTACCAACTCGTTTTTTACCACGCAAGCACGGGCCTACCTGAATTTTATGAGATCCCAAAACTTAATGGGACTTAAGTAGAAACTCCATTGAGAAAGAATGTTATGTCGAAATCTCCTATTGTTCTATGGATAATCCTCATCGTAATGAGAATACAATGATATATTCTGTCCTAATTAGGTAGGTACTTAGCTTTGGCCAGATTTCATTGTCAGTCATTGACTCACATATTCCAGGGATTCAAATGTTACAGCGTAAATAAGAAGTTAAGTAGGCAATCTATTTTTGACTTCTTTTTATTATTGTCTTCTTTGTCTATATGCTGGAATGATTTTGTTCCGAATCCCCTTTGTATTTGTAATATTGTGTCAGACAATTAGGTTGCTTCACCTTCATAATTGATGCGAAATGTCTCGGGACGAGATACGATTGAGCACGACACACAGACAACTTATCTGTCGCCTTTATCTTCGAAAGATAAAGAACTGCTGTTCTTGAAACTATTGTAACATGAAAGTTATAACGATACTTTCTGTAATGTATCGTTATAACATTCAGTGCACGACTCTCGTATAATTCTATCGTCTTTTCAGACTGTGGGGTGGAAATTCTGTATCGACCGCTAAGGGAGGGTTCTCAGAAACCGGTTTTATTTCTGAGATACGAGTATATTTACTTCGTGTATAGGTATTCGCAGTCCCATGCCAAAAGTTAAAATTGGTTGTAAAAACGGACGAACAGCTAACTTTTTAGTTAAATTGTGAAGCGCAGAACCGTTCGAACACTACGTACAATTTGCAATATCCTGGCTGGAACAATTTAAAAGAAATCGAGGCATTTATTGACGACTTCTAATTGGAACATATTGGTGTGATGACCATGTCAAATGGTAGCAGTCTATGTTTCAAGGGTAGATCAATTCTAGAGGCTGTTGCTATCTGTCTGTAAAAGTTTCAGATTACAATCAGCAATAAAAATTGTGATGAGTCTGTGTGCGTTTGTCTCGTCTCTGTCGATTATCACACATTAGTGGCGTAGGTCCACAGCAGAATGTTAATAAATCTCTATAGCATAGCTTTACAGACAAGGAATGTCGGTAGATTATGTCCTCATTTACGTGTGATACATAGCTACATAGGCTAGGTATGTCGAGACAAATGTGGGTTGATCCCACGGCTTCACATCGTTCCGTGCTAAGCCGAGACCCGAGACACTGCAGTATGGAGCCAACTAGAAATCGATTTCTAGCAGAGCAGGCCAGGCCAGTTTATTCAGTTCAAGGGCGCATTATTTTGCCCTAAAAGTTATGCGATAGTTTTGTACACGCAAATATTTATGACCCAACATTCCTGCATTCTCGTAAGTCTGCACGATATGGATATTTTTTATGGTGAACCCATGTTTTATGAGCTGTTAAAATTTTATCGACACAGGCTAGGTTCATGATTATTCGAACGGAGATTATAGAGTCAAATGAGCTCTCTCTGCCGTGATGGCCTTTTCAATGGGACATCCTTTAGTTATTTTAGTCACTAGTCAGTTAAAGACGACCTTGCATGACCTCGACTAGTTAATGGGCATTCTGTTGAAATAGCTAACTATTATATCAAGACGGTTTTATACGTAGGTATTTCATTTCACACCTGCTACTAAACCGATGAGAAATCTATTAATATTCTGTGTGCTTATAATTTAACTAACCCATAAGGTATATTTGTGTGTATGTGTGTGCGTGATTGTGTCTTTTATTCATCATGTGAGGCAATTCAAAGGTTGCATGAAAAAGAAACTAAGAAATAATTAAAAATTTAATTTATTAAATAACCTTTAACTTACTGAGAATCCCTTACACGCCGAGCCCATTAACCTATATGTACAGTTCGGCCCGCTTACTCTATATGTACAGCACGTGCAGGACAGGCTTCAATCAATCACAGGAATATTATGTAGTGTGCCCTAAACCGGTGCGCCGACTTCTTCTTGGTAGGATCTCGTGAGGTGCGCTGCAGCGGCCGTCAGCGAGCGGAGGGAGCGGCGTAGGCCGCGGAGGTGTCGTCGGCACGCGGCGGCTGCCCGTGCGGCCGACTCCCGCTCGTCCTCTCCCTCGATACCAGAGTCTCCCGCCGCACTCGACGCGTCACTCTCCGTGTCACTGAGGTCCGACACCCGCCTGCCTCGCTCCACGTGCTCCTCTGTGTCTCCGCTCGACCAGAGCAGCTCAGTCTTCAAATCGTTCAGCATGGCGAACATGTTGAACGGGTCGTCATCTCCCTCCTGTGGCAAGTTCATAAGCCGACTGGGCACGAGCACTGTCTCGTCCATAACGTTCACCATTTTGACGAACTTCTCCATGTCATTCAGTATGCTCTGCTTTGAGAACTCTGTGTTGTCATTGCGGGCAATCTTGCGCAGGGTGTTCCTGTAACAATGACAAAGATAACATTAGCAACTTGACCCCAATTATTAAAATGGCAAGTAAGAGATAAGGTAAGAATTATCTTGACCCTAATTACAGGCTAAAATCAGTGTCTGTCAGCATGAATGATGTTACATAGTGATTTAATGAAAATTACCTATTAACACATTACCGGAAGAGTCTATTTCTGTTGCTTATCATGGCTATAGATAGACTTTAGGATACTGTTAGGTCATGACTGATTATAAGTAGTAAGTTTCATTATTGGTCCTTCTCATTTCCATTTAATGCATTTGTGGTTACCCCAAAAACCGCTTTAAAATATTTTGTTGAGTTTAAAATTAACATCATGTACACCGTTATTAAATTACCCAGCAGTCATTAATTTTATTGTAGAAGATACTAGGTATTTGAATCATTTCAAAACACATGACATTTCCGACTACCTCCTGAATCAATTTGACCAATTTCAGTAAGTACTTAGGTACTAATGGACCATCTAAATTTGAATTATGAAATGCTATTTGGTGAAAGTAACAGACAACAATACAAGTTAATAAGTGGGAGAAGACATTCAACAGCAACAATTATTTAATAGCGCTTCAGGAGAATCACCAAATGGCTTCTTTCAATTAGCAGCTATGAATGGAAGTGTAGTAGGTATACAAGATATAACAACTGTTTACATATTACATCATCTACATTCACTTGTACACAATTCAAATTTATCACACATTGAAAAAACTGGTCAGTTGAAACCAGTGTTAAGAGGTTTTATTACCCACTTTTGCATACTTGATCATTTTAAATGAATTACAGATAAAGTATTTGATTCTAAATGTGTTGTATGTATGATGAAATTCCGTGTATAATAAACTTGTATAAAACAGAACAGGATACAGTTAAAGAGGAAACAACATGGAGTGCTGGCAGGGTATTTCCAAAATGGAGGTTATGCTGTGTGAGCATTCTGGGCATTTACTGTACTGCATTAAAAAAAAAGAATTGGTCTGCATTGACAAGGTTATTAGTATAATAATTATTCAAAACCTTTCAATAAAATAAATGAATGTTTAAAACTACACAAGCTTATGCTCTTTGCCTTCATAATTTGAAATACCTAGATTGTAGGAGACTGGCTGTGTGTTTTATCATACTTTGGTGACATAACAATGTTGAATAAAACATGAGGCTCAGGAATTCGGCATGACCTGAACCTTGAACAATTCCATACAATACGGTTACAAGTTTGATGATAACATATTCATCAGATGTAGGTATTCATCTACTTGTAACAGAGCCTTGATGCTAACAGATATCAAATGATATTAACTATGAAGTCACTTCAATATTTTCTGAGTCACACTCCAACACCGCGCACGCCCAGAACACAGGATAACCTCATCGATGAAACTATTAACGCTTATCTTCTTTCGGAAATACCACACAACACCACCGGCACAATTGGCAAATTCTGGAATTTGTTGAGAAACGACTCGTCAGCAATGTGAAAGGTGGCCAGAATGCAACCTTAGCAAAAATCTTTTCAATCCCCGATGTTTCAAACTGCCACGCATCATTTTGAAACGTTAGCGTCACCCAAATTCCAAAATGCACCACAGACGCTTCGAAGATAGGGCACAGGGCCACATGCAAGGGGCATGCATCCAAGCCGTGCCCATCGGTCACGGTAAAATTGTAAATTAACACTGCTCCGTACCTGCTATTCTCCAATTTGCTCGATATATCGGTGTTGAAAGACATTTTCTTGTGTTATTTAACAATATTTAAATATCACTGAACACACACGCCCCAATTTTTTGTGATGTCACTATAAAATTGACGTTTACGCGGCTTGCGAAATAACGCGAACTGAATTAAAATGACGAACTCCGACAAGCACCCGCACGCTACGGAGAGGTTTGACGTTTTGCTGGAGGTGGGGAGCGTTCTCGTATTTATATGACACGATCATACGATGCGGGGGAAGCGAACTTTGAATTTTATCAGTGTAGGTATTATGGAATAACTAACTAATGATATGAATTTAATCGATGTTATTAAACACTACAAATGAAATAAATAGTTCTGTTGTTTTGGCGCACAGTTGAGACCATGTTTCTGTCAAGAAAACAGTATCAGCTTGAGTATACTCAAGTCGGCCGGGCGCGTCCCACAGAAGTCACACCACATACAGAGCCGGTGATTGGTTGGTCCGAGCCCCAGTCTTTTTTTCATTGGCGTGATAGTTTGGTGCTTTGCGCGGGTATTTTAAAATTTGGATCGAGCGATGCTCATTCATAAAGTAAATGCTTGTTCATTCTACAACGTTATAATTACCTACTTACTTTCTGGTAAGGCTTTAGGTATTATTTATACATCTAGAAGTAAAACATGCTATATTTATTTTAATTACTTAGGTAGGTATTTTTTTCAACAACGTGGTTACAAACCACTGAATATACATGGGTACCCACTTTCTTTCAGTAAATAAGGTGAAAGGTCTGTAACAATATACTTTACTTATTGTATGCTAAGTGTTGAATTGATTGTCCCTATTTACTTACGTACATAAAGCCATATTACTTAAACGTTGGAATATTCATGTTAATTATGTGCCTATTGATTTCGCATTAAAAATGCAGGATTTACGTAATTTGAAATAAACCTGTGCTTTTGTTATTAAAACTGGGTGTAAAGAATTTTTAACCATTCAGATAGATTTTATTATCAAATATCCGCCATGACCATTTGGAAGCTAAAATATTTTGTAGCTACATTGTGGTGTGTGCCTACGAAGAGTAGAATACAAAGACAAACATCTTTGGTTCAAAACGATAAAGTTTCAGTGACCTTAGAGACAACAGATGTAAATGACACGAGCGTCTTTGGTTTATGAAATGGAAAGAATAAAAAATCACGAATTGACGTCTAAAAACTTTTTGATCAGTTGGTGCGGGAGTTGAACTCTCGTCCTAACTAAATAGTAGACGTCAAACCGTCCGCTGCATCTATTTGTGTCGCACGAAAGATCTTGAAAGTGCATATTGCAAACATAACTAGACAGCTGCTAGGTGTTGCTGGCGCATAGAATAGATAGTACAGATAGGTAGTGTAGATAATTACATTATCGCTATGTATGTAGCAATCACAGTAGCAATCCATAGAGCGTAGGTACTTTCACGGCGAAATAAACGCCAGATGGTTTGTTTTAAAGGGTTAATATTTTAGGAAACAATAACAACAATTTCAACCTAGGTAGGTACTAGTTATTTCAACAAGGATGTTATTACGCGTGGCCAAAATCGGAACTAACTGCGCCATCTTGTTATTTCAATGCATTCATGAAACCATAGACTAATAAAATAGTGCCGAGCATTAGAAGGGTCAGAATAACAGGCACGTCCACAGAGTATAATATAATCACTACGGGCATGTCCATCATAGGGCGTCAAAGCCACAGAACATATATACCTACCCTAAAGGGGTCAAAGCTCGTGCGTAATGTTGGGCCATTGTGTACACTCTCGATTATATTAATAACTAGCTGTACCCGCGCGGTTTCACTCGCGTGTTTCATACGTTGGTGTTTAAAACAGCAATAAAAAACCATCCTGAAACACCTCGAACTCAAATGGGAATAGCCTTCCTGCTGCCATGACTTCACAGGTGGTTCCGTAGGTGCCATGGCAAGGCATTTCAGTAACGTATGTACGCATCGAACAATAAACAGCTCCTGACCGCTCCTGGGTGAAAGGTAGAAACTTTTCCCAGTTGTTAGACACGTGGCGCACAATGCTGGCTCGAACACGTGGCCCAGACAGGCGCATTACTCTGTGTAATTTATTTCATCACCACTGCTCTCAAAACGGTGAAGGAAAACATCGTGAGGAAACCGGCATGTCCTAGAAACAAAAATTCGAAGACATGTGACATCTGCCAAACCGCATTGGGCCCGCGTGGTGGATTTGCCCATACGCAAAAAACGCACTTTCACATTCAAATTGGCCAACGGAATTAAAACATCAAAATGACCTTCATTGAAGTTTCCTGAGAATTTTTTCAATTTTTACTCCCTGTTTGTCCCTTGAAGGTTTGAAACACCTGGAACGCAAATGGCAATAAGTCTCCCGCTGCCATGAGTGATGCACTAAATAGGATAGAGTAAAAATTAAAATACGAACATAGGTATTCAAGGACACCTTTTCTAGTAAGAACGATTAATACTAAAAAACCTAATATAGTAACACCAAAGCTAAGTGTGAAATATACAATAAGTAATTCGCAAAGAAATAGACATAACAAAATTCCAACCAGGAAATAGGTAAGAACACAGTAAAATGATTATCCTCCAATTTAAAATTACTAAGTGAAACATACCAAAACGAAGACAAACCAAACAACGATGATGTCAAATATTTCAACGCAAATTAGATAGTACCTACAGCAAAATATCGCAGAATAGAAATGAGCTTGATCGTGTATCGCTTGAGTTCGTTTTTTGAAACGTTTTTTCTTACCTTTCCGCAGACGCCTGCATACTGAAAAATACTGGCCACATAGAAATTGGAATAAAAACTTTAAAACGTTATGGAACCTCATTGCAATACCTTTCAGCAGACGCCTGCATATCACTGAAACATACTGGCCACCTAGAAATTCCGCTTAAAAACTGAAGATAAACCTCAAGGAACTTCCAAATTCTTATTTCAATGTAAAATATGCATTAACGCGTTGTCTTAAAATGCAATTTGGATCTATATCGGTTTCCGAATTCTAATTTCAATGTAAAGTATGCAATAACGCGTTGACGTAAGATTCAATTTGGATGTTTAACTTTTTTCATACAAACATTAAAAACCCTTTTTTGTACCCTTAAGGGCCGAATTTCGTAAAACCTTTTCTTAGTGAGCACCTAGAAGCCAAAAGGAACATTCAGGCTTTACATTCATATCTCTAACTTTAAAAACATAGGACTTTCATACAAACTTTGACACCCCTTTTCAACCCCTTGGGGTGCGAATTTTAAAAAATCCTTTCTTAGTACGCGCCTGCACCCCCTAGAGAGTGCTTGTGCCAAATTTGAGTCCTTACGGCCCAGTAGTTTCCGAGATTTCGTGATGAGTGGTCAGTGAGTGGACTTCTTTTTTCATACAAACATTAAAAACCCTTTTTTGTACCCTTAAGGGCCGAATTTCGTAAAACCTTTTCTTAGTGAGCACCTAGAAGCCAAAAGGAACATTCAGGCTTTACATTCATATCTCTAACTTTAAAAACATAGGACTTTCATACAAACTTTGACACCCCTTTTCAACCCCTTGGGGTGCGAATTTTAAAAAATCCTTTCTTAGTACGCGCCTGCACCCCCTAGAGAGTGCTTGTGCCAAATTTGAGTCCTTACGGCCCAGTAGTTTCCGAGATTTCGTGATGAGTGGTCAGTGAGTGGACTTCTCCTTTATATATATAATACTAGCTGTACCCGCGCGGTTTCACTCGCGTGTTTCATACGTTGGTGTTTAAAACAGCAATAAAATACCATCCTGAAACACCTCAAACTCAAATGGGAATAGTTCTCCCGCTGCCATGACTTCACAGGTGGTTCCGTAGGCGCCATGGCAAGACATTTCAGTAACGTATTTACGCATCGAACAATAAACAGCTCCTGACCGCTCCTGGGTGAAAGGTTGAAACCTTTCCCAGTTGTTAGACACGCGGCGCACAATGCTGGCTCGAACACGTGGCCCAGACAGGTGCATTACTTTGTGTAATTTATTTCATGACCACTGCTCTCAAAACGATGAAGGAAAACATCGTGAGGAAACGAAAGGAAAGGAAAGGCATGTCTTAGAACCAAAAATTCGAAGACATGTGACATCTGCCAAACCGCACTGGGCCCGCGTGGTGGATTTGCCCATACGCAAAAAACGCGCTTTCACATTCAAATTGGCCAACGGAATTAAAACATCAAAATGACCTTCATTGAAGTTTCCTGAGAATCGGATTATTTTTACTCCCTGTTTGTCCCTTGAAGGTTTGAAACACCTGGAACTCAAATGGCAATAAGTCTCCCGCTGCCATGAGTGATGCACTAAATAGGATAGAGTAAAAATTAAAATACGAACATAGGTATTCAAGGACACCTTTTCTAGTAAGAACGATTAATACTAAAAAACCTATTATAGTAACACCAAAGCTAAGTGTGAAATACACAATATGTAATTCGCAAAGAAATAGACATAACAAAATTCCAACCAGGCACACAGTAAAATGATTATCCTCCAATTTAAAATTAGAAACATACCAAAACGAAGACAAACCAAACAACGATGATGTCAAATATTTCAACGCAAATTAGATAGTACCTACAGCAAAATATCGCAGAACAGAAATGAGCTCGATCGTGTATCGCTTGAGTTCGTTTTTTGAAACGTTTTTTTCTTACCTTTCCGCAGACGCCTGCATACTGAAAAATACTGGCCACCTAGAAATTGGAATAAAAACTTTAAAACCTTATAACCTCATTTCAATACCTTTCAGCAGACGCCTGCATATCACTGAAACATACTGGCCACCTAGAAATTCCGCTTAAAAACTGAAGATAAACCTCAAGGAACTTCCAAATTCTTATTTCAATGTAAAATATGCATTAACGCGTTGTCGTAAAATGCAATTTGGATCTATATCGGTTTCCGAATTCTAATTTCAATGTAAAGTATGCAATAACGCGTTGACGTAAGATTCAATTTGGATTATTAAGGTCCATGTTCACCGAAAAGGTAACAGCCTGATTAGCTAAAAACAGCTGTCACTGTGACATATTACCATACAAAAATGTGCTTTAAACAGCTGTTTTAGCTAATCAGGCTGTTATCTTTTCGGTGAACATGGACCTAACTTTTTCCATACAAACATTAAACACCCTTATTTATACTCTTAAGGGCTGAATTTCGTAAAACCTTTTCTTAATAAGCACCTAGAAGCTGAAAGGAACATTCAGGCCCACATTCATGTCTCTAACTTTAAAAACATAGGACTTTCATACAAACTTTGACACCCCTTTTCAACCCCTTGGGGTGCGAATTTTAAAAAATCCTTTCTTAGTACGCGCCTGCACCCCCTAGAGAGTGCTTGTGCCAAATTTGAGTCCTTACGGAACAGTAGTTTCCGAGATTTCGTGATGAGTGGTCAGTGTATAGATTAACTTTTTCCATACAAACATTAAAAACCCTTTTTTGTACCCTTAAGGGCCGAATTTCGTAAAACCTTTTCTTAGTGAGCACCTAGAAGCCAAAAGGAACATTCAGGCTTTACATTCATATCTCTAACTTTAAAAACATAGGACTTTCATACAAACTTTGACACCCCTTTTCAACCCCTTGGGGTGCGAATTTTAAAAAATCCTTTCTTAGTACGCGCCTGCACCCCCTAGAGAGTGCTTGTGCCAAATTTGAGTCCTTACGGCCCAGTAGTTTCCGAGATTTCGTGATGAGTGGTCAGTGAGTGGACTTCTCCTTTATATATATAGATATAGATAATTAATAATTAATGATTAATAGGTAACATTGAGGGCACAAGCCTCTAAAGTTCAATGGCTAGTAGTTAAACCTGACGGTTATGTGATGTAGGGGTTTTGCAGGTGGCGCGTTGCATGATGCTGGCTGGCAGCCATAATTGGCATAACATAACAGTGAAGGCGACTAGGTACTATTTAAACATAAATTCAGAATAATCAGATCAGATTTTTCTCGTAACAATGAGAAATCCGATAAGTACAAGTTATAAAATAATTGGTTTGCCTTGAACAGCCAAAATATGATTTGTTTACAACCACCAGGTTTTACAACTGGTTTTACAATACCGCAAATGATTGATTCCTGATTCTTTAAAGAATCTTGTTTATGGATAATATTATGTAGATTCAAACTAAATAAAAATAAAACAATTTTCCGCCTACGACAGCAAATTCTGGTACCTACCTACTTAATATAAAAAAAACATTGTTAATTGCCTCTTTAACTTTTTACATGCTGAAACATTTAACTAATAGGTACCTAACTAATTAAGATTACCCATTTCTAATTAAAATAATGAAAAAGGTCATAAGTACTCATATTTTTATAGATTATTCAAGAAAACAATGAGTTTATCCTAATTATATGAGAAAACGAATCATTTAAAAATGCTTCTTTCTCAAAAAAGTTTTTATCAATTTATTAAAACTTGAAACCATTAACGTTCGATTATAGCCATAGGTTTGAGCAATTCCAGTAATATCTAAACCGTTTTATTTTCCTGTTAAATTAGATAACAGTCACGTCAAATCCACGCATACTTCTGTGATTGGTCACATGAAAACATTTGAACGTCGAACGATCAATTTTTGCCTTTGCCCAAAGTTTGCCCAGATCAAGTTAAAGCAAACTAAGTAGGTATAGGTAGAAATAATGCTTAATAACATGTTTCTACCATTGTTTTTACCAGTATGATTCGAAAAAAAAAAAAAGTTTAGACATGTTTCCAATCAAACGATAAATCACATCACTTGTATTAACTTATTTGAATAGTGATTAAACATGTCCTTTATCATTATAATGAATTTGCCATTGACCTCCGGAACCTCTCTTTGTAATCAATCTCTATCGACATTTACGTGGTCATTAGCCCTGTTTTGTTACCTGAAAATATTAATATTAATGCTGATTTAAATTATTACTGAACAAAGCAATAATAATGCTTTCAGTGTAAATTTTCCGACCTCCGTCACTTTCAAAAAAGCAGAAAACAAAAACATTTGGGTACGTCATACCTATCGACGCGCGACGCCCACAAATCAAAATATTATTCGATTCCTAGTTTTAGAGTTAAAAGTTGCATCAGATTATGTTTATTATCGATATATCGGAATCGCGTGAACATAACAGATGTGTCGTGATGCTAAAACCAGCGCTCTCTCCTTCAGTAATAAAGCCGGGATTACTGTATCTCGAGACTGATTGGCTAGCTACTGACGTCGCCGTATTTATTATTTGAATTCATTACGCATCACGCGTGCGATATGATGCTCATAAGAAAATGTGACCAACGATGACTGAAATCGTCCATCTGACGCATTTAGGCAGGCTTTCCTGTTTTTAACACACACGGGACAATCTATTTCTCAATTCTAAGTATTTTAAAATGTTGGTCCCCGTGTACAACTTTATTATTCGGATTTTTCTGGGCAGGTATAGATAAACGTAGTAGAGAACCAGACTAGTTACTGCGTTTTAAAATTCTCTTTCCAACCTAGTGGCTCGTGCGTGCCATGATTATGTTATTGTCTGCGGTTTTTACGCAAACCAAAGCTCGGTTACGCGTCATGAGAAGTTTTGTTAGCCACAGTAGAAACATTTCTTTTACAGTTTCCTTATTTTCTCATCGCTTCCTTGTTATGAACTTAATTAAATGGGGTGATGAAACAATGAGCCCGACACCAATGTGTGCTAAGAACACTATTTATATCTGACACAAATTCGCCCAGAGACACATTCAACTACTTACGCAAAAAAATATTTGTATTGCTTAAAGAAGTGACTATCAGGGGTTGGTTGTCAAGTCAACATGTTGTTAATTCGTTGGGGGTCAGGTTAGCCAGGTTATCAGTGTAATATGTCACGCGAAGATCGCATGCACGACACACCCACTGTGCGTCATGTGAACATTATGAGATAAGTACTGTAAAACACGTTGCATACACATGATTAGAAATCCAACAGAGACTCAGCTTCGACAATCATGCAGGGATACACATGGCACAGTATACGTGATGATGGTGATTACATTCACTAAAATTCTTTCATAAAAGTAAAGGTAAGGCCATGAAAAAATCTGAGCAAATAAAATGCGGCGGAATTCCAAGCGTATTGTTCCGCATCGCCAAGTGTGGGGAGATCCTAATACGTCACATAACGTTTTATCCCATCTTTATGCAAAATAATTATGGAGAAAATTATGAATTTCAATCCTCAGCTTCTTACAGAACAATGTTATTTTATTCGCAAGTCAATGTATGGCTTTTGAAGCTCAGTTTTACGACCAGGGGCCAGTCAATTCTCTAGTCTAGTCTAGTATTTTCAAAAACAGACATCGGTTATAAAGTACCTTCCTTGACTTGCAGAAGCCTTTGATACAGTTTATAAGAGTGTTGTACTAAAGACGATGGAAGTGTTTTATAAACCTACAAGGTTTATATCACAAGTAGTTTCATATCTAACTCATGAGACTGCAAGACAAAGAGTCTGTGTGGATGACAAGTGCACCGCACCACTTAGGTATGCTAGCCTAAACCATGGAGTACACCAGGGCAGTATTATTTTGCCGATACTAATTATAGAATGCCCAAGTCTAGCTTGATCTTTCTGTTACGCTATCTACTCAATGCTCGTGCGTTATGCCCATAACGCTCATGTGATACGCGGTTTCTATTTGCATAATTACACGGGTCACAATAGTAAGATGATTTACTCTAATGAGTTGAATGAAACATCTAACATTTATTATTGGAGCCAGCAAACCCGTGCGTAATGATTAGTATTATGATGTCGATCGATGTACTTTCCACGTGTGTTATTGCACCCGTGCATTGTTTGTAAATGTGTTGTGCTGAATTGCGAGTATGTAACGAGTAGCATTTCGATGTATAGTGGCGGACAAAGGCTTTGAAAGAATGGTCGTCTGTAGGTAGATACCAGTTTGCCGAAATGGGACGGGGCTCTGATCTTTTTGTAAGTTGAAATTGGAGTCAGTGGGTTGTCGGTCGGGTCGGGAATGGAGATCAATCGGGACTTTAACATTTAGTTTGACTGATGTGAAAAAAAAAAACAAATTTTTCATTACTCATACTCGGAAAGTATGTCTGAAGTTGCCTGAGGAGCGGACTGAAAGTAATACTTTTCAGCCCTAGGGAGAATCGCGTTCAACTGACAGCTGTCACATTATTTAAAAAAAAATCTAGTTCTATTTTCACATTTCTATTGAACCATGTTCCGACTTCAATGACTTCAAAGAATGTAATTTTTTTAAATAACTTTGTTATTATTTATTTACAAATATTTCTTTAAAATAACAAAGATTTGGGCAAAATATTTACTATTTTTTCAGTGACGATAGTGAAAATAAAGGCTGAATAGCCGGCCACAGAAAAAAAAACAAAATAGGTGGGAAAGCGGCAATCCGATCTTCATTTTTTTTTTCGAGAGGTTTCGTGCTTTTGTTTTTATTTTCCTTGTATTCGTAATGAAAAGCACAGTGTTTACCTCGGGTTAAAGACTTATTTAGTCCCTCGAGCTATTAGCGCCCGCGCTACGCTTGGGCGCCAAACCCCGTCTACTCGGGACTAAATAAGTTACTTTCACCCCTAGGATAACAATGTACTATTGCAAGTCAAATCGGCGTGATTTCATTTACGTTCAAATATTAACTGAGTAAGTTTGTATCGTAGGAGTAGAAGCAAACTGAGAGAGTAATGAAGTACTAGTGTAAAAGTCAATTTTCCTCATTTTACGTTCACAGCCGTTAAACAATATTTACACTAAATCATACGATGTTTCGAATTACTTAGTCCTAGGAGTCAGGAGGAGTTATTCTGAACTTAAAAATCTAGGCTCTTTTTGGAAAGAAAACTTCTAACTACGAGGTATTTAATTTAGGTATTTTCAAATTTGTTACCATAGGCACTAGGTATGGGTCAGTAGGGACGTGTTTTCGAATCTCAACTCAAGCCCTATCCCAAGAAGTTATTATCGCAACGAGTTATTTATCACGTTGGTGTGCAAATGCATAATTATAAATATTATTTATCGATTTTATTGTTTGTTTACTAGTATATTTTCCACGCAAACCTTCCGTAAACTAAGATTGCTCAATGCTCATCGCGCCAACCATTTCTACTAGATTGTGAATTTATTTATAAGTAATCTAATAAATAAGAGTACTTTTAATTGTTTAAATCGAGAACCGTTATAATTTCTACATCTTAATCTAATTTTAGAAAAATTGACACAATTATATCATTAATTAATGTGTCCTTATTTGGTTTACCTACTGCTGCACTGCTAGTTACACGTATTATCATGTCGTGTTTACTATCACTAAGTTTTTAATGACTATGTTACTTATTGTTATTTTTTATTTTCAATGTGTGATCCTTAACAGATTGAAATAAATTATTTTGAAAATCATGAAAATATTCTGGAAATTCATATTTTCAGATCTCTTTTTGCGTATGATTGAACTAAATACGATTTCATACACACGATACGTTATGGCTAACTACTTATTGCATTCTTTTGACACGTGTACATCGTACATACTCGTACAATGGAGCAGGTCAGGGTTGGACACTTTGCCAAGAAAATGTCTTGAACCGCTCTAGATATGCTTAGGTGTTAAAATCGAACCACATTACACGTGGGTATAGTTTTGTTAAAATTTTGATAGAAGCGCGGTTGTTCATTTTCATATATCACATCAGCACAGTCCGAGGAACAGTGTCTAGACCTAGTCTTTACCCAGTTATCTGGCTAGAAGCATCTATACAAGTAGGAAGGGACACTGACGCACACGTTTCCCTTTTTTTTTATTAAGTACCGATTAAAATTTTTTTTTGACGGAGTTCAGAATGATGTGGGTCCTGAGTACACAATAGCTGTTTGTGCTTCGATGTGCTTGTTTCCAAAGGGTTTTGTCTCCGTCAATAATTGTAATGCGGCAACCGGCAAGTTTTTTTTTAAATCTCGATGCCTCATATAAAATTAACCTACACTCGGATAGTAAGTTCTGTACCGAAGCAAGATATCTGCCATGGTGTTCATAGGTGAGTACCCATGAGCACCATGGCATGGCACAAACCAGCACGCTTGAGAGATATTTCTTGACGGCATGTAAAGCCAAGTCAGAGGCCATAAGAACTCTGACACCAGTTTAGGAACTAACCACACGATAAAGAACTAATGGCAGATACCTAGGCATAGGTACCGATGTGAAATTGATCTTTTCAACGCAACTAGATCCCAGAGGGTGGTACCGTGGTACAGTTAACTGCCCGTCAATAGTAAAATATAAATGAAAACCATGCTTGCTTACTGCTACGAAATTAAGACTTCTGGAGATATCAGGTCAAATAGGCTTGTTAACTGAAAAAATCTAATTAGTCCGTCACTTAGATTATCAAAAAATATTTGACCCGTATTTTTTCTTTTGTCACATAAAACAAAATTGACGAAGATACGACGCTTTTAAAATTCCCAATACGTCACTGTTCGGTATGATTCTTAGTGAGTACTGACGTTACGACTTCACGAGCCCCCACTCCCGAGTTTGGATGCGTTTTATCTTTGTCAATATTCGTTGATTTACAAAAACAAAAAATACGTGTCCATTATTATCTAATACTCTAACTGACGGACTAAATAGATTTGCAATTTATTGATGGTGGAAACAAGCCTATTTTGGAACTACTGCTGACTATTGGCATAGAAAATATGTGGTCGGCTACTGGTAATTCTGTTACTTATTTTTAGATATGATTAGAAGGCAGGCCAACCTCTTTATTATCACGGTTGCTGAGCAGGTTATCGCTATCAGCCATTATTACTTCATAGTGGATTATATTCCAATAAAACTAATAGGTATTTTATTTACTATCCGATAACATTGTTATCTTCGATGATGTCACTATAAGCCCTCGCTAGTTAATTTCTCCGCAAAGATATCACGTAGCTTGCTATAGAGTTATAGACCTTTCTTTAAGGTATGGTGGAACTCTTATTCTACGAGCAATCTTTTTGTGAATCCATTGCAAACCTCGACTAACTGCTCCGTGCTAATCTCCTCGTTCTTTCGTCCTTAATACAGTTATATTGGCTTTACCTGTACCAAACTATCTTAAAAGTTAAATTTGACCTACTTCCCGGTTTCCGATTGAGCTGAAATATTGCATAATAAAATATGAACTATATAAACTTCATCATCATCATGATGATGATGATGATGATGATGAAGTTTGGATTAGTGTTAGCTAAATGGCGTCTTTCTAAATCCAATTAGTGGACTCTCAAATGGCGGACTACTTATTTTTAATGCATTCCCATGATATTGGTGTCAACTGAAAGGGTTTGCTTGCTGAGAAAAATACGAAAAAGACGTGTTTTTTGTTTTTTATTAACTACCCATAATATTTTATCATCATCATCATCGGCCTATTAATGTTCCCACTGCTGGGACAGGCCTCCTCTCTATGAGAGGGAATGGGCTATATAATCCACCACGCGGGCCCAGTGCGGATTGGTAGAATGATGTCACATGTCTTCGAATTTATGGTTCTAGGACATGCCGGTTTCCTCACGATGTTTTCCTTCACCGTTTTGAATACAATATTATAAAGTACTTAATTATTATTTGAACTTACCAAATAAGTTCGCATTGTCGAAATGTATTGTGAATGCATGAATACGGAGGTGATAGCAACTGACCAATGACTGCCAAACAAATATGTGTGACAGACGATAAGCCAGCGCACATGGTGCGGCGGCCAGTCCATTAGGTCCTTTTTCCTGCAAAGGTGACATGAAACTGTCATGTGACATATTCTAGGACTTCTCGGTTTCCTCGTGATGTTTTCCTTTATCGTTTAGAGAGCAGTGTCGATACGAAATAAAATGCGTGGTTGGTTTGAACCAGCAATGGTTTGATAGCTATTGCCTTTCCACTAGGCCGTTATTGCTCTCTTGAGCTATTTCGCGATCCTCATAAATCTTCAGTCTACAGACGAGGCTGATTAGATTATGACCAGAGGTCGGAGTAGGTAGATTGGATCCGAAACGTCCGATTAATATGTACATTCCTCTGGAATTGGTTGATTATTTTTTGTTTAAGTGCAACAATTTATAAAAAGTTGTGGCCAAAAAGGCTAAAAATTAAATAAAAATATTAATTCTTCGATCGGAATTCGATTGTTTTTATTATTCAACAGATAAATAATAAATTAATAAAGTTTTCATACCTTCCTTTAAATTTTGAATTGAGAAGTAATAATATCACTACCAATACCAACATCAACAATAGTTAATTGGATCTGGAAATACCGGAATTACTTTCCGGAAAAATGGCTCATCCATGTTAATCTTTCTGTGTGCATTTATGATACAAGTACCAAAAATCAATCTACCTACTCCGACCTCTGATTATGACTATAACTAGATTAACTAGGAGTGTATCTGTCACCGTGAAATTGTCAAATACGTTATATTGTAATATCTCTAGCGGTATTGTAAAATCTCGAAATATTGTCCAATGAACATACTGCTTACAACAAAACGCATTATTTTTCGTGAAATGCATGCGATGGTAGTCAACTCACGCGGTGTGGAGGGAAGGAGGTCCCCCTTGCCCAGTGGTACAACTCTCATGAAAAGATATTGTACCATTCCTGAGAAATACTGATTATTATAACCTAACCTTAAAACACTTTCATCATCATCATCTCAGCCGAAAGACACCCACTGCTGGACATAGGCCTCCCCCAAGTGTCGCCACATTGACCGGTCCCTTGCGACTCGCATCCACCGGATTCCCGCAACCTTCACCAGGTCATCGGTCCACCTAGTGGGAGGTCTTCCAACGCATCGTCTTCCGGTTCGCGGTCGCCACTCCAGAACTTTTCGGCCCCAACGGCCATCCGTCCTGCGAGCAATGTGACCTGCCCACTGCCACTTAAGTTTAGCAATTCTTCGGGTACGTCGGTGACCTTGGTTCTCTTGAACTCAAATCAATCAGAAATGAAGACATCCGTCTTCATTTCTGATTGATTTTTAAAACACTTTATATTCCCCTAAAAAGCGTAGTCGACGGAGCCCCGCTTCGCGGGGCCCCTATTTCCGGGTGCAGGGTTTAAAGGAACCTAACTAACCTAACGGGGGGTGCCCCAAATCCCGATTATGGGGGCAGAGATACTTCCGTATGTTCAGTTGACAATATTTCGAGAGTTTACAATATCGCTAGAGAGAAACACGTTATATTGTAATATAACGTGTTTGACAATTTTACGGTGACATATCTAATAATTGTAAGTTGAATCATATTTGTTTCAATTCTATTACCCTACTTATGGTCATTAGGAATAATGAAAAATAATCACTAATGAAAAGAATTATTCACTACTTAGTTGCTATTTGCTATTATCTTCACGCAATATAAAAATTGGTATATAAGTAGGTATTGTGTTGGTATTTACATCACCATTGTAAAGATCGTCACGATTTGTGCAAAATCCGAAACAAGGTCGTTGAACTTAATTTTAATTAGTAGGTAGGTACTTAATTTGTGAGTAGATAAGTTCCCTTTTTGTTTGACCAGATGGGCCTTTTCAGATTAGCTGACTGTGACAGTTTTGGTACCTAATCTAGTTTTATTACTTCATAATATCATCATTTATGACTGATAGGATAACTAATGGGTAATCATTGTTATTTACCTACATAATAAGTGTATGCTAAAATACGTAGTTATAGGTACGTACCTATGCAAAATTTACTTAGATTAGTTTTATCTTTTATGAAAATAAAAATAAAAAATACTCAAGTCATTAAATTCTGACAAAGCCAGCCGAGGCAAGGTTAGGAGGAGTTTCATAATGGGATTTGGTCAATATAAATCACTTCCGGAAATAGTCAATGAAATAAATGTCCATGAAGAGTGATTTAGTAATTAGTTACACATTTTTTTACAAAAATCAACCGGTTTTTAGCTTGCGAAAGGACAAATTTTTGGTCCTCTCATCCGAGCTAGTTTTATAATTTTCCTGAACTCGAGATATAAATAGTGTTTTTTTACTTATTATTGTGTTTAATTCCGTCATACTCGAGGAGAAAGCGCATGGGGCACGCCCCTGGGCGTGGTGGTATATTTCTTCTTTAACCGGGCAATGTCGCCCGACATTGCCCGGTGAAAGAATTACAGGCCCATCATATTTCTAAGCTATGTCTACAAGTTGTTTTTAAGAGTCATCACGAATCGTTTCGCGCGCAAGTTTGACGATTTCCAGCCTCCCGAACAAGCCGGTTTCCGAAAAAGGTTTAGCACCGTGGACCACATACATACCTACGCTTCGGCAAGTTATACAGAAGACCGAAGAGTATAACCTGCCTCTCTGTTTGGAGTTTGTTGACTACGAGAAAGCCTTCGATTCGATCGAGACCTGGGCTGCACTCTCCAACGGTGCCAAATCGACTATCGGTACCTACATCGAGGTGTTGAAGTGTTTGTACAAAAACGTCACAGTAAGTCCGAGTTCAGGACCAAGCCTCGGAACCTATCCTTCTGCAAAGAGGTGTGAGATAGGGAGACGTCATATCTCCGAAACTTTTCACCGCTGCGCTGCACTGGAGGATGTCTTCAAGGTTCT
This sequence comes from Xestia ashworthii, assembly GCA_950022955.1. Classification (NCBI taxonomy): domain Eukaryota; kingdom Metazoa; phylum Arthropoda; class Insecta; order Lepidoptera; family Noctuidae; genus Xestia; species Xestia ashworthii. The sequence continues at coordinate 8,771,898 of OX465550.1, forward strand.
AGACTGGACAGGGCTAGGCATCAATATCAATGGCGAGTGCATCACTCAACTTCGGTTTGCCGACGATATTACATACGGAACCGAAACGTGGTCGCTCACAATGGGCCTCATTAGAAGGCTTAAAGTCACACAAAGGGCAATGAAGATGGCTATGCTCGGAGTTTCCTTGCGTCATCGAATCAGAAAGGAAGACATCCGCAAGAGAACGAAGGTTACCGACGTAGCCCGATGAATTTCAGAACTTAAATGGCAATGGGCAGGGCACATTGCTCGCAGAACGGATGGCCGATGGGGCTGAAAAGTTCTGGAGTGGCGACTGCGAACCGGAATACGTTGTGTTGGCAGGCTTTCCCACTAGGTGGACAGGTGATCTGGTGAGGGCTGCGGGAATCCGCTGGATGGGAATCGCACGGGACCGGTCAATGTGGCGACACTTGGGAGAGGCCTATGTCTAGCAGTGAACGTCTTTCGGCTGAAATGATGAGTCTTTGTAAAAAAGAACTTCTGCAAAATTTTGTTCATACTTTTAAATAGGTTCTTTTTCTAGTAGCTATATTTATAGTTTACACGCGTTTCAAAAGCTGGGTTCATAGTGGAAAGGAAGTACAAGTACAAGTTTTTATGTGTGCCTGCCAGATGTTACTAAGTACCTACTTGTTCATTGAAAAACAAACCGGCCAAGTGCGAGTCGGGCTCGCACACTAAGGATTCCGTTCCGTAGCACTAAACAATATAATAACAAGATTTTAAAGTAGGTACCGACAACAAAACTACATTTTGTTTAAAATCAAAGTTACTGCTGCAGTGTGAGAAAAGAGTAGTTGTAGAGATAGATTATGTCACCGTAAAATTGTCAAATACGTTATATTGTAATATCTCTAGCGATATTGTAAAATCTCGAAATATTGTCAAATTAACATAGGTACTGCTTACAACAAAACGTATTATTTTACGTGAAATGCATGCGATGGTAGTCAACTCACGCGGTGTGGAGGGAAGGAGGAGTCCCCCTTGCCCAGTGGTACAACTCTCATGAAAATATATTATACCATTACTGAGAAATACCGATTATTTTGACCTAACCTTAAAACACTTCATATTCCCCTAAAAAGCGTAGTCGACGGAGCCCCGCTTCGCGGGGCCCCTATTTCCGGGTGCAGGGTTTAAAGGAACCTAACTAACCTAACGGGGGGGTGCCCCAAGTCCCGATTATGGGGGCAGAGATACTTCCGTATGTTCAGTTGACAATAATTCGAGACTTTACAATATCGCTAGAGAGATACACGTTATATTGTAATATAACGTACTTGACAATTTTACGGTGACAGATATATCTCAAAAAACCAAACCCAGATTTTTCCAGAACTTTCTTATTTTATTATAGAAATAGGTGCGTACAGGATGAATTTAATTGGCTATGGAATTCTAAAACGTATGTGAGTAGGTAAGTACAGTAAAATTTGTAAGTGTAGTAGGTGCAATAACAACGTATATAGCCGAGGAATTAAGTCGTCAACATCGACAAGGTAATCGTATGTAGTGTGTGTACGTACGTCGCGTCGTCGTGTTGTGTCATATTCTGATTGATTCACGTTGATGTGGCTTCCTCAATCATGCATGATAGCAGAGTAGACGAACACATATGGACACGGAGATTTATTGAAGTAGACTACAAGCTATTATCAGTGTTGTGTTGTGAATGTATTCAAAAACATTTTTTGAGTTGATTTTACGAAATAATCTGTATACTTTCTTAGATATTTAGCAATAAAATGAAAAAGACCCTAAAACCCCAGTGAATGAACGAAAATTTCTAGTAAATGAACTAAAAAAAAGCCAGTAAATGAACACAATTTTTGTTTAATTAATCATAAGAAAAAATCTAATTATTACACTAAATGCAGCTGTCCAATAATCAACTAAATAAGACGAGCATAATTCTCTGCGTCTTAACATATATTTTTTTATTTTTTTACAAAGTAAAAGTTTTAAAATTAGCCTCCCCCAAGTGTCGCCACATTGACCTGTCCCGTGCGACTCGCACCCAGCGGATTCCCGCAACCTTTACCAGGTTATCGATCCACCTAGTGGGAGGTTTTCCAACGCAACGTCTTCCGATTTGCGGTCGCCACTCCAGAACTTTTCGGCCCTATCGGCCATCCGTTCGGCGAGCAATGTGCCCTGCTCACTGCCACTTTAGTTTGACAATTCTTCGGGCTACGTCGATAACCTTGGTTCCCTTGCTTGCTCGGATGTCTTCATTTCTAATTTGATAACGCAAGGAAACTTCGAGATAGCCCTCTCCATTGCCCTTTGTGAGCGACCATGTTTCGGTCCCGTATGTAATCACTGGCAACACACACCGGAGAGCTTATAGTAAGTTGGACGAGAAGATACCGCGCAACCTCCCGAACGCTGCCCAGCCAAGTTGTATTCGACGATCGACCTCTTTTTCGAAGTAAGTTAGAATTAGTTCCGGGTACACATAATCGTCTACAACTTCGAGTGTAGTGTCTCTTAGGTGTTACGTGGGCATTGAACATGACATGGTTTTGTCCGTGTTCATTTTGATCATCACCCACTCTTTCGGAAGCTCTACTGAGGTCATCGAGTGTTGCACTGAGATCCTCCATGGTCTCAGCCATGACCACTCTATCGTCGCCAAACCGAAGCTGAGTGATGTACTCGCCATTGACGTTGATGCCTAGCCTTCTCCAGTCCAGAAACTTAAAGACATCCTCGAGTGCAGCGGTGAACAGTTTCGGAGATCCGACGTCTCACTGTCTCACACTTCGCGGCAGAAGAATAGGTTCCGAGGCTTGGTCTTGAAGTTGGACTGACATGTTGGCGTTTTTGTACAAACACTTCAACACCTCGATGAGTACCGGTAGGCGATTTGGTACCGTTGGAGAGATTGCAGTATTGCAGTACAGCCCAAGTCTCGATCGAATCGAAGGCTTTCTCGTAGTCCACAAACGCTACACAGAGAGGCCGGTTATACTCTTTGGTCTTCTGTATAACCTGGCGCGCCGTATGTATGTGGTCCACGGTGCTAGAGCCTTTTCGGAAATCAGCTTGTTCGAGAGACTGAAAATGGTCAAACCTGGCTTGGAAGTGAGATGAGCCTATAATTCTTTAACTTTTTTCTTGAAGAAAAGTACCACAGCCCAAATCCGCTCTGCCTAATGCCTGTGGCGTTTTCCCCTCGAGTATGACGGGTAAACAGCTTCCGAAGGGCCTTAAGTACCGGTTTTGCACCCGCCTTCAGGAGTTCGGCCGTAATTCCGTCATCACCCGGTGCTTTGTAGTTTTTAAGCTGTTTCAGAGCCATCTTTTTCTCGTACAGGCTGACGTCCGGGATGTCTTCGGTTATTCGGTATAGTGTCGGGTCAGTCTAGCTCTTGGGTCGTTTGCTAGATCTACAGGTTTACTGGTTGACGTGTACAACTGCCCATAGATGCTCTCGATCTCCCTCACAAGCTTCGGTTTGGCGGATAAGATCCAGCCATCGTCGGTCTTCAGTTTAGTGAGCTGGCTCTGCCCTATCGGGCACAGCCAGCCAGATCTCTTGTAAATACCTTAGACCCTTTATTCCGTTTATTCGCCTCTTTAATATACTTGATATTAAAGCGGTGGAGGTCGTTCTTCAAGGATTTAGAGATCCATCTTAAGGGACAATAATAGATAAAAAAGAAAAAAATAACATTGTAATAATCTAATCTAGGATTTAAAATCATGAAATCTAGCTCAAAATATTGTGTTCATTTATTGGTTACATCTTATTGACGAAAGCTAATATTTGAACATGATAAAAAATGTTAGTTCATTCACTAGATTTTATGTACCAATGAATGAACATACCTGTTCCAATACTGGCCTAAAGATCAGAAATCTATTATGAAAACTACTCTCAATACATGAATCTTATGGCATAAGAATAAATTACTTATTTCAATAAAAACATGAAAATGACGTTTGTCCAGTGAATGAACGGTCGTTCATTTACTGGATCTCAAACGATTTTTAGTTCCAATGCTGGGACACCTAATAATTTACTTAAAACTGGCTAAAATTGCAGTAATATCGATTTAAGACTAATAGCATAACTATTCTTTACTCAAATGAATAAATAACTTATGTTACATACTTAAATTACGGCTATAATCTGTTAACAAAGAAGTTGCGCCTTACCGGAGTCCTAAATTCTTGCCCGAACAAATACACTGTTACAACAAACTGCAAACTTTAAACGCTTGACATTTTAAAACGAACAGTGATATAAGAAATAAATGTAGCCACTATGATGGCAAAAGGATTTACAATTATGAAAAAAAATACTAGGTTATGTGGAAATATCCTTATTTCTTATTTTTTGGAAAAAAGTCCGTTTTGTTCATTCACTGGGGTGTGTTCATTCACTGGAGCACTTACCTAATTAGATGTTTTTTCCCGGCAACATAATCTCAGTTCTCTGTGAAGACGAATATAATATTGTGTCGCCTGTGGGGTAAACGTAGGAAATAAAAAGGAATCCTACTTATAATTCAAATAAATAATACAGAAAATATCTTAAAATTTCGCGCCAATGCCTTTTTTTATTTCTTCTGTAGCTGGAGAATGCAACGCACACATCCTGCCAAAGAGTTCGGCGTTCGGCGCGTTTGGTTCCATTTTTGAAATATTTTTTTTTTTTTTTATAGAACAGTAATAAGTCAATTCTTTAGGAATTATGAGTAAAGACTTTGCGTTTTCGAACACCGACGACGAAATTTAAAAAAAAAAAGCTTATTTTCCCTAGGGCTATAATGAGCAATTTTACGGCCCCTCTCGTACGCTATTATGACCGTCTTTTCGAGCAAGAGGAGTGAAATAGTACATTGTTATCCAAGGGGTGAAAGTAACTTATTTAGTCCCGAGACGGGGTTTGGCGCCCAAGCGTAGCGCGGGCGCTAATAGCTCGAGGGACTAAATAAGTCTTTAACCCGAGGTAAACACTGTGCTTTTCATTACGAATACACGGAAAATAAAAACAAAAACACGAAACTACTCGAAAAAAAAATGAAGATCGGATTGCCGCTTTCCCGCCTATTTTGTTTTTATTTTCTGTTGCCGGCTATTCAGCCTTTATTTTCACTATCGTCACTGAAAAAATAATAAATATTTTGCCCAAATTTTTGTTATTTTAAAGAAATATTTGTAACTAAATTATAACTAAGTTATTTAAAATATTTATATTCTTTAATTAATACTCAATTTTATGTTATTTCAATTTTACATCGCGCTGTAATTTACAGGCTGTATAGAAGTCGGAACATGGTTCAATAGAAATGTGAAAATAGAACTAGATTTTTTTTTTAATAATGTGACAGCTGTCTGTTGAAAGTGATTCTCCCTAGGGCTGAAAAGTATTACTTTCAGCCCGCTCCTCAGGCAACTTCAGACCTACTTTCCGAGTATGAGTAATGAAAAAATACTTGTAGCGTTTTTGATGTATCTCTCGTATAACTTAAAAATAGTAGATTTTATGGTATTTACAGCATTTTGAAGTATCTTTTGTTAAAAAAAGTTTAGAAAAAGTCAACGACGTATCAAAAATAAAAACACATCGTAGGAAAATGTTGATCAGACCGTCTGACGCAGTATTTTTTTCTTATTTCAATGATGCAATAAAAAAAAATGCTATTTTTCGAGATACGACAAAATCGCTTTGTATAATATGTCGTTGGTGTGCTTTACCTAATAAATAAACTAATGTACATGTGCACTAATCGCTAGTGATAATCACATTATTGACATTATTAGGTTTTATCATGACATAAACTAATACCAGTCTGTCATTCCATCACCCACCATAATGTTAATGAATACGACCGCTACGTAAATACGAATAACACTTGATACAAATTCGTGGTCAAAGTTGACCGTGGCCATCGAGGGCGCACTCTGCAGCTTGTGGTCGCTAATCAAATTAAGCTTGGGATACTATCAGTTGCATAGTGTGGAGTAGACTTTGCCAGAATGTGACACATGAAGAGACTTACACCTGTCTTAAAAGCTGGTTATTTTGAGACTTCACGGAGTAGACTATATTAGGAATAGAGGGTTTTTCATTGCAAAATTTACTTAGATTAGTTTTATCTTTTGTGAAAATAAAAAAAAAAAATACTCAAGTCACTAAATTCTGACAAAGCCAGCCGAGGCAAGGTTAGGAGGAGTTTCATAATGGGATTTGGTCAATATAAATCACTTCCGGAAATAGTCAATGAAATAAATGTCCATGAAGAGTGATTTAGTAATTAGTTACACATTTTTTTACAAAAATCAACCGGTTTTTAGCTTGCGAAAGGACAAATTTTTGGTCCTCTCATCCGAGCTAGTTTTATAATTTTCCTGAACTCGAGATATAAATAGTGTTTTTTTACTTATTATTGTGTTTAATTCCGTCATACTCGAGGAGAAAGCGCATGGGGCACGCCCCTGGGCGTGGTGGTATATTTCTTCTTTAATCGGGCAATGTCGCCCGACATTGCCCGGTGAAAGAATTACAGGCCCATCATATTTCTAAGCTATGTCTACAAGTTGTTTTTAAGAGTCATCACGAATCGTTTCGCGCGCAAGTTTGACGATTTCCAGCCTCCCGAACAAGCCGGTTTCCGAAAAAGGTTTAGCACCGTGGACCACATACATACCTACGCTTCGGCAAGTTATACAGAAGACCGAAGAGTATAACCTGCCTCTCTGTTTGGAGTTTGTTGACTACGAGAAAGCCTTCGATTCGATCGAGACCTGGGCTGCACTCTCCAACGGTGCCAAATCGACTATCGGTACCTACATCGAGGTGTTGAAGTGTTTGTACAAAAACGTCACAGTAAGTCCGAGTTCAGGACCAAGCCTCGGAACCTATCCTTCTGCAAAGAGGTGTGAGATAGGGAGACGTCATATCTCCGAAACTTTTCACCGCTGCGCTGCACTGGAGGATGTCTTCAAGGTTCTAGACTGGACAGGGCTAGGCATCAATATCAATGGCGAGTGCATCACTCAACTTCGGTTTGCCGACGATATTACATACGGAACCGAAACGTGGTCGCTCACAATGGGCCTCATTAGAAGGCTTAAAGTCACACAAAGGGCAATGAAGATGGCTATGCTCGGAGTTTCCTTGCGTCATCGAATCAGAAAGGAAGACATCCGCAAGAGAACGAAGGTTACCGACGTAGCCCGATGAATTTCAGAACTTAAATGGCAATGGGCAGGGCACATTGCTCGCAGAACGGATGGCCGATGGGGCTGAAAAGTTCTGGAGTGGCGACTGCGAACCGGAATACGTTGTGTTGGCAGGCTTTCCCACTAGGTGGACAGGTGATCTGGTGAGGGCTGCGGGAATCCGCTGGATGGGAATCGCACGGGACCGGTCAATGTGGCGACACTTGGGAGAGGCCTATGTCTAGCAGTGAACGTCTTTCGGCTGAAATGATGAGTCTTTGTAAAAAAGAACTTCTGCAAAATTTTGTTCATACTTTTAAATAGGTTCTTTTTCTAGTAGCTATATTTATAGTTTACACGCGTTTCAAAAGCTGGGTTCATAGTGGAAAGGAAGTACAAGTACAAGTTTTTATGTGTGCCTGCCAGATGTTACTAAGTACCTACTTGTTCATTGAAAAACAAACCGGCCAAGTGCGAGTCGGGCTCGCACACTAAGGATTCCGTTCCGTAGCACTAAACAATATAATAACAAGATTTTAAAGTAGGTACCGACAACAAAACTACATTTTGTTTAAAATCAAAGTTACTGCTGCAGTGTGAGAAAAGAGTAGTTGTAGAGATAGATTATGTCACCGTAAAATTGTCAAATACGTTATATTGTAATATCTCTAGCGATATTGTAAAATCTCGAAATATTGTCAAATTAACATAGGTACTGCTTACAACAAAACGTATTATTTTACGTGAAATGCATGCGATGGTAGTCAACTCACGCGGTGTGGAGGGAAGGAGGAGTCCCCCTTGCCCAGTGGTACAACTCTCATGAAAATATATTATACCATTACTGAGAAATACCGATTATTTTGACCTAACCTTAAAACACTTCATATTCCCCTAAAAAGCGTAGTCGACGGAGCCCCGCTTCGCGGGGCCCCTATTTCCGGGTGCAGGGTTTAAAGGAACCTAACTAACCTAACGGGGGGGTGCCCCAAGTCCCGATTATGGGGGCAGAGATACTTCCGTATGTTCAGTTGACAATAATTCGAGACTTTACAATATCGCTAGAGAGATACACGTTATATTGTAATATAACGTACTTGACAATTTTACGGTGACAGATATATCTCAAAAAACCAAACCCAGATTTTTCCAGAACTTTCTTATTTTATTATAGAAATAGGTGCGTACAGGATGAATTTAATTGGCTATGGAATTCTAAAACGTATGTGAGTAGGTAAGTACAGTAAAATTTGTAAGTGTAGTAGGTGCAATAACAACGTATATAGCCGAGGAATTAAGTCGTCAACATCGACAAGGTAATCGTATGTAGTGTGTGTACGTACGTCGCGTCGTCGTGTTGTGTCATATTCTGATTGATTCACGTTGATGTGGCTTCCTCAATCATGCATGATAGCAGAGTAGACGAACACATATGGACACGGAGATTTATTGAAGTAGACTACAAGCTATTATCAGTGTTGTTAGGATCTAATAATTAACATACACAGCATCTTCAGCATTTAACTAGAGTGTATTATATCTTACTTGGTACTTAATTATTTGGTAAGGTACCATCAGGTCCGGGGTTGCGGGCTTGTTCGAAAGAGATACCGAGGAAGGAACATGGATGGGTTTTAGTCAGTAAAAGTCTGACACTCCCTCCCGCTCCGCCCAGAGTGGGAGAAGTTATTTGATGATTTCCCATCGTAAAAAAAAGGTACCATCAGGTGGGTAGGTTTATTTGTCATGAATTGAAATTTGAATTCTTTGTAAGAAAAGTGACCAAGAGAAGGTGTTATTTAATGTTGTTAGGTAGGTACTGTCATCCGCTTGGCCTATTACCAACTATGTTGGGGTCGGCTTCCAGTCTAACCGGATGCCGCTAAATACCAGTATTTTACATGGAACGACTGCCTATCTGACCTCCACCACCCAGTTAGTACTGGGCAAGACTGGTTGTCAGACTATTTGGGCCACTGACTACCTGTAACGACTGCCAAAAATCTGCAACATCAGCGGGGACCAACCGCGTAACGTGCTGTCCGAGGCACGGAGGAAACTCGGTATGGAATGGGTGGTCACCCATCCACAGACCAACTTAGGCAAGCAGGGCTTTACCTAAAGATTGACCCGAGCGGCAGTTATTATTTGGCCACGAACTCCTCTGTTGTTAGGTACAGTATGAAGTGAAAAACAAAATTCAGTTCAAACCAGAAATCGATAACCTAGTGTCAAAAGATATGGTCAATCACGCACAGGTCATGGTACGAACAGTTAGTAGCAGTAACTAGACTACAAAGAACCGGTTACTGCTATCTCTGAAAACTAAAACTGGTTTCGGGTGGTGTTTAAATTATCGATTATTTAATTTGTAATGTCATCTGGGTAAATGTTTGTTAGTTGTTTGCCGGTTGGAAGCGGTTTTTGCACACTGTACTTTTGTTTTTTTCTTTTTGTGATGTTGACGCTATCTAATTATGTATGAGATCACGTTCATGATCACTGATTTTGAAGTACCTGCCTACTTTTCCACGGATGCTATATAAATTATTATTTCTAAAATTTAAAATTCTAATAAAATTGAACCTTATGTTGTTTCCGTTAGAGTGGCGTATTCAGGGATCATTATCATCATTGTCTTGCCCTTATCCTAATTTATTTGGGGTATTAATATTATTTCTCTTCTATATTTCTCTTTTTGTGTTATCTCATCTCACACCTTCGTTCTCGCCATATTATCACCGTTCAGACAGTCCATCCATCGTTTCTTTGGTCTTTCTCTACTCTTATCACATTCATACTCAAAACTTTTCTCACGACATTATCCTCATTTCTTCGCACAGAACAACATAATCACCGATTACCTCACAACTTTTTTTAGTCACCAGGCGCCACTAACAAACAGACTTCCTCTTATGCACTATAACCTTATTTTATCCATTCGCGTAACACCACACATCCCCCTTACCATTCTCATCTCAGCGACATGCAAATACCTTTCATTCATCCCTTTTGTGGCCCAACATTCTGTCCCATCCCATTCAAGACAGCAGGTCATTGTTTCATAAATCTTCTCCTTAAGTTTATGGGGAATACAGGAGTCGCAGGTGATGGGGGGGAGGGGGGGGGGGTCGGAGTTAGAGGAACAGGGGTGGAGTTCGAGGGAGTTTCGGTTTTCTTTTTTACGAACCAAAATGCCGAAGTTACTAACTTTTTAAAGACTCCTTTGGTCCTTGTTGTAATCAAGTTGGCTTTCTGAATCAAGTTTAGACAAAAAACGATTTGCAGTCAATCTCCTTGAAGATATTTCTGCTAGGCCATTTATTTTGCAATATTAATTTATGTTTATATAAGCAAACGGGGGGCTCGTCACAAATTACCGAGAAGGTCGATCTATCTACGAGGTTAAGCGTCCGTTGCCACGGTCAGCTGTTGGATGGGTGACGTGACTGTTTGTGACCTGAGTTGCTACTTTAGCTACTGACTTCCTTTATTGTTCTTTAGGTACCTATGTTCTAGTAATTAATAAACTGACCGAATTTATGGTTTAAAAATAGAACGTGCTTAAAAATCTGCCATTTACAAAAAAAAAATATACTTAAGTACATAAAAAAACTTAAAAAGAATAACAATCCTTGAGAAGATTGTTGGTACCTTAGTTATGTAAGTAAGTAAACTAATTAGCAAATGCTAATTTAACAATTAATTTTATTCGCAGATCGCAAGGTCGACATCACGATTTTATTCTACTCACTAACTTAAAAAAAATCTTATTTTATCCTTTTTGAAAAACGCAATATCTCGTTTTTTCAAAAAGGATAAAATTGAAGTTAAATTACAGCTTGAAATTTAAAAAAATAAAACAAGCACTAAATATTTTCCCACCAGTCATTGTCTGCCATCTATCGGTTGATATAAGTACTACTTTGTCAATCATTTCTAGCAGACCATCGCGCATCGTTTTGTTTGTGAATCATTGAACAACGTAAGTTGCGTTTCCAACCAGTTGTATCATCTAAATCATAGATGGCAGTATTTGCAGTTATGGCGTTTACTAACTTTGGTGATAGAGGTCACTACACGCTGCACAATATGTAGTGTTTGGTTTTCGTTTAATAATTTCTACTTGTCTTGTACTAAAAAAAAGTGTTTACTTTCGGAGGAAATTCTACTTTTGATGCAGTTTTTAATACGATATGTTAGGTTTCATAACTCTAGTATTTTTGCAAAAGATGACAAAATAAATGTATGGACCTAACTGAAAAATTATAAACTTACAATGGGTATAAGTAGGTAGGTACTTCGTGATGAGGTGGTTTACACCCTGTATACCATTCACAGAATAGGGTAATTGGAGACTGCTGTAGTATCAGCATTAGAATGCGCCTTTCTCATTGACGCTGCAACGAGCAATCCGTGAAGGAAGGTATGATCTGTGAACCAATCAATTATCGATTTTATTGATAGATACCATGTACATACATCACTTTTACAATTCCAAAGGCTGATATATTTTCGCAATAAGCATCTATTTTAGTTTCCATTAGGTAAATTTCTTCATAGTCACATGAATGTAGGTTCATCAATCTTCATTCCATTTTAAATTTTATTACACTACTTATTCATTTGATTTAGTTTGTCTGTACTTGATTGGGATTATGTTCGTATCTCACTTTTTTGTTAAGTTCATTTTAAACTCACCTTGTTTTTAATAATTTTTAATTTAATCTAATTGTTTGTTGTGGATGTTGTGCATGCCTTTATGTGACGTATTTACACGCACTGTACACTTATAATCACCATATCGACCCAAGAAAGCAATCTTGTAGTACTCGTATCTCGAAAAGTTGAACTTTACACCAGAGCCAAAAAACTATTTCATAAATTTATAACTCGTAAACTAGCTGAATCAGAGTGGTCATTTTTGGAACACTTATTTCTTATAATGAAGTTTATCAGATGGCAATAATGATAGCATTCTAAAGTTAGTCTAACATGCGTTTTATACTAGTTACAGCAATTGGTATTTCAATTTGAAGCAGCATTTTTGCTGTATCTTGGTAGTTGTAACATACGGCACAATGAAATAGGTGTGGACTGCGAAAAAAATACTTGTAGCGTTTTTCATGTATCTCTAGTATAACTTAAAAATAGTTGATTTTATGGTATTTACAGCATTTTGAAGTATCTTTTGTTAAAAAAAGTTTAGAAAAAGTCAACGACGTATCAAAAAAAAAAAACACATCGTAGGAAAATGTTGATCAGACCGTCTGACGCAGTATTTTTTTGTTATTTCAATGATGCAATAAAAAAAAATGCTATTTTTCGAGATACGACAAAATCGCTTTGTATAATATGTCGTTGGTGTGCTTTACCTAATAAATAAACTAATGTACATGTGCACTAATCGCTAGTGATAATCATATTATTGACATTATTAGGTTTTATCATGACATAAACTAATACCAGTCTGTCATTCCATCACCCACCATAATGTTAATGAATACGACCGCTATGTAAATACGAATAACACTTGATACAAATTCGTGGTCAAAGTTGACCGTGGCCATCGAGGGCGCACTCTGCAGCTTGTGGTCGCTAATCAAATTAAGCTTGGGATACTATCAGTTGCATAGTGTGGAGTAGACTTTGCCAAAATGTGACACATGAAGAGACTTACACCTGTCTTAAAAGCTGGTTATTTTGAGACGTCACGGAGTAGACTATATTTAGGAATAGAGGGTTTTTTTTTTCTAAAATAATCATATGAGAGAACTTGGAGACCACTTTGGCCCAGCTCATCATCATCAACATCATCATCTAGCCTTTTCCCAACTATGTTGGGATCAGGCTTCCAGTCTAACCGGATGCAGCTGAATACCAGTATTTTACATGGAGTTACTGCTTATCTGACCTTCACAACCCAGTTAATACTGGGTAATACGATACCACTTGGTAAGACTGATTGTCAGACTTTTTGGGCCACTGGCTACCTGTAACGACTGTCAAAGATGGACAAATGACAGCCGGGACCAACAGCTTAATGTGCTATCCGAGGTACGGAGGAAACTCGGTATGTAAGGGTGGTCCTGGTCACCCATCCACAGACCAACCTAGGTAAGCACGGCTTAACCTAAAGATCGGCCAGAGTGGCTGTTATTATTTAGCAACGAGCTCATCCTCTTTAGCCCAGCTGTGGGACAGTTATAACCTGAAAATAGCGAGCAAACAGTCCACTTTGTAAGATAGAGGTCCTTCGTAGCATCGTGCGGTTTTTCGTAGCAAGCGTAGCACCGCGTAGCACTTCGCGCGCTACCCTTCTATCTATTTGAACAAAACATGAACAACTATTCATTTGTGAGTTTGTGGTGTAGGTGGATCACATTGGACAAGAAGATATTTTATCTACTTTGTATTGACACCTACACATTTAATTTAGATTATTATAATAATTCCACGTTTATTAATTATATATCTGTTGAAAGCCGTCTCCACACTATTATATCCGAGGGATATGTAGGCGATTTCAGTGGTGCGGGATATGAACGAGTGTGCAAACAAAAATGGACGACCGCTTTGATTCCACGAGAGCTGTCCACACAAAAATTATTACGTGTTTTAGCTTAATTACTGTCTGCTCTACATAGTATACGGATATTTTACTATATTATTTGAATGGGTATATTCAGTATGTGAGAGGGGAGAATCTTCTATGGAGCATTCATTTGATGAATTATTGTGATTTGATCATACTAACAAAGCATGAGGATACTGCATATAGAGACCTATCATCTCATTTTATAAGCCATCTAAGGTGTTCAGGCACACAAAACAGATACAAGAGGTTAGAATGGCCTTGTGGGCGGGGCAGGCGCGCTGCTCATATAAGTGAACGCTCATATGTCAATCAACCAACAGTCGCGCTCTTATTGTGACAACGTACGAAGCGTGTGTGAGTGCACGTCAAGCACAGTTTTTGCGTTAGTGTGACAATCAATAGCAATCTTTGTCAGTAGTTTATTTCCCTCCGGCCGTTTTCGCAACTGCGAATTAGGAATTTTTACTCCTTGTTCGCAACCAGTTGCGAATCAAGAAAGTTTTTCCTTAACTGCAACTTGGTTGCCGTAATGCACATACGTATAGGTCTCTTGCTTGTAGTGGAGTTAAAGGTGGGAGACAAGCGGCGACACGCGTTCTAATACAAATCGGGAACTATTTCCTTTCTAACCACTTTTATCTGTTCTGTTTTCAGGCATATCATCACCGTCATCGTCATTATTTATATCATTATAATGTACACTTGTGAAAATCACTTTTATTTTTTAAATCTTTAAAGAACCTCTGACAATGGTTGATTATAGTAGAGACTAGAAAATACAATTTAATAAGTACCTAATTCATGAGTTTCAGGATCAAGTGAAGCTGCAGGTGAACTTATAAAGCTCAGGTGTTCCACTAAGTCCGCTCAGACACTTAGTAAAGGCTTTAGTTTAGCTACGGAGCACCTAGGTATATATTAGTGCTTGCGAATTTACTCATAAATTATGCATATTTTATATTTACCGTTTCTAAAGCTTACAAGCGTGATGGCTCTAATTTTAAATGTGGGTAACATACATATGATTGCCATGGCCTATCTATGTTTAACTTACCCTAGACTACAGATTATTATTTTTGTTTATTTTTAGAAGTGCTTTTCACTAAAATACGGATATACACCCACGCACCTAAACATATATATGTCACCGTAAAATTGTCAAACACGTTATATTACAATTTAACCATAGGTTGAGTACCATCGCATGCATTTCACGAAAAACAATGCGTTTTATTGTAAGCAGTATATTCATTTGACAATAATTCGAGAGTTTACAATATCGCTAGAGATATTACAATATAACGTTTTTGACAATTTTACGGTGACATATACAAGTCGAAGGCCGATCAACATAACTCTAAAATAACCGAACCTATTAATTTTAGATCGCTACATTTTATATCCAACGTTATCTTTAGAGAAAAGGGAATAATAATAGACTAAATTAATTATTCCGCCCACCAAGGCTCGCAATATCAGAGCTCTAAAGACCGACTCGAAATTCCCTAAACCCAGCTAAAATGAAATCGTCTACAAGAAAAAGGGGTTTGTTTTAATGCCCGTCACAAAATAAATGCTGGAAGACAATAATGTGGGATTCGAAGCGAGATATAAATTCCGAATAAAAATACACTCTGCGCTGTTGAGCGGGTTATAGTGTTGTGCCTATTGTGTGTTTTTATCGATTTATTGTTTTACACTTTACATCAAAACAATCAATGCTTCACAGCCATTGGTTCAACATTTTTTTGCGTAGCGTCGTAGTTACTAACTAAATGTATGTGACGTAGATTCAACTGAAAACATTCACTAATGGCGACTCAATGGCTAAGGCGTCTTAAATCATTGTAAGTGTTACAAAACCAGTATATCTCATCATCGAAAAAAACTTGATTTGACTTTATAAACCCACGCAAGTTTAAATGTCAACTGAAGCGAGTGATTTGGACACGTTCTGTTGTGAGCCGTGTGTGTAGTAAAGGTAAATACAGTAGTTTTATTAATATTTTACCGAAGTTATTATAAACTGAAACGGAACGGAACTTTGGTAAGTTTAAATTATGCATTTTATAGTTAATTTAATAACAAAGTGAATTTTGACTTCATGTTGATCTGTAAACCGTAGCATTTATAGCAAGCTGCCTCTCGTGCTCTTCTAATGAGAATCTTAAAGCCTGTTTCCATTTTCTGAAGGCGTTCTTGTAAGTATTTTGATTTGTTATTTGTTGTTTATTCTCGTTGGTTTTCAAAAACATCGATAAGTATTACAACTTGACGTCCGAATCCCATCCCTAAAGTACTAAGTCCGCGGCCGCGAAAGAGTTGCGACCAGCATAAACGTTGAGGCCGGATGAACAAATAAATGAGCCACCCGATCGATACTACCCGCCATCGACATCGAAACAACTCGATTCCCCACAATAGCCACTTACTCGAAGCTATTATAATCGATGTCCTTTGTTTCAGTAAGATGTTTTGTCTTAAGTGATCTTGCGATTGTTGAGATGCTAATTTTCGATTTTGAGTTTTGTCTATTTAGGGCTGAGGTGATTCGCTTTCTATAAACGAGCCTCCGTCTAAAGAATAACGTAGGGTGATAATATGAGGCAGAATGGGAATAAACCATATTTGGTCAATCTTTCTTTCTTTATCGTATGGTTAGAGCTTAACCTGGTGTCAAAGTTTTTATGCCATCCATGGGACTTGGCTTAACAAAAATTGTGAGCAAGTGAATATTTACATTATATGACTTTTCGTTTTTGACAGTTTCTCGGTAGCTTAAAAATGTAAATATATGATGCTTGAAGTGGTGAGTGAAATCTAATTTTGCTCAATGAACTTAAGGTTGAGTCCAGGATGCAGTTCAACTTCCTAACATTACTTCGAATGATTGGTTCTTCTTATTACCAATAGTTACAACTGAGGTGTCAATACCAATTACGTGAAGGCACGAGTCTATCTAAACAACAACAGCGTCGGTCGCCACGTGCCGGGACCACTGAAGCGGAAAAAAACTCCGATTCACCGCCGAGTCCTCGAAACGTTGTTGACACAGCTAAGTAGCCCCCGACGCCTCGCTTCATTTGCATTTCTCTTAATCTCCGTTATGAATAAAGAAAAATTCTTGGCGACGTTTTTAAGCGTTTCCCGAGGCCTTAGCGGCGCCCGCCTAATGAAAAGGAGCGGTGGGATTAGGAACCACCCGCGCCGCGCACTTTCGCGACATTACACTTTTAATTTGAACGAATCTTATTATTTTCTTTTGTTGATTTAAGCCCTCGAGTCGAGAGACGGGTCGAGACGTGACCTGCAGTGGAAAAATGCGATTGCCATCTAAAGCCAACCGTTTAAATGAACGAGATTGGAGCTTAAAAAGTATAATGGACGAGGGGGTGGCGGGGGGCGCGGGCGGCGATCTCGGGGGCGCAAGATGGCCGATTTGCGATTGAGATGAGACGCCCCCCGCCCCCGCCCCGCTGAGATCAAGCAATATAATTAAGTCAGCCGTTACATAAGTATCCGTCTACTTATGCCTGAATTCTATGGGGTAATTGTATTAATTTAATCGCATTACCTAGGAACATGTTATTATAAGTACCTCTATATCTCTGCCTCTCATAAGATCAAATAACATGTGATGTAAGTCTTTCCAATACAAACATCAAAACAATTTAAATCCCGATACGCGATATTACAGTGCTACGTACTCACTGAGCGCCTCGTGCACTCGTAGCATCGAAGCACGTTAAGATGTTCGCATGAAAACGTTGCTCAGTGGAAAATACTATAAAATTTAAAGTCTTTGCATCTAGACGTGGCTTCATCCAACGTTTACGTATTCAGAGTAACAGTCCAAGTCTTACACAGGCACCACTCTTCATCTAACAAGAGAAGCTTTACTCAATCATTCGCTCTGACTTGAAAGATCTTAAACTCTAGCCATGCGTGTGAGAAATCGCGCCTTAACGGTTTGCTTTAAGACCTATTTTCCTTTGCAGAGTGGTGTGTCAGTTGTGATATTTTGGGGGAAGTTGGCTAAAGGCTATACCGGTGAAGATCGCCGTCGCTTCAAATGACAAACCTGATCTGGTCACGTAATGAAAAATGACAAAACTGCACGCTGTCCCGCTTCGCTGCCTCGGATCGAGGATCCAACGAATGGAAACACTCTCAAGTTGTAGGTATATTATGTATTTACCTTTTTCTTATTTCATACAGTAAGAAGGCTGTGAGAAAAGAGACTTTCCTAGATTGAAATTACTTCTATGAAACCTACCGTCGAAGTGATGGGGACTTGATACGTTGTTTGGCTTTCCTAGTGGTGTTTTTTCCCAAATATTTAGTGTTTTTTAACCGACTTCTAAAAAAGGAGGAGGTTCTCAATTCGGATGTTTCTATTTTTTTTTTTTTTTTATTTTTTTTTTTTTTTATGTTTGTTCGCGCATAACTCCGTCGCTTGCCAACCGATTTGAAAAATTCTTTTTTTGTTGGAAAGGGTATACTTTCCAAATGGTCCCATAGCCACCAAGTCGGGATCTGATGATGGAATCTTGGCGAAATCGAGGGACCTCTTCAAATTTTATAGGATAACGTACAGCGATTTTGGTATTTTCTACAACAAATGAAGCATTTGCGTTTGATAAGAACCATTCTACCATCAGATCTGATGATGAAGCCAAGAGTCATGGAACTCCATAATGAGACAATGTATCCTAGTCGTGTTTGGGCTTGTTGTAATTGTAACGGTATGCACTTTCCATGTGTACCAAGCACATGTGAACCACTAAAAAGTGAAAAATAAAAACTTTTTTTGCAAAAAATAAAACCGACTTCAAAAAAAAACAAAAAAGTGAAAAATAACTTTAGCTTCTGAAGTCGGTGACAAAAAAACTAAATCAATCAAACAAAGGTCACCGACTTCAGAAGCTAAAGTTATTTTTCACTTTTTTGTTTTTTTTTGAAGTCGGTTTTATTTTTTGCAAAAAAAGTTTTCTGGTTTAGACTAAAGAGGTCTCAAACTACATTAATTTTGAATAAGTACCTGTATTTTTTAAAGATACCCCATCTTTAAAAAATATTTCTTGGTTTAGAAACTAGAAATCCAATTCCACAGGTACAATCAACATTAAACTTCGCCCTGAAAACTCCTAACACCGTTTCGACCAAAATTGTGGCGACGTAAATCGAGACCACAGCTCATCCAAAAGAAACACTACAAACGCCAATCGGCGGAGACAAAACAAAACGTAATAAAGCCTTTCCTTTGAACGGCTCTAGAATAAGGAAAAGTTGTAAAGTATCAAGGGGGGGGCGACCACAACCCCACCTGCTGCGGCCCAAAAAATATGGCATAAATGAGTCGAAGGGGCCGCCTCTTCAGCCGCGAAATTTCAGCCATACTTGCAAACCTATAATCCTTCATAATCACCTTTACAAAGCAAAGATTAAAACCGATTCTCGCGCCCTCCGCCTACGCCACCCGCCTCCGACGCTTTTATATGCGAGACAGCGAAAAGTAAGATTAAATCATTATTTTTCTTAAGCTCCTCTCGTTTTTTCTCCGCTCTAGTGGAAGTTTTTTGCTTGGACTTTTGATGCGGACGATCAAAGACTTGTGTTCAAATTTACATAACATTCTTAAATAAATTGCGGGTTGGGGTGGCTCCATTGAACACGAATCGCCCGGTGCTCTGTATAAACTTATTAATGCGCATTCCGGATTGATGCTTAATGTACTATTAATTTATTCCGCGGATTAGTCGAGTGCCATCGCATAATTTACGATGCGAAGATGTTTGGTGTGCTACAACTATCTATCTATATGAATATACCTATGTCAATCGTTAAATTGTATATTGTATAATTGTTCCTTATGTTTAAATAGTTTAGATGTAAGCACGTAAATAATGATGCAACCATGTTCTAAGATGGTTTAGGTACTCCAGAACATGGAACAATAATGAATTTCTTAACTCTAAAATTCCCTATCATTTGGTTTAAAGGTGAGTACTTTATTTCTGCTGTTTCTAGACATGCAGGTATTGGCAAGGTATTTATAGTATGACCACTTTATGTGTGCAGTTCAAGACGGCGTTGCTTATCAAGAAAATTAGCATCGATTATGTCAGTTATCGTATGAAAATTTTAGTTTTGACTTTTCCCTTTTGACTTTCCGTCTGCAAGCAACTTATGTTTGAAGTGAAGTTTAGATTACTAACACCTAACTACGCAAATTCATTAAGGTCGTATGACTAACGGCCCATTTTCAATAACTTATTGCCGTTTTCGGTAGGTTGCTATCTCTGTCTGTTTGACATTTTGCGTATCGACGAAACAAAACGACATGGCACAGAAAAGCTTTCTATGATTTTTCTATGAATCAAGTTACAGGTAGGTGATACGGATAGGATATTCTTTGTTTATAGAAACACCGATACCTAAGAAAGAAGGCACATTAACCAAAAGTTATACGTAAGTAAGCTTTAGAAAACGGCCGTAAACGATTCAATGGTCTCCGGATGGTTGACGATTGTTCTTTGCACATCAAACTACGTGCATAAATTAAAAGCTGGTTTTGTTTTGCTGGAAGATCGTAAATTAGAAAAGTCGAAATACTTATCCAATGGTCTTACTCAGGAGTGGTCTTACACAGGGAACTTTAAATAATAAATTCAGACCACGGAAAATCTCCGTACCATTCCATAAACAATTACTAAGAACATTCCACCTGTGCTTAAGTACAACAAACATGGCGTATCCGCGCCTAACTTATCTTACTTAAGCCGAACTTGGTATTTAGTTAAACCTAAGCGTGTTTGTAACTTGTAGTTGTTTGTACACGTTGTTTAAGTGGTTGTTTGATTGTTTTAGGCGCAGGTAGCTGAGCCCATGTGAAATATGTGGCTACTTATAGTGTCGGTAAGCTAAGTTTACACGGTCGGCATTAGTTTTACAACTTAGACATGCTGTTACAACATACACTACGGTGTAAGTACGTTTGACAAGTAGGTACGCTGGGAAATTATTGTTGGAAACGTGTTGTAGCTGTGAAATTGGGATTATTGTATGTTTGATTTACTATGACATGTTGGTAGTACAAATGCCTTGGTATTGTATTTTACAGTAGGATAAAGGGAAACAGTTTATTTGTCTTGAAATTGGCTAGTTTCCACCATCAATAAATTGCAAATCTAATAAGTCCGTCAGATAGAGTATTGGAAAATAATGGACACGTATTTTTTGTTTTTGTAAATCAATGAATATTGACAAAGATAAAACGCATCAAAACTCGGGAGTGGGGGCTCTTGACGTCACAACGCACTAAAAACTATAGCACGGCGTGACGTATTGAGAATTTTAAAAGCGTCGTATCTTCGTCAATTTTGGATTACGTAACAAAAAAAAAATGGGTCAAATATTTTTTGATAATCTAGCTGACTGGCTAATTAGATTTGTTCAGTACACAAGCCTATTGTACAGTTGTATTGGAACAATGATAACTACTTACAACGTAATAAACTACTTATTTCAGTAACTGTCACAGTTCTCTAACAAAAAGAAAGAACGAACATTGTTCACACTTCATCACTGGGTATATTCAGCCAAGATTTGCCCGCAATGATTTTTTTCCCTAACCCGTCTTCAATCGCTTTGAATACAATTATTTTATCAGCTGCATAAAAGGTAAAATAGATAACGTACCTCATGCTTCTTCTATCTATACCCAAGTCATTCATATTCAGGAAGAGTATCGATTTATCGTCTATAGCTTGTACAAAACACCGTCTCACCAACCACATTAGTCCCAGCA
Source organism: Xestia ashworthii (assembly GCA_950022955.1). Lineage (NCBI taxonomy): Eukaryota > Metazoa > Arthropoda > Insecta > Lepidoptera > Noctuidae > Xestia > Xestia ashworthii. Next base: position 8,793,509 of record OX465550.1, read on the forward strand.
GAGTTTTAATATACGAAGTTATTGCTACCACGTCGATTGCCAATAAGTAAACACTGGCAGCAAAGTCGGAGTATTTAACTTAATTTTTGAGCTTCCACCGGGTTAATTGGAAGAGGCGCTCTGTAATGTTCGTCACAAAAGAAGCACTTAAACGAATGACGAACAACGGCACTCAACCGGCTCAAAATAAACTTATCTCGGCCGGGCAAGGGTTAAAATGATTTGGAGGCTTGGAGGCAAGGCACCAAGTAATTGTGAGGTGGGCGAGGGTAGATGCTGATTCAATAATACGCGACTGTACCGCTAATAATGTTATTTATCGAGTTTTTGCTACGGATGCCTGAAGTAGAACTTGTATCGTCTACCTGTTAATTAGGTTCCTTGATGTAATTTGGCTGACATTGTTTGCCATCGTCTGGTCTTCTGTTTACTGAGCGTATCAAGCCTTTCAATTATGGTTCTGTATGCCATAAATCTACTCAAAGAAAACTCATGCTAGCCGGAAAATTGACGACTGTTCGAACTTGGACTTATCATAGTACCCACTATGATAAGTGGTACATTTGTGTTTATCGATCGCTGCCATGCAACAGTTGTCTTTGACCCCTACCGGAGGGTCCGTGTACCTGATGAGTGACACACTATTAATTTAAGTATGTTACAGAAAATATTTGCGACTACATTAATAATCCTACTTCCTACTAATATTATAAATGCGGAAGTTTGTGAGTCTGGATGTTTCTTACTCTTTAATTCAAAAACTACTGAAAGGATTTGGATGTAGCATACAGATACTTTGTAGGTAACTTGGATTGACATATAAGATACTTTTTATCCCGGTACTGCGATCCCGTGAGTCAGCACCGAACACCACGCATAAGGTTGTTATAATTATATTGCGTAGCTAACAAATCTAGAGGGTCAGATATTCACAGAAGGTAAACTTTCGATGATCAGTATATAATATGGCAGCAAAGTTTGATTATTGCAAAATTCCGCTATGAAACGGTTAGCCAACTATCTATTAGGTACAGGCGAAGTCTAACCCACAAGCCAGTTGTAGTCGACACAAAGGTATAGACAGCCGATATGCGTGTCAGGCGCCATTGTGAACTTGTCCAGTGCCTGCCACATTGTGCAGAGGATTGGCACTGCGAAGCTCGACCCCTTGTGTGTATCTCGAAATCTGGACAAGGGAATCAAAACTTAGCACAGATTGGAGATATGTTGATTGATAGTGATACAAGATATAACCAAAAACCGGCCATTTCGTTTTAGAGTCTCCGAATAAGATTGTGTACGCTTGCTTTTTTATTGAACACTAACTGATGCCCGCGGCCTCGCTACTACTAAAACCTTCCTCAAGAACCACTCTATTCATTGGTGAAAACAGCATGAAAATCGGTGTAAAAGCTTTTGAGGTAGTCCTCCGCCGCGTCTGTTTAAGAAATTAAACAGACGCGGCGGAGGACTTTGTTTTATAATATATAGTGAAGGTAAGGTAGAAGCGAAAATCTGCTTGGACGAGTTACTCACTCGCTTTAGAGTAAATTGATATTTGTTTTAAAATAATGGTCCTTTAGGGTTATGAAGAACAAGTTGTAAAGTTCTTTATCCCCTGTAGGAAAGGGAGGATCCTTCAACTAGACGGGTGTTGTTTCTGGTGGGCTAGCTCGATATTTTCTGTGGGCTTTTAATAGTCTTATGACGCGGCTTTTGATGTTAGTTAGTTCTTCATTTGTGTAATAGATGGCGCTGTAGTACTTTTTTGTAGTACCGCTACAGGGGACTGTGTATAGGTTAGGTAATCTTAGATATTATCTAACGGCCGTTTTCTATGACTTACTTACGTATAACTGTTAGTTAATTTGCCTACGTCTCGTAGCTATCGGTGTTTTCATATACAAAGTTAGCTTGAAATATCCTATCCGCGTCACCTGCCTGTCTTGATTCATAGAAAAATCACAGAAAGCTTTTCTGTGACGTTTTGTTTGTAACGTTCCGTATAAGCTAAATGCAAACAGGCAGAGATAGCAACCTTCCGTTAACTGTAAGTATGTTATTGAAAATGGCCGCCAATAGGCTAGTTTCCACCATCAATAAATTGCAAATCTATTTTTAGTCCGCCAGTTAGAGTATTGGAAAATAATGGACACGTATTTTTTGTTTTTGTAAATCAACGAATATTGACAAAGATAAAACGCATCAAAACTTGGGAGTGGGGGCTCGTGACGTCAGAACTCACTAAGAATGATACCAAACAGTGACGTCTTGGGAATTTTAATAGCGTCGTATCTTCGTCAATTTTGGTTTATGTGACAAAAGAAAAAATACAGGTCAAATATTTTTTGATAATCTAAGTGACGGACTAATTAGATTTTTTCAGTTAACAAGCCTATTACGTAATCTCAGATCAATTTCTGAAAAGAAAATAAATAGTGAGACTTCTGCAACAGAGATTCTAAAATTCTTATTATTTAAGAAAGCATTACAGTAGACAACAATCATTTAGCCAATTTTCATTGTAGTATCTTCAAAAAAGGGCCAACGCTTCATTAGACGAAGTTTTTCGTAATGGCGTCGAATTAACATAATAAATCTGCGCAGTGCCATCAATCAAGTGCCTGATGACTTCTTTGAAAAGGCTTCTTAAGCTTTCACTTTCATCTGAAATTCCAGGAAGGAAACTCCAAACAAGATAATTATTTCTTTTTTATTGTAGGCATCACTCGGGGAGATAAATATTCGTTTGTGCGAGTGCCTATTTGTACTTAGTTATTGATTGATAGTTATTGGGACGAATGTACGAGAATAAATAGCTACATGAAAATTTTGAGAATGAGTGTAGAGATGGCTGTGAGAGGAGGGGAAGACCGAAGAAACGAATGAAAGATGGTATGGTTAGATAGCGGCAGGGACTTAAAAACGGGATCCCTTTTTTTCGCATAATGTTCTTTGTCCTAATATACTTCGGCATAACGATTTTGGCACAATTTGTTTTGGCATAATAATACTTCGGCATAATTCTTTTAGGCATACATTTAATGTTGGCATAATCATCTTAAAGACTTATTTGTTTTGGCATAAATTTGATTCGCATAAAGTTAGTAGGCCTAATGACTATTAGCATAACGTTAGTAGGCCTAATGACTATTAGCATAATAATATTTAGGCATACAATTAATATAAATAACAAAAACAATTTTCATGCAAATGATTTATTTAACATTAACATATTTATAATATTTAACATTAGGTAACTTAAACGATTTTTCAATCGCGAGATAACTTTTATCTGAAGAATATATTAGATGTTTATACAGTTTTTGTATAAAAAATGTCAATCAGTTAATTCTGAACAAACCAATTTTCTATAGTTTCTGTAACAATTAAATGATATTGTTGGTTAAAAATTTAATATGCTGTGCAACAAAATTTAGTGACAGAACCGAATTGCTGCAAAACCGACTCCACGTAGTCTTGTTTGTCCTACCCCTAGAGTGTGGAGTGGAGTCGGTTTTGCAGCAATTCGGTTCTGTCACTAAATTTTGTCATAGTCTAAATCTAGTCATAGTCTGTTGTAAAACTGATTATTTCAGTTACACATATATTAACACTTATTAACACATATAAAAGGTCACAGTTTGATTCGGTAACATTATTGTATCTGTTACATCTAAAAGTGTTTTTCTGTTGAAACTGTTTTAAAAACAGTGTTAAAAACACATTATTACGGTTACAATTTGAATCCCTGGATAGCGAGTGACTACGGAGATGTCGTAAAGACATAATATGGAAGAAGAAGACAAAGCAGCGCTGTCAAAAGATGCACGCGGGGGAGTATTTGGGGACTGATGATAGCAGTGAAAATTCGTAGCCGATCATCTCGCCGTAGCGGAACGGCTACGGGTGCTACGAAAAGTCATTTGAGTACCATGATTTTTATTCACTCAAAAAGTGCTAAACGCGCCTAAAGAAGTTTTCACTTCAAAAATGGGATAAGGGCAGGACAATGATGAGTTATTTCCATTCAAGATTAATGAAGTACTGGAGTAGTATGATTTTTTCGTGAAATATTTTTGATTTTTTTTAATTAAAAGTTAGTTAATCCACTTAAAGAAATACGATTGCTCTTTGAGTTGGCTTGCTCACCAAATAACTACCCTAAACAAAATCGACAAAACTTTAATACCATTTTAATTTATTTAATAATTAGAAAAAACAAATTTTAATAATTAGAAGTACTAATGCAAAAGTCTAGCCGATCAATGGTATGTTGTTTCAAATCAGCGCAAACATCGTTAGTAAACACTTTGTGCAAAGATAATTATGTCGTGACGTCACACTTTCATTAGTAACTATGAAACAACTGATAATTTACGATTGCTGTCAAGTGGCTCGTTGGTCTAGGGGTATGATTCTCGCTTTGGGTGCGAGAGGTCCCGGGTTCAAATCCCGGACGAGCCCTGTTTTTGGTACCCTTTTACAGTGTAGCGTAAATATTATATTACCAAAAATCTTTACTAATAGAAATAATGGTATAGGTGATAACTAGGTTTGGGTACATATTCATGAAAAATTGTAGTAAAGCCATGATCTACGAGTACATAAGATACCAAACGTCCAATAAAGTTATCTTTTCGAAATCTATGCGTATTTTCGTCCTTTCTTTGATTTCAAAATCAATCTACAAACAAGTTAAGAAAATGTAAACGTCACTAGCAGTATCAAAGTATACAATTTACAGAGACGCTGTAAAATTTCCCATTTGGAGTAGCGGCCGCTCATTTATGTAGTTTTAATTCCACCATTCCTTAGCTTGGAGCCGGGATCTTATTTCATTAGCCGGCCGCGAGAGGGAGCCACGCCATTTAGCTCGCAAGCTACAGAGCCGTTGTGGCGCGGACATATTGAAGAGAGCAGCGATTTTCAACGTATTGTTATGCAGTTTCAATTCCGCTATTCTTACTTCGAATCCGGGTTCATATTTCTTTTAATGGCCGCGAGAGGATGCCGCACCATTAAGCTTGCAAGCTACAGAGTTGTGGTGCGGCCATACTGATGAGAGCAGCGAAATTGGATGTATTTTTACGTCAGTCAGTAAGACATTTTTCAGCTCACAAAGTGCACAGTCAATTTCGGTGAGATTTTAGTGAGAACAGATGCGACTGGTGGATGGTGCTTTAGCATATTCCAGTTTATATATTCCTTATTAGAAATATAATTATGTCCACAGAAGCATTTTAAAACCTACCGGAACAGTTTTAAAGTTAAAAGGTACCTAGTTGTGCACGCCCTGGGGGTTAAAACCTGCCGCAAAAGTGCACTTTTAGGAGGCTTGTGTAAAAATCAGAACTGTTAACAATACGAAAAGGTAAATGTTACAAGTACATGATCGTAGCCTTACTGCCTGTTGCTGTAGGCTGTGACTGAGCTCTGCCATTGTTTTGCCGTTGAGGTCTTCGATTACAACCGCCTTCGGAGTTGTACATAAAAGATTAGCCTGGAACAGGGGTTCCAGGCTCCACTTTTATGGTATAACTCCACATAAAGTAGCTAGCGTGTTTACTTATTATGTACTCTTTTTAACCCTTTGCAAAGAATAGGTACATAATAAGTAAACTCGCTAGCTATACTTTCCGCGCATCCCAGTCCTCAGGTTTAGCTCACTGGTGCTCCTGTAAATACGACGAAATTGTACATCTTACGCTAGATACTTGATCTGTTTATGTTTAAGTTGCCTTGTTCCTCTTATTAATTAAATGCGACAAAATCGCGGAGCTCTGTCATGGAAACTATGTATTGTTACATTGTGTAGAAGACGTAGAAAAAAATATGGTGAGTGTATGAACTTAGTACGTCTTACTCGGATTTTATCAGAGCAACTTTACAGTAGATGGTAAAAATAGGGCCAACAGACTACTTAGGGATATTTGCTTTTAATAGTGGTACTTGTACCCTACAACTGCAATAGGGTAGGTGACCCACCAATCAATTGACATACTTTTGAAGAGCTATCAAAACGCGGCTCTTTCATAGATTTTGTATGGCAATAGGACGCTGTGACGTCACTGTTTGGTCAACTCAATGACTCAACTATTTATTGATTTCAAAGCAACTAAAAATTGAATTAGGCATTTAATTGAAAATAAATCGGGTTTTCAGGCTCAAAAGAACGTTTTTTTTTTAAATACATCATCATCATCTTTTGTGTAATTCGCCTTGTTTCTTTTGTATATCTTTGTGTAATGTATTTTGATTTGTTTAGATGGTTTACCTTATCAAATTTACTGTATGTACCTACCTAGATTATAAGTGAATGATGTGGTCTCCTATAATTGGAAGCGCACACTTGAATTTTCCCTGTTATCTATGTACTATAATGTAATTGTGTAGTTTCTGTTGGAGATCCAATAAATACATAAATAAATAAATAAATAAATACACCAAGTCTTGGAATTATTGTTTTGTGGTGTCATCTACCTATTCTAACAATAATTAATAATTTACGATACGATTTTTGTTCTGTAGTTTAGTTTTGCCTAAAGTTAGAAATTCTTAGCTTCACTTTCTTCGGCGGTTCTCACTTCGTTCAAATTCTTGTCTATTGCATTACAATGGTTGCATAAGTAATTACTTCAGCTGAAGTAATCAGTTTAACTTGACTATTGAAACAAGTGTGAGAGGGGGGCGAGGGGGCATTGCTGATGACGTGTTGCCAGTCTTATGGTCAGTGTTTTACTACTCTTGTACTTGAAAATACTTTTATGTGTGGTAAAGCCAGTCAGCTGACACAGTCAGCACGGTGGCAGAGGAGCTGTCTGTATCTTACTTTAGTTTAGTACCTAAGTATCGCCATCTGCAAAGTGTCCTTAGGTTTATTTTTACATAGTATGAAGTTAATGGCATACATAGAATTATGCTCTACCTAGCTTTTATTTTAAATTGTATGATTTATTCCGAGAAGTATTTTTCCGAAGAAATAAGAAATACATAATATGGTTTAAATGACTCTTTATCTTCCTCGCATGTTATCTTCACAACAACTTGGATTCTTGATCTTCTTGCTTGCATCGGTTTTTATTGTAAAAAAAAATGTATTCTAAGAGTGTTGACGTATCTCTGTGCACATTTTTTTACAAGCCTAGATGGTATCCCACTGTTGGGCAAAGGTCTTTCCTTTCTCCTTCCACACCTCTGTGCGATCTAAGGGCATGTTAGCCCTGCAAACATCATCGGAATTTCACGCCACCTTTGCCGAGGACGACCTCGACAACGCTGTCCTTCATCTTTTCTTTGCCTATCTCTCTGGGTGCATCCGTGCCACGTGTCCTGCCCAATATGGCCTGGCTGATTTTTCTCTAACATCAGCTACAAGTGAGCGTGGAGCGCAGAGTGGTGTTTCTAACGCGATAAATATAAAAAAAGTATCTACTAATTTTCGTATTTTCTTTCAGTACCCGCATGCTGGCAACGACCCCGACAATGTAGTGGAAATACCTGGGATTGAGTAAATGGGAAAGTAGATGGGAAAGAGTCCAGTATTAACTGGGTTGTGGAGGTCAGATAGGCAGTCGCTCCATGTAAAATACTGGCATTCAGCTGCATCCGGATAGACTGGAAGCCGACCCCAACATAGTTGGGAAAAGGCTAGGCAGATGATGGTCTTTTTACACGACAATTGATTTAATCTTGAATTTCTGCTCCCTCGTTGGTTCAGTGGTCGAAAGCACGACTGATGAGCATGAGGTCGTGGGTTCGATTCCCGGGTAGGGCAAAGTGTTACTGAGTTTTTCAATCAGGAATTTCTCGGCAGCATCTACGGAGTTTGGATTTATGATTGATAGCAATTGGGTCACCCCTATTACGTGGAACTTAAACATAAAGTAACTTGCGATATGCATTGGATTAGGATTGTGTGTTCACTTAGACATAACATACTTTTCAGCTCGAGTTTAGTCTTTCAACTGAGTTTACACAATATAATGTACATTTTTACATAATTGTTTTCAAGAAAAATATTGAACCAATCTCAAGGCCAATGAAAAATAACAATTATTCATCAGATAATGTTCTATTTCATTCGTTTAACTGTGACAATGCCTAGCCACCATTATTCGTGGCACTTTTTTCCAAAGCTTTTCTTCTAAAGACCTTAGAAATGACGAAGCTTAGTAAACCATTGTGAATGTGGGCACCCGTCATCCCCTGATTGATGTTATTTTTAATTACAATTTTTAATGTCAACAATCTATAAATCTTAGTGCTCAGGAACGTAATGAAATATTCATAAAGAGATTTTCCTTTTGTTACTTACATTTTTTATTGAATTATATTGAAATGAATGGTTTTGAATTTTTCCGTATTGATTCATTGTACCAGTTTGTTACTCTGTTATTTTCCTAAGAGATTCTTAAGTTTCAAAGTAACCATTACTTTGATACAAGAATGTCTTAGAATAGAATAGAATATCTTATATTTTTAAGGGGTATCTTATTACCCAGTCCCAACTGTGTTGTGGGGGTCAGATAGGCAGTCGCTCTATGTAAAATACTGGTATTCAGCTGCATTCGGTTGGACTGGAAGCCCTCCCCAACATAGTTGGGAAAAGGCTAGGCAGAAAATGATGATCTTATCATTTTTGGAAGACCTCAAGTTAGTTTCTTAGTTGGAATTCACGTATAGTATAAAGAAAAGAAATCAAGATGGGCAGACGACATTGTTGCCACTTCAGGAATATCCTGGATGAGGCTCGCACATGAACGTGAAGCTTGGCACAATCAAAGAGAGGTCCATAACTACCCAGCTGTTGGTGAAGTCGGACTGTGGACGATGATGATGAAGGTAGTTTACGATGAATTAGCAAACTAGTCATTCACCCGACAGCAAAAAAACAAAATGAATTAAGATTTAATTTATTCGAACAAGAAAGTGTAACATTTTAATTCAAAGCTTAGGTGTAGCCTTCTTACTTGTTTTTGCTCGGAGTTGACTCTAAAATTTACGATTGTAAATAGGGCGTTCCGTTTGTTTACTTATGACCAAGTAATTCGGTGAATCCGTATAATTACCGGCATTAAGATGATTCCAGTTCCCTCGAACAAAACGAAGTACCCCTAAGTAATGTTAAAACATTCAAATGTCCACCGACTTTGTGAACCGAACGTTTTAAACTTGAGGTTATAAATTCTCGGACTGGCGCGGAGATTACAATTGTGGAAAGTAAATAGATTGCCTCCAACAAAATAGGGCCCGTCCGGGATTTGAACCCGGGGCCTCTCGCACCCAAAGCGAGAATCATACCACGGGCCGCTTGTGTTTTGTTTCAAACCAGATACAAACGTTACTTTACACTTGTGCAAACTGAACTATTATCGTGACTTCACACTGTCACTAAGCATGGACTATAAAATAACTTTATTCTTCATTGGCTCGTTGGTCTAGTGGTATGATTCTCGCTTTGGGTGCGAGAAGCCCCGGGTTCAAATCCCGGACGAGCCCTGTTTTGCTACACTTTTAACCCCGGTGTATTTTAAAGCTTTACTTTTTTACTTTGTTACTAAAACGCTACGTTGAAAGTAGCTTTTGACTTGAAAAACGGTTAATTTCAAAATCAGAACAATAAATTGAAGATAAGATAAGATAAGATAAGATAAGATAATATTTATTTGCTAAACATGTGTCATACATACAAGGAAATACATGCATGCAAGATGGTAACAACAACAACATTATTAGGTACAGCATGTTTGCCACATGATGTGACGTGCAAATGTCCAGAAGTGTTACTAACTCAAACATTCTCATAAAATAACGAAAAATTAAGTATTAAGGAACAATAATATAGCAATAAATTTAAAATAACAAAAATCAAATAGAAATTAAAAATAAAAATAAGTTATTAAGACTAAAAAAAAAAAAACAATTATCATGTCAACAAAAAAAATAAAATAAAACGCTAATCAGTTATGTCATTATGAATCTTTCCTCTAGGAACTCGTTGATATTATAGTACGCTTTATCTACTAAATAATTCTTAAGTTTATTTTTCAAATGTACATTATTAAGCTCCTTCCAACTTTTTGGCAACTTATTGTAAACAGTAGGAGCCATATGAAAAACGCTTGAACCAAACAATACAGCTAGTCTGGTGACAATCGTTATCGAAACGTTTCGTTGTATTTCTACAACTAATGTCAACAGTGTTGATGTAGTTTTTCGTTAGCTTATGTCAGTCGAATACATTCTTGACTTTTCTATCAACGTTGTCACTTTGCCTAAACCCTCAGCATGGTTCTATGTTTGAATTTTGTTAGATATAAAAATGTTTTAGGAGAAGAATAATGAGCAGTAACGCCTAAGAATCAAAATGTTGGCTCATTCTCCATTGATCGAAGTGCGTTGGTTATTAAATTATCTGCGTCCCCGCCCGTGTATCGGTATATTAATCGCAATGTAACTGCTAAGGGACTGGCAGATGACAAAATGAGCAACACTGAGCAGGGCTGCTACACTGAATTTTTAGGACTTCTATTTTAAGTGGTATTTTGAGTTCTTACTATTTCATTATTTTCTCTGTCATAAAATAGTTTGACATTATTAATAACTTAGTATTTACGAGTACTTAAAAGTTGAAACGTTGTGATTTAAACTAAGATCTACGTAGAGACAAAAGTTGAACGTACAATTCATAAATGGTAAAGTAATAAATGTTCTTCAGAAAGTGCATAATGTATGAACGAAATGATAAGAATACTGGAAAGATCGTTAGAGATCCTGTAGGTTCTGCCAACCCCCACCTAAGTTACTTAAAAGTTTTAAATCATGTAAATTATCGAATCAACTGGCATGGGAGCTTCGCAGCATCCTAGATACAACGCATGTCGTACGTCATAACTGAGTCTGAGATAGTGAGAGAGTCATGTTTTCATATATCTTTCATTTCAAATGTTCATGAAGTATGTTTATCAGTGTGTATTATGACTTTTGTGTTGTGTTCGTTTTGTATTAGGGCGCGGATGTATCACCCCTAAGATTTGGTCGTTATAGGGCGAGCGCTAAAATGTTGCTTCTTGAGGATCCCTTGATTCTGAATGTGAAGTTTCTAATTTCCATTAGAAACTATTAGAATGCAACAAATAAGACTGTTTTAAAATGATATTACTTTTACGCGTTTCTTTGCCACATATAAAAAAGCACCCATATTTATAAATGGTTTGTGTAATGAATTCCACTAAGTATTTTTTTTATTAGTTTAGTTCTGGCTTAGCACAAATAAACTGCTTGTAACAGTGTCTTAAAAAAAATAACTTGTGATTAAATTATTTCTAACGCCCATAGTCTTTAGGGCTAGGAGTAAATACCCAGAATCAGTACCTTCAGTGAAGTTAAGCGGTATACCTTTTTTTTTTTTTTTTTTAGGATGGGAAATCATCAAATGACTTCTCCCACTCTGGGCGGAGCGGGAGGGAGTGTCAGACTCTTACTGACTAAAACCCATCCATGTTCCTTTCCCGCCCTTTACGTTCCGGGGCCGCGGTATCTCTTTCGAACAGTCCCGCAACCCCGGCAGGCTTCGGCCCTTGCGGGCCCCTCTCTTCTGCTGACATCTCTTTGAGGCGCGCGTGGAACACGAACGCGCCGTCGACACGGCCTGTCGTCACTAGACGGACGGACGGCTAGCTAGCCCATAGCTTACCGTCCACAGGCCCGCATCTACGGTGGCCGGTAGCCACCACGTGGCCCCCGACGCCCGGTGCGTCTCCCACGGCGGCCGGGAAGAGAGGCTCTCTCCCTCTCTTGTTCCGCCACCTCCTTCGCCAGCATGACTGCTTCGCAGAAGGAGGTGACGGCTTCCCATTCCGTCTCGCTCCGGACCATGGATTGAACCAGGGCCGGACGCGAGAGGTCGCCGCCGCCGATCGCCGCTACGAGGACACGGCGGTGCTCCGCCCACGCAGGGCAGACTTCCACCGTGTGCTCCACCGTGTCCTCCGGTCGATCCTCACAGTGGAAACACCCGGGCGTTTCCTCCCGCCCGATTCGGTGCAGGTACCTCCCGAAACAAAAAACGTGACCATATTTTTTTTTATCAAAACGGGACATCGTTTATATGTTTTATAACGTTGATTAGTCGGGCCGATTCATAAAGAATACTCAATTTTGGGTACCGTTTGAATCAAATTTGATTTTTCTCATAGATTTGGCGAGTTTCATTCAGTAGCCAAATCAAACTTGATTTTATTATAAAAATTGCGGGGCATGATTTTCAATTAAAAATAAAACACATTTTTGAAAATTACACCTAAGTATTTCGTACAAATGTACCAGGCAAACCTAAAATATGTTCAATTATGATACCCACAAAAGGATTAATATTTGAGATTATTGGTGTGAAAGTGTTTGAAGCCACCCATCTATTTTCCGACGCAAATTTCTGATTGTTCCAGTCGGTTAGCTTTTGCAAAGTGATATAGTTTGTGATCAGTGAAAATTTGTCAAATACTTCTGTATCTGAATTACTGTCCCTTTTCAATCAATACTTCTAATGATTTTTGAATGTTTTCCCATTCAGGTATTTATTTTTATATGTGCCGAATAAGATAGCTCTAAGTCTTCGTCGTCGCTTTTGCCGCCCGCGCCTCAATTTTTATTTGCGATTTAGGAAAATTTTGCGTCCCGAGGCTTCTTTCGGGGACACCGGGACCGAGAACCGAAAAACGGGACAGTCCCGTTCAAAACGGGACGTATGGTCACGTTAGGTATACCCCTTGTGAGGGTAAACTAATTTAAATATCTTTGTCACTTATTGACCTCTGGCCTCAAGGACGATGATGATGTTGTTGATAGGGAGCGAAGGCGCTTCGCGTGAGAACTGACATGATTGCCTGCAGATTCAGGGGTGCCTAAAGAGGTCAAGCGCAGTCTATGTTTGCTTACTGCACGTGTTTTTACACTTGCAGTCTGTGGTCATTAAACTCAAAAATTATATAGCGCCCTTCGCATCCAATACTATGAAGCATTCAAGGTGCCAATTGCCAGTTGCCCCGATACTGTAGCGCATCAAGGATGTTTGCCAAAGCTCACGTAGACTGTTTCTACACGGTGATGTGGAAACGGCGCGCATCCCTGGTCCGTTGGGTGCGGGGCAGCGCCGCCAATATCTTGTCGAAGATTGAAAGTACGATTGATTGTGCGTTTGTAAACCACTACTGCAAGGCTCCAGCTGGGCCTGCCACCTTGCAGCAATGATGTCACAATCTGTTTTCTGTTTTGTTTTGTTATTGTAAGTACGTGTGTATATTACTAACATAGTTTGTAAGTATATTGTCACTAACAGTATTTAGTCTTGTTGCTCGAATAAAATGATTTAATAATAATTTAAAGATAACTCAAAATCATCCGTTACTCAAAATAATCCGTTGAATTTCTACAGATTTGTTTTTGTCACACCGAAGAAAACGTCTTCTTGAAACTAAAGAGATAATTCAGCAAAACTTTTTCTATTGCAGCCTCAACCATTCTTCCCGACCATTGATATTACGGAATTTATGGCTATTTGGTTTACATTAACCCACAAATTACATTGTAAAATGCAAACCAAAAAGCTTGTTCGACCGTACACATAAGGTAAAGCTTGAGGAAACCGTCCCTGGCTTCTTCCGATCCCAAGACATTGTCGCAGGGCTATCCTAAACCTAAACAGAAACCTAAAAAAATAATGTAATGTATTCCATGCAGTATATACACACACTCACCCTCACTCCCACACACACAACCTCACTCACACACACACACACACTCACTCCCACATACACACTTTAACCCACCTGCATACACCTCACAAATGCGCTCCTCTTTTTACTTTTTTACTTTAATATAAGTACTTTAGTTTTAACTTTAATCTTTAAATTTGTATAATTTTCTTTATCTCAATGTTGTATTCAATTGCATTGTAATGTTAGTTTTATGCGGAAGAGCGGAGTCACCTAACACAAGCATTCTTGCTTAAAAGGTGGTCTCCAAATCCAGTTTCTTTAAGCCTTTAGTGATTGAAATAAACATTTTTATTTTTATTTCATTATTATTATCTGATTTTCTTTTATCACTACTCCAATATCAAGAATAAGTTTAACAACAAACATTGCAAGTTTGTATTTTTTTATGATTTTATTATTTTTCTCGCTATGTTTACTTTTTATTAGTTGTTATCATAATTTAACCACTTTTTTATTTTTGTGTGTTTTGTCGGGCTAATAAATGCTTTTTCTTTCTTTCAAATACTTACTCAATCCATACACCAGCGAAGCGGCATCTTAGCGCCCTATGTTTGTTCCGATTGATAGGAACTGGAGACTGCTCCTTCAGAGAAAAATGTCTCGGCTAATGATTTGCTAACGACGATATTTATATTTTAATGCACCCCCAACACAGATTATTTCCTTTGAGACCGTTTGCTGATCAATCGACGGAAGATCTAGCGATGTTAATTGAGCGCTGTGTGATCCTTGCTACAGTTTATTTCTGAATTGGAAAGAGAGATTTTGTTATGTTTGTCGTGAGCATAAGTTGCGTTTAATATTTTTTTCTGCTTTTGTATAATGCTCTACGCGGCAAGTTTCTGTCATAGACTACATTTTTTTTTGTTTTGGTAAACGGAACCAGACAAATAGGTATGTCGCATTATCTGTTACAATAAATATACTCGTGGTAGTCAGAATATTAAAATGATCCTATCTACGCACTCTTGGGAATTATTGGAATTGAAAATATTTACTAAAAATCAGTAGAATGTATAGCACGCATATTTTCTATTCAAACTCAAACTCAAAGCATTTATTTCAATTAGACCATTACGGCACTTTTGAATGTCAAAAATACAAAGAAAAATCAAAGCTACATTGCAGTCACAGACACAAGGCATAATAACTTGCGAAAGTACTGTAGTTGCCCATTCCCTAGCGCAGATCTCTATGGAGAAGAGTATTCCGATTAGAAAGTCTACCAATCTACTAACATCCAAAAGAGGGATTTGAACCCGGGGCCTCTCGCACCCAAAGCGAGAATCATACCACTAGACCAACGAGCCGCTTGTATGAACTATTAAAACAAAAGAACTGTTTGTAGTTAATTATTGTCTTGTCGTGCAGAAAAAGGCAATTAAGGTATATTTTAATGACTCTATACTTAATTATCATGATTAGCACACCTTGAGTCACAACTGATGCATAGACTGTCTATGCATATCTATTTTTCTCATGTTTATAACTAAACATAAAGTGAAGCTAATAAATCTCATTAGTACCCAGTAATATTAAAATTCCACAAATATTCCTATCTGTCTGTCCCACCTTTTTACGCCTAAAAATCTAAACGGACATTGTTGAAATTTAGCATACAGGCAAACTGTAACCTGTAGGATATATATTATTTATGATACCTATTTTCTATTCCGTCAGCACGTAAGTACCTGGTACGGAACCTACCCGGGTAACCTCCACGCAGAGGTAGCCTCAGTTGAAGGCTTTAACACCAAAAAAACTTAGCAATTTAGTTATCAGCAGTAGAATTTCCAAGTTTCCTTGTACTGTAGTACTTACTTAAAAGTATAAAGGGTAGCAATGTATTGTTCTATACGTTATTTCATTTAAGTATTATCCTACCGAGTATAAACATTGCAGAAGAATATCAGCATAAACGTTGGAAAAGTATCTATTCAATTCATTTGTGTATAAAACGAATGGTTACGGATGATATTTAGACCCTACGATTCGACGCAAAATCTTTTGCATACATTAGTGGGATAAGGGGTCTGAAGGCCTAGAGAATTAGTGAACTTTGCTTTCAAAGCGTTTCGTATTTCAGCAAAGACTTTAAACAGAAGCAACGGAAACCTTTTCAAAAAAGTAATCAATGATAGATTGTTAATTTGTATACGATCTCTTGAAAAGCTAGGCGTCAACGTGTTTATTGTCTAATAAAACAATATTGCTTATATACCCATTAATCAACCAAATAGCAGGTACAATATTATCACCATCATATTCTGGTGATAAATTAGCAAGATGTGCCGAGTTTCCAAAGTAAACGGAAACGCAGCAGATATCTTCAACAACTTAGCAAAAGACCACATTTCATATTCGCATCATCATCTGCCAAGCCTTTTCCCAACTATGTTGGTGTCGGCTTCCAGTCTACCCGGATGCAGCTGATACCAGTATATTACATGAAGCGACTGCCTATATCTTACCTCCACAACCCAGTTAGTACTGGGAAATACGATACCACTTGGTAAGACTAGCTGTCAGACTTTTTGAGCATTTCAACAAAACACCAATTTAAAGAAGTTGCATAATCGTACAGTCTAAAATCCTCTCACAGACGTGTCGCGTATTTCCCATCTCTCTCCGAGTAAGTAAAACACAGTACATACATTCTTATTGCGAGCATATCGGTTCATACTCATAACGTTGTATCTGGAAATTATTTGAGACCCAACATCTGCGGCCCGTTCCGCTTTGGAAAATAATAAAGTTCCGTTTAAACACAATTTGTATGTGAGATACGACGAATGAGGCGTAATAAAGTGAATTAGGAGAAATGTATTGCAAATAGGAAAAATATAGATGTACTGTTCTCTTTTTCGACGGTGTACAGATGTGATTTTGATAAGATTCGATGAAACATGTTTGGGTAAGTATTTTTTTTTTCTGTTGACTTGAGTAAGCGATAGAATATCGAAGTCTCTCTCTTATACGAGTATGTTGGGTATTTCCTGCTACTGAATTGGAAAAAACAGGGCTCCTCCGGGATTTGAAACCAGTACCTCTCGCACCCAAGTGAACCCCCAAAGGACCACGGGAGACCTGACGGAGGTCAACGTTGGAGTGAAAATAAAAATGGGGGTTCACAGGTTGTATGTCCACGGGTCCACGAAAATATTTCTGGTTTCGATACTAAAGAACAACAAATTTTGGCTTGGCTTTATCTATCAATGTAGGTAGATAATAGCTACTGAAAAATGTAAAAAAAATCCAGTGGTTTTTGACAAGTTGTATTATGGAAATTATTATGTAGTGAGACTTTAAAACATTTTGAAGCCAAGATCTAATTTTCAGATTTTTTGCCGAAAAAGTCTTAGGAGCTCTACGGTCTAAATGCAATCCTAGTATTGCTTTCTAGCTTTTTTTTTTGGTCCACGGGCTTGAAAAAAATGCAAACAGCCACCAAAACCAGAAAATGTTGAGAGCGGTCTACCAGAAAAAAAAAGTTTGGGAACCTCTACCCTAGATCAACGAGCCACTTGATAGATGCCGTAATTTCTAAGTTGCTCTAATAAAGTTACCAATGAGTGTGATGTCACGACATAGTTAACTATCGTACAACTGTTTAATAACGATGTATTTGACGTTTGTACCGATTTGAGGCAATATATAATCGGCTCGTTGGTCTAGGGGTATGATTCTCGCTTTGGGTGCGAGAGGTCCCGGGTTCAAATCCCGGACGAGCCCTGTTTTGTTCATTTAGTTGGTATAAATTTCGTACTCATTATTTCCTGTTAATCTTCTGTAATTTTTTTATGCCTAAAACATTTATTAATTATTGTCACAATCCAACTTCCATCGAATTACGCAGACTTTTCTTTTTATCTTGAACTCGGTTTCTGATCTACCTCTGTTCGTTAGAGTTTTTTTTTGGGTAGGGCTTCCAGAGTTCTATTTCGATCTCGGTATCCATTCCACGAAGATCCAATTTACGATATTTCTGACAGTTTTTTGAGTCTATGACAACATTGATACATAACAATCGAAGTAAGTAGAATCAAAAGACTCCAAATACAAATGAAAGATTACGTTAAAAACGGTTAAAAAGCCATAAACCAGAAAAATATCTCACGATACCCCAGATTAAGCTGTATTTATTAATTTTATGTAGAAACAAATTAAAACATCGGCTTCTTTCAACCGATCTTATCTCACCGCCGAATCGATCGCACAATCGTCAATTAATCGATTCTTGTTTTAACAGGACACCATCTTCTTGGAACTCTTGACCGATGAGAAGCAGGTACGTATTAATTTTGTTAAATTCGCACGTTACTAGATTATTTGTTTAAAGGCAAGTTGTAGGGTCAACAATAATAGACCGGTGAACAAATAGCAAGTCATATTGATGAAGACTTGTGTAGGGTAGACGCGGCAGGCGTTGTTGTTTTGGGTTGGGTAAAAGTTGACGAAGTGTTTGAAACGTATCGTTTAGTTGTGTTTTTTGGCCAATTATGAGATAGCAGTGTCAGTTTAATAATAATAATAATAATAATAATAATAATAATAATAAATTTATTTACTCAACATACAGATTGTAGTAGGTATCATGGTAATAGTTATTACAGAATATGTTAGGTAGTCTACAATCGAGTGGGTGAAGCACTGTTCTCCTAGCTAGGTTACAGAATAACCTGTGTTAAGGAGAAACAGTCTCGGTCCCCTATGTTTAATGGAACAGTGATAATTTTACATAACATAGTATATGCGCTAATGCTACAATTTTAACGGCGGCGTTAATATTAATGAGTAAATACTAGTTTTATATTCTATACAATTCTACTTAGTAATATAAAATGTGGGTGTGGTGTGTCAGTGAATGTGTGGTATGTGTGTGTAACTGCGTGGCGTAAGTATGTGTGTATGTGAGTGTATATGCAACCGAAGAAATGCTCATCAAATAGTGAGTATTTCTTCGGTTGCATCGTATGACAGATTTTGAAGGTATTGCCGGACAGTTTTTTTACAATTATGGTGTGATAAACCGTAAATATGCATCTTCTTGCTTATTTTATTATAAAGATATGGACCTAAGTAATAAAAGAATCTCTTTGCAAATGAGGAGTGCACTTGCGGCATCATGCAGACAATATCTTTTCGTCTTTTAGTGATTTCTCTGTATGGGATATTGTGGTGCTGTAGAGCGACTGTTTTTAAAATAAAGTTTTGTCGAATGTTGAGAACTTGACAATCCTTATATAATTGATCGGTCGGGAACAAAATTGGACGAGATGTAGCTACTTTCAGTACAGCCCTATGTGCAATTTCTAATGGTTTTAAGGTGGTTTTAGCAGCACCACCCCAACATGAGATACAATATGTAATAATTGACAAACATAAAGCAAAATAAACATTACGTATAATAGTTGGATTTGTTATATTTCGAAGAATTTTAAATATGTATATAAGCTTGCGCACTCTGCCAGTCAGGAGATTTATGTGAGATTTAAAGTTCAGGTTCTTGTCCAGGATTATACCCAAGTATTTAATTTGCTCCGTAGACTTCAATAATGGGCATTGACAAGAAACCAGTGTTGGTTGGCGACATGAATGAGCTTTCAGTAATATAGGTGTTTTTGGCTGAGAGGTTGAAGAAATTGAATATGTCATGAAGTTCGTTTTGGAGGCATTTAGAGTAAGCGTATTGGCGTTAAGCCATTCTAATGCTGTGTTAAGCCCAAGCTGGGCATTATGCTCCAGATCTGACCATGAACTGCCAAAAAATGTTATAGCGGTGTCATCCGCAAATGAAATGATTTTGGCATTACCCATATTAAGGTTGCACAAATCATTGATGAAGACTAAGAAAAGTATTGGACCTAATATGCTGCCCTGTGGTACACCATAATAGATAGGAAATTCTTCGCTCTTGTTATTTTCAATCTTAACGATCTGCCTACGATTTGAGAGGTAACTTCTGAAGAGCTCCAGCTGTAAACCCCTAACCCCCATGCCCTCCAGTTTAAACAAGAGTGCGGAAACCGGGACGGTATCAAACGCTTTCGCGAGATCTAAGAAGATTGTTAGTACTTTATTCTTCTTGTTAAGATGTTCTACCACAAAGTTTAACAAGTCAACGACAGCGTTATTTGTTGATTTATTCCTGCGAAAGCCATATTGCTGTGTTGAGAGTAAATTATAATGTTCCAGGTAATATATAAGCCTTTTATTAATTAAGCGTTCTAAGACTTTGGATAAAGCACTCAAAACTGCAATAGGGCGGTAGTTGTTTGGTAAATTCCCATCACCCCCCTTGAAAATCGGATAAACTACAGCCTTTTTGAAAGCAGTCGGAAAGATTGCCGTTTTGAAGCAGAGATTAAATATGTGGCATAGAATGGGTGACAGAGTACTAGAATATCTCTTTAAGAATAGAGCTGAGATACCATCCCAACCAGTTGAGGCATTAGATCGTAGTGACATTATCGCAGTCATGATTTCATCGGAGTCAGTGTCATCAAGCACAAATGATGATTTCGAAGAAAATGTGTGTACTACGTGTTTTAATGGAGTTTGTTGGGACTGTGACTCTTGCGTTTTTATAATATCATCCGCAAGTTTTTTGCCTATATTTACGAAGAAGGAATTTACGTAATTGCAGGACTCAGTGGGAGAGGATGAGCAAGTTAATAGTTGCGTCGATGCATTATTTGGTTTAACAGTATTCGTTACTCGCTTTAATGCGTCCCAAAGTTTTTTTGGATTTTGACTTGCTTTATTCAGTTCGTCGGTATCAAATGCTCGCTTAGCTTTTTTAATAACTCTTGAACAAAAGTTTCTGTATCTCTTGTAGGTAACATTTAAAGTATCATTTTCAGGAGATTGTCTCAGTTTTCTGTGCAACGCGTCTCTATGTCTTAAACACCGCAGTAAGCCTGGAGTGATCCAAGGCTTTAAGATTTTCTTTTTTGCTGTTACTTTTTTAACTACAGTGTTCTTCGATATAGCCAGTGTCAGTGTTTTTTTTAGTTTAGCATTCAAAGAAGTTCTTCTGATCTTTACTATGTAGGTAAAGTTTTTTTCTCATGTAAAGTCTTAATCGAAATCCACCAGAATTTTCTTTTAAGAGGAATCTTTACTACCGGGTTTCAAGTTTATTTTTGTATTGTCAAGTAGTAGTACAGACGCCAGCACATCAATCTACAACTTTCTTTAATAGATTTTTACCTATATTGCTGAAGTATTAGGTTTAACGTTGATGGAGGAAAAATTGTCAGTTATGGGTAGCTGTGACGTCTTTACATACTAAACAAATATCACTGACTAGCTGTACCCGTTGCAATGCATTTTTTCCTATCTGCATATCTGCTACCTACCTACTACTACCTACCTTCTACTACCCACCTACTACTACCTACCTACCTACTACCTACCTACCTACTACCTACCTACCTACCTACCTACTACCTACCTACCTACTACCTACCTACCTACTGCTTACCTACCTACTACCTACCTACCTGTTTCTCACCTTTCCTGAACTTTCACAAATAATTCAAAATCAAAATGAGCCACATCGGTCCAGCCGTTCTCGAGTTTTAGCGAGACTAACGAACAGCAATTAGTTTTTATATAAATGTCACCGTAACATTGTCAAACACGTTATATTGTTAATCTCTCTAGCGAGATTGTAAACTCTCGAAATATTGTCAACTGAACATACTGCTTACAATATAACGCTTTATTTTTCGGTAGATTGTAATGTATCGAAGTGAAACCTTAATATTGTGAGATGTGTGCGACGGAAGTTTCTCTACCGCCATAATCGGGACTTGGGGCACCCCTACGTTAGGTTAGTTAGGTTCCTTTAAACCCTGCTGACAGAAATAGGGACTCCGTCGGCTACGCTTTCCAGGTATCTTTAATCGGTATTTTTCAGGAATGGTACATTATCTTTTCATGAGAGTGGTACCATGGGGCAAGGGGGACCCCTCCTTCCCTCCCCCTCCTGCACACGACGCGATTTGAATTCCAACGCAAACATTTTACAATATTACGGTTTCACTTCGATAGATTACAATCTACCGAAAAATAATGCGTTAATAGTCTCTATCATTATTAGGTCTCCTCATTGTCAACTGCAGTGCTTTCAACAAGGCGTAGCAATTAAGTTACTGTCACTTATACCAGTTGAGTTAAATGATTTAACTAATGAAGCCATAGCATATTATGTGATTAAAAGTTCATCTAGATTTATTTAAGAATCGTTGCAAGTCCTTCCGGGCTTAAAAAGAGTTTGCAATAGATTAAATTTATTGGATTATATTTGCCGCTTCTATAATATTTAGTAGTCAGTCTTACCTGTACGGGCAGGTATTCACGCGGGCCGAATTTCCCGGAATCCGGCGATGATCCGACGACTCCAACCTTAGTATCTCCATCCATTCATCCCCATCAAACCAAAAACATACTCTAACAAAGCTGCTTAAGGTTTTTAATTATTTCGAAAGGATTCGGGAACTTGTGTCGTTTTAAAATATAGCATGTCATAGTTGCCTCGATAAGATTGATCGAGTGGGGTAAGGAGGCCAGATAATCTGTGCTTGAGATAAAAAATCGGTGACTTGTCAAATTCGTCGCATTCTATACTGAGTTTTTGGATAGGCCTTCGATCTTCGGATTGGTCTCGGATGTTTAAACGATGTCCGACGGATTTTGTAACGAACAAATTACTTATTTGAAAATCTAAAACTTTGCTTTTGGAGTTATAAAGATTCTGCTTCGTTCTTCTGATTGATATAACTGTAAAGATACTAGTATATGTTGTGTGTTTCGGACAAAATCTGAAACACCGATTCGAGAAGTAGAAGTATCTCTCTTTATCTAAGTCAGACTCCATGATTATTGTATGCATAAACCAAATAACGAATAGTTCGTACATTCAAGACACAGACATAGAGGTGTAAACCTCAAATCGTCATCGCTTTAATACCGTCACGTAGGCTTCTATCAAAGAGCATTTAATTATGCAAATGCAATACTTTTATGAATTCAGTCCTGTTTTTCCTATGATTGTTTTTAGTTTTGAATAGATTTTGGTTTTTGCATTTCCTATTGACTTAAGTTTATCCGTACGTCTGGGTATCTTGCAAGGCCATGTAGTGCTCGTGACTTAGGAATCATAGTTTAGCTTCCTTAAAGAACTCAAGTTATTATACCTAATATAGTCTGTGGTCTGAATAGTCTTCTGTAGTCACTGTATCTTCAGAAGTTTAAAAGAAAGAAAGTAGCAAAGAAAGTTTCATTATGTTGTTAGTGTACTTGTAGATTGTTATCTAAAATCTAAA
Organism: Xestia ashworthii; assembly: GCA_950022955.1. Taxonomy (NCBI): domain Eukaryota; kingdom Metazoa; phylum Arthropoda; class Insecta; order Lepidoptera; family Noctuidae; genus Xestia; species Xestia ashworthii. The sequence goes on from OX465550.1 coordinate 8,816,619, forward strand.
TCAACAATTTTATTTTCTTACTCTTTGCGCCTAAGCGCAAGTGAAGTGCCTAAGCACTTCATCCTAGCCTATCTGATTAGTCTTAACCCTGTCCTTGGAGGTTGGGGACAGCTTTTAGTCTAACCGGTGGCACCTGAGTACCAGTATTTTACATGGAGCGACTGCGGTTCTGACCTCCACAACTGCATGAGGTACTGCATGGGTAAAACTTACGGTACGCTTTGGAAAGACTGGTTGCTCGACTTTCAGGCCACTGATTACGTGTAATGACTGTCAAAGATCTACAAATGACAGCCGGCTTAACGTGCTTTCCTTGCTTCGATGGTCACCCATCCATATATCGACCTAGGCACGCGCGGCTTTACCTTCAACATCAATCTGTGCGGCTGTTATTATTTACCTACGACTTTCTTATTCATTATTTTAGAAATTACTTGAACAGCACTTAGAACACCTACCTAATTTCTTTGCTACTCCGTATAAGAATTTGGTTGTGTGAATCTCCAAAAGCCATCATGTAAACTACAGGTACCTGAGTAAAAGTCAGAAATCGAGTGACATTTCATTAATTATAATCCCAAAATCTGTTTATTTTTTTGCTCAATACTGATCCCTGATTCGCAGCGGGTTGCAACATTTCTATCGATGGAAAAGGCAGTTTGATTTTTGTCACGCGAAAGATAGAGTTGATTTTCCTTTGAGGGATTCGTTAGAGAATCGGTCATTGTATCATGATTGAAATCCGTTTCTTGCGATATTTTTTGTGTGACTTAAGGATTATTGATGATTATGCGATTACTTGGCGTTAAATGTTGGGGCTGCGATGCAATCTGTTACCACTGTGAGTCTAAGAGATCCTCATGTTTTATCTCTTCATATTGTAGTCGTAGCAATCATTGTCAACCCAACTGATTTCGGCTCAAAAATGGCACATGATATGATGAACAAACAAATTAAGGTGTCATCAAGAAATTGGTATTGGGGTGTAACGAAGAAATAATAATGTCAGCGGTAGTTGATTATTGTGAACATATTCCAACAGACAGTGAATAAACTATGTAGTCAAGAAATAAGGAATGAGAATCTTAACCTTGACCAGTATTTACTTTTGGCATTACACCATCCAACTAGCACATTAGCGAAAATTACAGCCAAAAAGGCCTGTACTACAGCCAAAGGCTCTTTTGTAGCTGTCAAACGGATCAGACGATTCCCGAGACTGCACTAGAGGTGATCTCTACACTGTTAAACAGTACACCTTACAGACTTATAGCTGTAAAATGGAGATAAAAACATCAAAACGCTTGTTAGTAGAATTTAAATGAACCATTGTCCAGCCTTGGCTACGAATAACGCTACCAGCTGATTAAGGCGACTATACGAGCTAAACGCGAGTTTTATAATTACTAAAAGTATATGATTCACTGCTATAAACAAGACCAGAAAAATATATGATATTCTTCAGGATATATGCTAGCATGATACTGTTTTGAAAACATAATAAAATTAATTTGGCTCGATAAAAAGAAATCACGAACTTACCTCTAAAAATATCTTTCAAACAATAAAAAACATACTAATATGCATGCGATCATTCTGATTTTTTGGCAAATAATTCTACAAGCAATATATTAGCATGATACTGTTTTAGTTTTTTAATCCAATCAATAGTTTATTTGTAAATCGATCGAAACCACTCATTTCGCGCTATTTGGCCCGCAGTGGCTGACGTAACAACCATTTTGTAGTGCAAGCTGATTAGAATTTTATTCTAACAGCATTTCAAACGAAGTTTGAACCACCACAAAAAGAGTTGCTAATTTAGCTCGTCTAAGCGCCTTAAGGAGATCGAAGCATGTAAACGGCTGCTTAACGCGATAAAGGCACACCTCTTTTAAGCTGTGAGCTGTATTAACGAATCAAATTTCGCCATTGGCTGGTTTATGGGGTAAATAAATTCTATTATATAGTATCTCAATGAGCTTAAAAGTAGCTGGTAAAAAAAAAAATGACTGCATGAGCTGTAAATTAGTGTTGCTTTACTCCACCTTAATTCCAAAACTTATAGTGTTAATATTGGCCATTGTACAGCCTCTAGAATTATAACCAGCTAGTAACATTATTCGTAGCCAAAGCTGGACAATGGTTCCTTCAAATTCTACCAAAAAGAATTTTGTTGTTTTTTCTTGACTTAAATATGGCCATTAAACAGAAAAGAGTGGGTCATGGGAGTTTAGTGAGAATTATTGCTGGATGAAAAAATAACGCCATTTAAATATAAAGAAGCATACGAAAAAACTACTGACATCTGTAAAATTTTCATGATATTTGAGAATTATTAAGGTAAAAACACTTTATTTCATTGTTCTAAATAGATATGAATGCTCATGAAACAGAAGAAAATCATAAAAATCTATGAATAATTTTTACACCGTATTTATTTTGTATAATATTTTAGTAAAACCATAGTATTTCGGAGGCACGTGTATTATTTGATAATATCGCCATATACATTAACAGTAAAGTAACACCCGCAGTACGATTTACCCATAGAGGTATAAAATCAACGTGAATAAAACACTTAACTTAAATAAGACATTTATCATTAATGTCATGCTCAGAATACCTAAGTTTAGAGACTTTGACGAACGTAACATTGCATGAACTTGTCAGAGTTTTTTTTTTTTGTTGCTATATTTCTTTGTAGATGTAACAATAGCTGTTAGTAAGCCATAAACCATCTCCTGGCTGTCTAAGAGAACGAATGGAGCTGTATAGTGGCTAGGAAGATAGCTAGTCCAGCCATTGTACAGCCACTGTCCAGCTAATCCAGTGCTCTAAAGAGCTACTAACAAGCTATTTTATTGCTCAGGGCTGGTTAATTTGGGGCCAAATTGAGAATTACAAGGGCTGCGTAGCAGGCTATACAGCCCCCGCCATGGGATCTGGAGGCGATAGTACTCGCGCGCCTGCACGACTGGCGCGCGGAGGCACTACGCCGGGGGGAAACTCCGCTGCCGCGGCAAATTGCCGCTCAGCGGACAGACCTCCGGCGCGATCTCATGGCGACATGGAGAGAGCGACTGTCGCAACCCCGTCGGAAGTCTGCCCTGCGTGGGCGGAGCACCGCCGTGTCCTCGTAGCGGCGATCGGCGGCGGCGACCTCTCGCGTCCGGCCCTGGTTCAATCCATGGTCCGGAGCGAGACGGAATGGGAAGCCGTCACCTCCTTCTGCGAAGCAGTCATGCTAGCGAAGGAGGTGGCGGAACGAGAGAGGGAGAGATCCTCTCTTCCCGGCCGCCGCGGGAGACGCACCGGGCGTCGGGGGCCACGTGGTGGCTACCGGCCACCGTAGACGCGGGCCTGTGGACGGTTGGCTATGGGCTAGCTAGCCGTCCGACCGTCTAAAGACGACAGGCCGTGCCGGTCGACGACGCGTTCGTGTTCCACGACGCGCGCCTCAAAGAGATGTCAGCATAAAAGAGGGGCCCGCAAGGGCCGAAGCCTGCCGGGGTTGCGGGCCTATTCGAAACGGAACATAAAGGGCGAGGAAGGAACATGGATGGGTTTTAGTCAGTAAAAGTCTGACACTCCCTCCCGCTCCGCCCAGAGTGGGAGAAGTCATTTGATGATTTCCCATCCTAAAAAAAAAAAAAAAAAGGCTATACAGCCCTTGTACAGCAAAAAATAACAGCCTCGAGTGTTCAAAAATTAACCTATGCTCGCGGCTTCATCCGCATCATTCAGTAATTTACCCAAAGGATTATATTACCGGGATAAAAAGTATTCCAATTGTGAATCCAGGTTATAAGTGCACTATCTGTGTGCTAAGTTTCATTCAAAGTTCATAAGTTTTTGCGTGAAAGAGTAACAAACATCTAAAGGGTATAAAACACTTCTTAGTACTTGTTCACGTAGGAACGCGCGGGCGCGGCAGCGGGTGCGTGCGCAGGGACGTGCCGAGTTCGTGTTCACATTGGCCGCCAGGCGTTTGCGCGAGTCCGTTTCTAGCGACAAGTTCATACTGGTTGAACTTACCTGACGTCGCGAGTGAATTGCGCGCTCCGCCGCTAGTTCGACGTGAACACACACAAACATCTCACGCGTTTGATATTGCCGCGAGCCCGCCGCGCGCGCCAGTCGCCAACTTGCCCGCTACTTAGACCGCACGTGCGTTGTGTACGTGAACACTTGGATATTACGCCATATGTTTGATATTTCGTGACCGCGCCCGCTAGTGCACGTGAATGAGTACTTAACAATCATTGCGATTATTTTATGAGTACACCATACATTCTAGTTACAGATATATTGGAGGTAAAAGTTCCAACTTTTTGACCAGTTTTTTTTTAACCAAGTTTTTACTGTAATGTTTTTACTTTGAACACCACTTCGACCCCGTACTATTCAATCCATCATCAGCACAATGTTTTAGAGCGTAATTGAATTCCACCACAAAACATGTTTTTTCACCCCAAAAAAAATCGTTTCCCAGCAATAATTTTTGCGTAAAGTTACTTAGTTTGATGTACAGAATGCTTGGTTGACGGCTTCGTGAAGAGGTTACTTACACCCTGTATACCAACATCATCAAAACATTTTGAATTTCTAGTATTTGTAGATTTATTTTTCCTGAACTCTTTCGTCTTCCACAATTCACTAAAGCGTTTCACAAAACTCAGTTCTATAAAAGTATCTCCAGGTGTTAACATCTACACAAATCTTGAATCTATACAGCTAAACTTGCAGACTCCATAGCTACCAACTTCACAACAAAGCTATCCTTCCATTATCTCTCACAAACACAGCACACCGTCTTCAATCAACCGACTACAATCTCCATCAGCATGTCTGATCTTCATCGGCAGTTCGCGATAAAGCTGAGGGGGTGTTGGGGGTGGTTTCTCACCCCCTCTACCCCTACCCCTGGGGTACTGTCTCACGGTATGAGCACGGGTAGATTAACACTCGTGTCCTACTTACGTTACGGAGTATAGATCAGTGGCGAAGGGTGAAAAAAGAGTCAGGGTAAGCCGAGAAAAAAAAATAGAATGTTTTTTTTTTACTTGACTTTTTTATGTTTGTTTTGACCCCATTTTCACTATCAGCGACCCCGAAAACCACGAAAACGACACCCATGAAGAAAAAACTGAAATTTTTCATCGGCGCCATCTTGGATTTTCATTTTGACCTCATTTTCATTATCAGCGACCCCAAAAACCACGAAAACGACACCCATGAAGAGAAAACCGAAATTTTTCGTCGGCACCATCTTTGATTTTCATTTTTACCTCTTTTTTATTATCAGCGACCCCAAAAACCACGAAAACGACACCCATGAAGAAAAAACTGAAATTTTTCATCGGCGCCATCTTGGATTTTCATTTTGACCTCATTTTCATTATCAGCGACCCCAAAAACCTCGAAAACGACACCCATGAAGAGAAAACCGAAATTTTTCGTCGACGCCATCTTTGATTTTCATTTTGACCTCATTTTCATTATCAGCGACCCCAAAAACCACGAAAACGACACCCATGAAGAAAAAACCGAAATTTATCGTCGGCGCCATCTTGGATTTTCATTTTGACCTCTTTTTTATTATCAGCGACCCCAAAAACCACGAAAACGACACCCATGAAGAAAAAACTGAATTTTTTCATCGGCGCCATCTTGGATTTTCATTTTGACCTCATTTTCATTATCAGCGACCCCAAAAACCTCGAAAACGACACCCATGAAGAGAAAACCGAAATTTTTCGTCGACGCCATCTTTGATTTTCATTTTGACCTCATTTTCATTATCAGCGACCCCAAAAACCTCGAAAACGACACCCATGAAGAAAAAACCGAAATTTATCATCGGCGCCATCTTGGATTTTCATTTTGACCTCATTTTCATTATCAGCGACCCCAAAAATAATGAAGTTGGCATGGTAAAAAAAAAAAAAAAAAAATAGAATTAAATGCAGAGGTACCATAGGAAAACAATAAAAGTGAACAACAAAATAAACATCCAAATAAATAACCAAATACGAAATCCACCATTACTAATGCTATCTCGTTCTTCCCCTATCATACTTTCTTTTTCTGCCCCTGTCGTAACTCGATAAAATTCGGATGCACAAAATAATGTCATTCATCAAGCATGAATGATGTCCGATTCTTTACGAAATTCAACGAGCGATAACGATTTCTTTCCATCTCGCTCACGCGCACGCATTTTCTATTACTTTCTCTATGAATAACTCGGTTTGCTTCGGCTTACCAGAGCCCTAATATGGCGGGCTGGCTAGTGACGTCATGACGTTTATTTTGCTTAGAAATTATACTGCCAAAAAGCCGATAGCGCCTGCGGGTTATTTTATAGCAAAATGTTATTGAGGGGTAATTTTTTTTTGATTAAATGCGAGTAGGCGTTTGGTGATGCTTGTAAGAAGTAGTGATTATGCAATTTTTCAATTACGGTAGGTAGAGAGTGGTTGTATTCTAAGCTTCTGAAGGTAAGCCGGTGGGAATTGAGTTGTTAGGAGCCTGCGCCACTGGTATAGATGTTATGTTGTGATGCTGTTGTTTTATTGAAAGTAGATCGTATAATACTTTAAGGGAGAGTTGAAAATTGAGTGTGATTTTTTACAGGCTAAGGGTTCGTAAAACTAACATAACATCACTCCTGTAATTCCTGAAGGATTAGGCAGAGGTGTACAGTCACGACCACCAACATGTAAACACTTAACAACTTTTAAAACTGTTTTTAAAAGTACTGCTCTGATTAAAATTGCATGTTGTTACGACCATAGTGTTTTGAAACTCATATTTTTATGAAAACAATCCTATCTTCAAGTTACAATCGTTATTTCTCGCGAAAATTGCTTTTAAATTTAGGAAAGTGTATACATATTGGTGCACGTTACTGTACATACCGAATATTGTCTACACTCACATACAGCCAGTTACGTTTAAGTCCCATTCAACGGGGCACGAATCCAGTCTCCGTGGCAGCTACTGAGAAATTCCTGGTGGAAAAACCCAATAACACTTTGCCCGACCCGGCAATCGATCACAGGACCTCATGCTCAGCAGTCGTGCTTGCGAGCACTAGTCATAAAACTAGAGACATTCTATCAGTGACAATTATGAACTAGCTTCTGCCAGCGACTTCGCCCGCGTGATGTTTGAAATTGACCCATGGGATCTTATTACCAGGACAAAAAGTATCCTATGTGTTAATCCAGGTTATAAACTATCTGTGTGATAAATTTGATCCAAATCCGTTCAGTAGTTTTTGCGTGAAAAAATAACAAACATCGATCCATACATACTCATATATCATACTAATATAATATTAGTAGGAAGTAGGAAGAGCCTAAAATATTTAGAACTGACTTAAGTTAATGTCAACCTATGTTGAAAGTCCTTGTAGAAATTGCTATGAAAGCGATCGACATTTTAATAGGCTTTAATAGCATTGAACTGTTTCAGTAAAACCACCATTCATACTCTTCGGGTATTATTTGAGTCTATATCGACACGCAAAGGCCAAGTGAAACACCAAAAGATTAAGTAATATCTACATCATCAGCTGCCCACCCTTTTTGCAACTGTGTTGGGGTCGTCTTCCTTTCCAACCGGATGCAGATGAACACCAGTATTTTACATTGAGCAACTGCCTATCTGACGCCCACAACCCTGTTAGTACTGGGTAATACAGTACCCCTTGGTAAGACTGGTTGGAGACTTACAAGCCACTGACTACCTGTAACGACTGTATACGGGATCAACTTTCCGAGGCAAGTTAGTAATATCTAAAGACATAGATATGAGTAACGTCCTTAAAACCTGTTCTGTACATTTAATATGTACACATTTGTCTGTAATATTATCATTTTAACTGCAATGACGACGTTTCAATTTTACACGAATTTGCACAACCAACAGGACATTTCTCTATGTTTTTTGTTCACTCGGGAATCCACCCAACCTCCATTATTTTTAACTTCTCCATTGGACATTGTCTATGATAATGTATGTATTAGTATGAAATTTAGAATTCAAGAAATGACGTCCGGTTCTCTACAACCGGTGTGATTTCGCTACCAGGCTGACATATTTTTCTGTTTACTGCAAATCAGAACATTATAACGAACGACCATGAACATGCATGCATCATCAGTTCAAAGTCAATGGGTACGCCACATGTCTGTCACACAACTAATAATTCATGATTGTTCTGTGTACCTTATTAAGATTCTGAACGGCCTGGCTTCCTTATACGGAGTGATATCAATCGGTTTTATTACTACTTAGTACGTTTTGTAGGCGAAACTTCGTGATAGCTGGGAGGTTTTTGAAGTACCGTAGCTGTTTTATATTGGTGTGTAAAGTTTTTGGTTGGAGGCTATGAAAATCACTCCAGAATTTGAAAAAAAAAAAGATTTTTGGCATAACAAAGTCGGGAATCTAAGTGGTGATAAGATTATCCTTTCTCTAGTAAAAAGAAGGAAAGCTAACCAGGGCGTCCTCGAATTGTCCCCGATATGGTAGGTCAAATGTTTTTTTTTAAATAATAACCCTGCTGAGACCATGTCGATATGGCTTGAAGATACGAGCAGATATAAACACAAAGTGACTACAAAAAATATTACCAAAGCGAATACTCAGCTTATAAATTACCAAGTCTCATTACGGCATCACGCGGAAAATCTTGTTTTTAACTCAGCATTTATCGTCATGCAATAACAGCCGCTATTACTAGCGCTGCAAGAGCAACAATAATATAACAGATAGGTGGAATAATAGATAGTCTGGTGTGTCGCAATCGCAACACTGCCAAGTACTGGCAACTAAGTTAGTGACGTGAGATAGAATGCCAGCGGAGGCAGCGGAGGTGGTGACGTCATCAGCCGCTTATCTGTGACGAGCGCTGGATGAGCGTGCTGCGTCTCGGATAGATAACGGAACAATGAGGCGAGCGCCGGTGGGCCGCATCGACCGGTGGGCGTGCCCCGACCCCGCCCCGCCAGACAGAGAGCGCCTAATCTCACGGATAACGGATAAACCTAACCCGGACACACCCGTATTGGAGGAGGTTTTAGCGAATGTCAACGCCTAGCGACGCTATTGGTATCTCGGATATCGGTGGATTAGGATATGTATAGAAAAGTTTACCTTAGCCGCGTTTCAGGCGGCCGGCTTATGTAGGGCAGAGGGAGGTGGGAGGGGGACGCTGCGGTTTTTCAGTTTCTGTTTATTTTTCGTTACCCATTAATCTCATTTTTTTTTTTTATAAAACAATACCTTATACACGTTCCTGTACTTAACAAATAAATATAACACAAGACTTCTAATAAAACCTAGTTTTCGTTAACTTCCACTTCAGTTTTTCTTCTAAATTTCTTGTAAAAAGAAATCAAGCAAACAGAAAATACTTTGTTCCGTTATCTAAGATCCCACGCATATACCCGTCTATTTATAATTATAAAACGTTTCCATAGAAACCACAGAGTAAATAGATAGATTCTCTTGAAGCAGTCTAGTGGTACTGCGGTCTGACGTTGTGCGATGTTTTATTATGTGTAGTCTGTGTTTTTAGTTGCTGTAGATTGAGAAAGGTTTATCAGATGTATTAGATGTTATAATGTCCGTTTTGAGAAGTTAATTTTAATAAAGTTACTTACTTATATTATTGTTACTGGGTAAACTTTTTAGTTAACTGTACCTATAGCTGTTAAAGTAATTTGTCTAGTTGAGTCTTTATTGTTTTTTTTTAATTGATAATAAAAACACTAAATAAATTGTATTATAAACTTACAGTGTTTTTAATACTTTTTTAGACACAAGGTCTACATTATTTACGTTTTGGAAATTGATGAAGTACTCACTTTTATAACTCTGAAGATATGAGGTATAATTTTTTAGAACATACTAAAGATCTGTTAGTGAGAGTAAGTTGAATTATGTGACGTCAGAATCTGCATATGCGCCTAAAACTATGATTTGATTTTGCGTTTGTTGGTTTCTGTGGTGCTTATTGATATGTTTTTTTTCCACTATTTTGATTATTTATTTAACACTTCAACACACAAAGTACAGGGGCGGACTTTCTACCACCTTTGGGTGATGCAGAGACAACAGTCATGGTAGGTGTAAATCTGAAATTATTTTTATTTGTTTATACTAAGATATTTATATACTTATACTACTATTTTCAACCATCCGTAGGTTTTAACTAACTAACGACCAGTACCAGCTCAGCACAGTTCACAGATACATACGCACAGTTAGGACGCGGTCGCGAAGTGTTTGCCCACACAGTTCTCGTGAAAGCCCACATTCCTCCCGCGTTATCAGTCATACATTTATGTAACAGCTGTTTGCTATTCTAATCATTATTATTAGAGGAATTAGATACATAGTTCATTAAGCATATGTACTGTGTAGTGTTTCATGGATTCTATGTGTTAGGTGGTACCCGCTACTTCATTTGGTATCGATGAAAAAAGAGACCAGAAATTGAAAAATCATTGTATTCTGGAACTTTATTGAAAGTAACTACTGTTACGAGTATTGTCTTAAAACATAAGTATTGCTGATTTTATACAACGAGAAAGAAAACAGGTCTAATTAAAGCCTGAATATCTCAAACGTTTTCAGCGTTTACGGGATAATAAACCTTATGTCAAGCACAGGACGTGTCAACGTGACTTGAGCAAGGCCAGTCTCATGGAAGCGGATTTTATACAGGGTGTAAACCGAAACTTCACGAAGCCGTTAATCAAGCATACTGTGAATCTAACTAGTAACTCTACGCAACCATTATTACTTTGTGGCTTCGATCAATAAGTGATCGAAGCTTTTTGGGGTTAAAAATCGCGTATTACGGTAAAACTCAATGTACGAGTAACGCACTCAAAACATTATGCCGACGAATGGATTGAATATCATAGATTACATGTCTAACCATGAGGTATGTTATTACCCAGTACTAACTGGGTTATGGAAGTCACTTAGGCAGTCGCTCCATGTAAAATACTGGTATTCAGCTGAATTGGGTAAGACTGGAACCCGACCCCAACATAGTTGGGAAAAGATGAAACGTTACAAATTAGATATATTGTTATCATAAATTAGCAGCACCTATATTCGGTTTAAATCACGACATCGTATAAGTTTTAAGGACACGATCACACGAACTGAAGCGTCAATCGCTCAGTCACGTATCACGGTGACCACCGTTATATTACAACTGTGTGTCCTTGGTCTAAGGCCATTTAAATACTAATAAATACATATGTATGAGACAAATTATACTAGTTTATATCTCAGAAGAGCGGCGGAGGATACTTTCTACTTGCGTATAAAGGCAATTTAAATCATGCTGTTGGAAGATTTCCTAACTTAACGCTTTACCTAATTGGCTTACTTAATGCTATACCTTTATTTTCTGACTTAATGCTTTACCCATTATCATGGGAATAGTTAAATAATAACGAGTCTGCTATACAGATGACAGATTTGGAAAGACGTCATTTAAACGTTCACGCATTGTCATCCAAACTAAACATAATTATATAATATGCAAAATTTCAGCTTAATCGGAAACCGGGAATAACTTCTAAGATTTTACATAGTATTTATGTAAAACCCACATACCGAGTCCTCCGTGCTTCGGAAAGTACGTTATGACGTTAAGCTGTTGGTATACTTATCGCCTGTTATTTGTCTATCTTTGACAGTCGTTACAGGTAGTCAGTGGCCCAGAAGTCTGACAACTAGTCTTACCAATGGGTCTTATCATTAACTAGAATTTGGAGGCAGTCGATCCATGTAAAATACTGGTATTCAGCTGCATCCGGTTAGACTGGAAGCCGACCCCAACATAGTTGGAAAAGGCTAGGTAGATGAGATGATTTTACATAATATGGTGAAGCTATTATACGTGTTAAAAATGGTACTCCTTTATAGGGTGTAAAACACCTCTTCACGAAGCCGAAAGGCACTGGTTCTCCCCATCATTGTGATAATTTTTTTTTGTTCTACGTCATACCTGGGAACCTTCAGTTACGGAGATATGAGGGGTCAAAGTTACAACTTATGACAAGTTTTTTTAAATACAAGTTTTTTTTGGAAGATTTGGACTTTTAACACCTCCATAATCCCCGTACTATTCAATCCATCCATCAGCACAATGTTTTATTAAGTGCGTTACATTGAGTTCTATCACAAAACATGATTTATAACCTTAAAAAAAAAATTGTTTCCCAGCAATAATTTTTGCGTAAGGTTACTTAGTTTGATGTACAGGATGCTTGGTTAACGGCTTTGTGATGAGGTGGTTTACACCCTGTATGGTTGTTTGATTATTTTAGCTATACCTACATCGGCAATTTTCGGATATGAGGCTCTAAGAGATTATATGAACTGTGTAATTAATTTAGGCTCTTCAAATAAGACAAGGTAAGTAAGTAGATATATAAATATCTACAATGAATGTTATCGGTTCAGCTCTTGTAAATATTTTCGTATCAAACTCGAGGTTTTTGTTTTGTGACCAAACATTAATGACGGAGTGAAAAGAAAAAAGATTGCAGCATTTTTGTAAAGTCTTACATTTTTGTGTTACCAAGATAATATTATTTTTACAAGAAAAATAAGTAAACTCTTGATTACTTACGTAAGAAATGATTTTCGTTTCATTAGTGTACGGATTACAGATTTCTTTGTTTGCCCACTTACAATAAATCTGTAGGTATGTGTCTTAGGATGGATTCGACCAAACTACAGTAAGTTTTTACTCGAGAGTAAACTACCTCTTACTATGCAATTGTTTATTCGAGACTAAGAATTGTCATACAAAGCAGTAGCTTACTCTCGAGTAAAAACTTACTCTAGTTTGGTCGAATCCATCCTTAATAGATTAGATATATCTGTATAAGTGCAGTTTTTTTTTTTAGGTATAACAAGTTTACAATTTTAACTTTCTGAAAAAAAGGTCTTCTGTTTGGATCCCATTTTGTGAACTTCTAGGTCCTAAGCAGTCAGTAACGTCAAAACTAACCTGGACATGGATCGTAAATTTGTTTTTAATGGATATTATGTATTAGTATTGTAACTTACAGGTAGTCAATAGCTTGAAAGTCAGACAACTAGTAAAGGGTACCCCGTACGACTTCTGGGTTGTGGAGGTCAGATAGGCAGTCGCTCCATGCAAAATACTGGTATTCACCTGCAACCGGTTAAACTGGAAGCCGACCCCAACATAGTTGGGAAATGCTATAGGCACGCGTAAGAAGTATTGTAATAACTTCTGACTTGCTTATTTCAGGATTTGTACATAAACTACATACATACGTCATGGAGAAGAAATACATCAACTCATACAAGCAAGATTATGTGACTTTGATGTGATAAACCAAGTACTTGCGTCTTTTGTTATTTGTTTTATCGTAACACATTCATTTGTTTAGAATTATATACTTCAGCCGCTGAGTAAGCAGCTGATAGTAGTAAGCTATCATTTATCATCGGTGTGTAGCTATATGTAGACCTATAACAATTACCTTAAAGTACGTTTTTGTTTGCTTTTCTTATTCTAAACAAATATGGCGGATTGGTAACGAGTTAAGATGAGCGGATTGTCAATGGCCCACCTTCCAACTTGCACCGCATGTCCTGTCACCTGCAGTTATGATGACCTTCTTTCTGACTACAGCGAGCGTGAATGTTTAAATTGAATTGAATTGAATTGAATTGAATTTTTAGCCATTGATACCAGTTACAACGACTTTTTTGTTGTGCCTTTATGCTTGTCAACTGAAAAAATGCAATTATTCCGTCAGTTAGATTATCAAAAAATAATTGACCCGTATTTTTTTTCTTTTGTTACGTAAACCGAAATGGACGAAGATTCGACGCTTTTAAAGTTCTCAATACGTCACGCCGTGGTATAATTTTTAGTGCGTTCTGACGTTACGAGCCCCCCAAGACCTCCCGAGTTTTGATGCGTTTTATATCCATTGATTTACAAAAACAAAAAATACGTATACATTATTTTCTAATACTTCGACGGACTAAATAGATTTTTGATTGATGATGGAAACTAGCCTATTCTCACTGTACGCTTCTAACAATCATTAACAATTTCATTCAGATGCGGACTGTAGGGCGGAATGTAGAGCGATATTAAAGTTCACTTGTATTGCATTTTTTCAGTTATCATTTTGTTTGTTTAAAATACCTAATCTACCTATAAGTATTACCTTGGACAAGTACTGGATAAAGATTAATTTTAATGCGCATTACTCGGATTATAGTCATGGTAATAAATAGGATAAGATTAATAGCTTATTTGAGCTTAGTGCTATCAGGAGTTCATTAATACTTGATAATTGTAGATTGGTGGTACCATAAATAGGTCAATGCACAGATTATTTAATTGAATGTAATGCACGTATGTTTGTTTCTACAAAAAAAAGGTATCTTTTATTATTTTATTTGCCGAATAGTTTTGCAACTGGTGTGAATTACAATGGTATCATTGAAACAATAAAATATAATTGTCAACGTAATTCTAGCTTTCAACAAGCTAAAAGACAGATCAAGTGTTAAGTGACATTTGAAATCCGAAAGAAAAACTTTGAAACTTCATTCATCACAAGTTTCTACTGTTATTTCATGTAAATAAGTTTCAAATTTGTCTGTTTATTAAATTTTCAGCTGCAATAAGGTTGGTGTTAACTATAGTCCCCGCCACGAGAGAGCTATAAATTTTGTAAAAACACATTCGGGTTCGCATCCTTTGGATCAAATTTAAAAATGACAGCGTCAGCGTGACCTTACTTCAAAATGAATACGTTCAAATGTTTACGTTCCAAGATACAGATGCGTTCCAGTACCACAAAATATTAGACGACAGCTCTTTATATCGCCAAAATATAACCCGACCAAGTGAAATTGCTCGTTAGTTTCGTATTACACGTATGATAATTTGAGTTGATTGAATTTGGGAGTATTTCTTGTCGATTAAGTTGTCGCTACGTATCTTGGTAGAAATTCTTTGTTTACAAAAATAATAAGTTCTCGTGGCGGACTATAAGTGTCTTAACTGGAAACTAGAACCCGCTAAAAAGATATAAGAGGTTCACTTAGGTGTTGATTGACGACCGGTTATTGACTATTGTCATTGTTTGTCGTCATGACACGACGTGTGTGTTCCAAGGTTTAGTGTTAGTAGAAACAGTATGACCACTTTAAATGTGCAGTTTAAAGTGGCGCTGCTTGTCAAGAAAATATGCAGCGATATGTCAAACTTGGTATATTTATTTTAGTTCCTGTGTTTTCCCGCCTGCACAGTTAAGTTGGCTGAAGTGTACCAAATGTACCAATATGGATGGGTCAGCGAGGAGTATTTTGGTGAACGATTTGTTTCTGGTCAAGGCTGTTCAAAAGGTTTTGTGCTGGATTTATTGTGGAAGGTATGTGATTTTTTTTTCTGTATATGACACTAGGTTACTGCCTAACCTAGTGTCAAAGTTTGTCCCTCTGTCTGGGTGTTTGTGCCTAACCTAGTGTCAAAGTTTGTCCCTCTGTCTGGGTGTTTGTGCCTAACCTAGTGTCTAAGTTTGTTAGTGCCTCTGACTTGGCTTTATATGCCGTGAGAAATATATCTCAGTTTCTAGCTTGTCTAACTGAAGTTATGTTTTGTTTTAACTAAAACTTTCTGTCGTAAAATTTTATTTTTAATGCTAATCATCAATTATTATAGATACGATACGACCTTGCTTCTTTTTTTCTCCGATAATATAGAAATTTAAGATATAGAAGGAGCTTAATCTGACGTTTCATTATTTAGGGACGTCTATACCACAAAACTATGGTTCGTTATACCTAATATTTATTAGTAGCCACAGATATAACAAAAATCCAAGACTTACGATTTTTTGAAGAAAGTGGACACCAGGAAAAAGCCATTTAATTTAAGAAGTTTAAGAAAGTTTAAGAAAGTTTTTTAATTTAAGTATAAAATACAATAAAAACACCTTTTGATTTAAAGGACAAACGTAGTCCTTTATTTAACACGATTTCGTTGCATATTTTCTTAGCAATTTCCCGTTTCAATAATATTTTAACTCCTTTTGACTGAAAAAGCATTCAAAGGCACCTCCACCAATTTAAAATAACTATCTAAACCTATTTTATATATCTAGATGTATAAGACTTTTATACACTACCAACCAACATAATAGCCCATAGGTAAGTATACAGGGTGCAATTTTAGTGATGGGCAATATTTTAATCTAAGGCTCTACTCACGATACTGATTGCATTAGGGCTAATAATTCGCAAATCTAAAATATTATTAATGCACGTATGGAAAATCTTAAAAATGTAGTAAGTCACATTGCAAAAGCATAATGTTGCAAATAAACACTAAAAGTAATAAAAAAACATACTTCATATACCCCAATAAGTCTTGAAGTATCAAAATTTTAAAGCGCATTATAACGCGTAACGAAAAGTAAACAAGCATCAAATAATAATAAAACTGGTTTGCTGCCGGCCGGGCGGCGCGAACGCGGCACATCCTTAACAATAACAATAGCTCAAACGCATGCCGCCCGCCTCGAACGAACTCTCTCCGTCCCGCTTCTTCACCCAAAAATACGAATGCAGCCCCCCCGCGCCGCGGGGGTGTCCTCCCGAGTCCCGAACTTTTTACGAACTGGAACTAACTTGTGACTAGTGTCATTACGACTGCGCAGGTGCATTGACGTGTATGATCCATTACTCCTGTGACGTAATCGCCGCTCGCGCCTCACGTATCGTATTTGGTTATGAAACTTGGATTGCAGTGTTAGTGGACTTTACTGTAAAGTGTGTAGTGTGTGTCAGTCAATTAGTGTTGTGACGATTCTGTGGTTGTGATAACGATGCCTCAACCGCGTAATGTGCAGGCTAGGTACACAAATCAACAGTACTTCCAAATGGTCACTATTTACGACCGTACTAACAGTCTTGTGCAAACACGTGAAATATTTCATCGCCGCTACCCGAACGACCCAATTCCATCACGGGGTCTTATTTTAGGAACCACACAAAACCTGTTGGACTTTTCATCTTTTCAAGTGCCAGTACATGCACTAGCTCGTGGAAGACCACTCGTTCACCCTTATTCCCTATACCGACGAATAAGGAAAGTTGCATCAAATCGTAAGCAACTTACTTACCATAAGAAAGACGAGTCGGGCGGGGCCAAGTGAGGTCACGCGCAATGCCGCGTATGTACGCGCGCGCCGCGCTGCGTTGATACTTTGAGACACTTACTAACATTATTAAGGTTTTACAAACTTGCATTAAAAATGTTTTAGATTTGCGAGTTATTAGCCCTAATGCAATCAGTATCGTGAGTTGAGCCTAAGATTAAAATATTGCCTATGACTAAAATTGCACCCTGTATAAACATTCTTTAAAACAAAACCTGCAAAGCATCGCATTGTTTTATGCTCGGCACACAAAGAGGCGGTCGATACAATGAGCTACCTCTGTTGGCCCACTTCTAACTTCCTATTTTGCCTTTTGTGCCTATTTTTTCCCCTTTATGTACTTATAGAGAGATCATCTTTTTGAAATAATAAAGACGGTGAAGTAAAAAGTTTTTTTTTTAAGTTTGTATAAATAAACATTGTAATCCAAGGATTGGGTAACACGTAATACGCACTAACTGTTTAACTAGATGAAAAAGGATTGATATAATTTTTGTACTAAAAAGGTAAAAGAAGAAGTCCAAAACAAAAATCCCTAAGCAATATTATTTTATCTATTCCTATCCAACAATCCAAACTTTGTGCTACTTCTTACAACGTGTTTATAATGTAGAAAC
Source organism: Xestia ashworthii (assembly GCA_950022955.1). NCBI lineage: Eukaryota > Metazoa > Arthropoda > Insecta > Lepidoptera > Noctuidae > Xestia > Xestia ashworthii. The sequence goes on from OX465550.1 coordinate 8,834,497, forward strand.
GGAAAATAATATAAACGAAGCCTCACATATTTTATTTTATAAAATTAGCAATTCCCATTATAACCACGACACCTCTATTTATTATAAAATGATGACTATATCAGCAAACGATTACAAAAGCCCTCATAAGTAACTCAGACATAGCAAATGATCATCTCTACTTATCAACATTAAACATTTAAAGCCTCCTCGTTAAACATCCGAAATTAAGAAAAATTAACTTCCCCGGAAGGTAATAATGGCCACGTACAAAATTATGTGAAGCCGTGACAATTTTTTTCTTACATCCCAGAAGGCGGGAAGCCGCTGTGATTTATTTAATGAATAAAAATGCTTCCTAGCGGGAACACCGCCATTTTACAAGGATATTGCAATTAACCACACCGGTCTGATAGCTTTTCAAATTACTACGTTATCATATTGATGACTTCATAATTGGAACCTTCCAATTTTCCCCAAAGAATCGCCAGACTTTATGCAACAATCGTTGCAGAATAGCACCTAGCTCTAACAGCCTAGATAAATCAAAGAGGAAGAGATAGCAAATAACAAACTAGCGGTATCTGAACATAAAACAACAGTACAAATGATGCTCAAACAAATAACACGAGTAGCTCTCAATAACACGTAATCTAATCGAGATAGCGCCGACACCCCTCAACAACAAATTAGTAGTCACACGAAGCAATCTGTGAATTACAAGTGTAAATAATCCAGAGGACGCCCAACCACCACCGTGGGCCGGGCTTGGGTAGAAAAAAAAACTCGTTAAAATAGCGGCTTAAAAAAGAAAAGCGCTGAAACGGGAAGGCTCGGGTGGTATCGGTTTTTCTCGACGCGGGCGGTTCGTTGGGCGGGGCCGAGCGCCAGTCGCGCGCCGCCGGCCGGCCCGTACGTACGTGTCGCAGCCTCACTGTCCGTCTGTCCCGCACCGTGCACATGTGTGAATTTTCGGCATGTTGATGTCGTCGTGAATTGACAAGATGGACTTTCAGAGTGCAATGGAGACTTTTGCTGAGGCGTGGGCTGCGGCCAACACTGTGAAGTCGGAAGGCCCTAGCGATTTAGCGCAGGTTAGTTTCAATTTTTAGTTGTTTGGGCCTCTTTAAGAGCATTTTTGACATCTCTATAAATAAAAAAAAAATACTCATTATTTTTCTCAGAAATAATTCAAGCAAACGAATCATACTTTGGCCTATATTTGAAATGGAAATAGATTTTCTACAGCCTCATTATATAGGTTTAAAAACTTTATACCAAAACATTTAAAAGTTTAACAAGTAGCGCTGTTTATTCTTAATCATTGATTTACTGTTAAAATAACTTAACACACATTTGGCACTCTCATAATTAATAGAGTTCTCAAAGTTTACATTTATATTTTACAGGTTTTAAAATTAAAACGGTCTATTATTTTTTTAACGGAAGTAGGTAGTAGAAAATTTATATGATACCTAATGATGAACAAGTGATCATTTATGCAGATGGGAAATATTTACACAGTATTTAAAAACTAGTTTTTGATTATAATCTTGCTGAGCTTTAAATGTTTGACCCATCTATTTCTAGGAATGAAAGGAAGGATAAGTAAAAGGGAAGATGACCCTAACAAACCTGAAATAAACAGTTTTGATGATGTACAAGATCTAGAAAACCTTAATTCTCATAATAAAGGTGAACCAGTATTCCTAGTATTCCTAATTGACGCATAGACAATAAACCAAGTTCATCTAGATAACAAATATTCATTAGCATTGAAAATGAAGCCGCAGTATATACTTGCATATATAGGTACTGAGACAATAGGCACTCCGCGGATATTTTCAGCAAGGTCGAATCGCAAATCTATTATATTATTATAATAGATAATTCAAACAACTTTGCCGCTTAGCTGTCTCTTAGAATATACTTGAAAGCAGTTGAACAAATAAATAAAGAACCTCAAGTTGAAGTTAAAGATGATGATGTTGAATCTGTAAATGTGACAGAATTTGATAACTAAGAGATTAAGATAAAAGGAGACAATTAAGTAGAAGAACAAGAACTGTCTGTATCAATTGAGAAATTGGTTACCATACCAGTAAAGAAGATAATCTAGGTTAATGAAACTAAATAAGTTTGACCGTTGGTGAAGAAATTACTTATAATGTAGATAGACTGAAAGCGGAACATAACATAGCTAGAGAAAATGCTAAGATGTAGGTAGAAGTGGCAAAATAATAAATATCAGCGCTAATCAGTTCAAAGTCAAAATAATTATATCCTTCTGTCTATTCATACACGGATCAATATAAGTCGTTGTGTGTGCTTGGATTGTTCTATCGGAACAGATTGGAGGAATGAGTTAAGATGCAAGACAGACTCTTCAATTTGATAAGACTGCAATAAATAATGCAGGATATGAAAAGTTGCCACTAAATCCTGAGGAAGAACAACTGCTACAGAAGAAATTGAACTTTACTAAGAACATTATTAAAACTAGATTTGAGGAGGATAAGTTAATTTCAACAGATTTGGAAATTATAATCTTGGTTATCGTTAAGCCCATAGCTTCTACAATGAAAAATGAAAACATCTTTTTCTTCTTTTATCATAATTGCCGTGATGTCGACTACGCGAAAACGTCATTAACTTTTTTATTAATATTAGTTTATTTGCTGATAACACGAACTTATGTAAGTTTAATGATGACGATTTCGAAGACTCTATTTCTTTGCGATAAGGGAGATTTTCGAATGTCTGTTCGAATGAATGGGCATTGGTCGCGTCGGATGTAACGTTATCCGGACTAAAGCCACGGTTCCTTTTGAAGGGCCCCCATTGATTTACAGTTTATCGGAATTTCGTCTGGTTTATGTGTGAAATCCATACAAACGATATGTGTGTGACATTCTTAATTAGTGCCTGTATTGCGGGCTCGTTACGAATGATCAGCAATTTCTGTCAAATATAAAGAGAGATGAATGTTTAAAGAGCTGGTTAAGACGGATTTAATGGGTCCACAGTTTACTGCAAACGATGCATGGGATAAGTAAATACTATCTCAAACAGAGTCGCCATAATCTTTAACTCTGTAATTACAGACCGTAAAGTAGGTACACTAATACTGTACCGGCTGGCTACCATGTCGAAGGCCTCAGTATAATAACCCTTAATTACCCCAATCGTAATTAAAACCAACAATCATCTTTGAGATCTTTTTCTAATCGCCGCTATTACTGGTATTCTAATCAGCCATACTTGTTTGACAAATTATCATCAGTTTTTATTGGATGAAGAAATTAAAACAAGTTGACATTGCTAATTTAAAACTCATTACCTGGCTTCTGGTCACGCGGAAATCAATTAATAATCCGTAAATGTACAAGTATTAGGAAATATTATACGTAAAAACTAACAGGTGTTTGGCAGAACCTTTTAATATTATTGCCTATGGAGTATGGAGCTAAGGAGAAACAAATAATTATTTGAACAACTTTTGGAAATATAAGATCTATGCATGTTTTATGGCTTTTCTTATAAATACATGTTTTGCTAGTTATCGTGGCTAAACATTTTTTTGTATAAGAAAATTCAGAAGATCATCATTTGTTTGAGTTTTATCTACAAGCGATTCATAATAATACCGATGATACTTTCTTTAATGAAGACAACACAAATCAATAAGAGACAAACAAAAAATAATGGTAAGCAAATGATCTTGTGGGAAACCTGCTTTGCATTCAATCGAATATTTTTCAATTTCAATTTTCTTGAATAACCAGTTAATTACAATTATTTAAAGTAGATAATAATTGGAATTATTTTCCTTCAGCTTTAACTCAATGTGATAATCTAATAAAATCCTTTCTTTAGCTTGATAAGAAAGTAGTTATAGATTTGTACATAAATCGAATACATCATCATCATCTACCTAGCCTTTTCCCAACTATGTTGGGGTCGGCTTCGAGTCAAACTGGATGCTGCTCAATCCCAGCATTTTACATGGAGCGACTGCTTAGCTAACCTCCACAACCTAGTTAGTACTTGGTAATACGATACCTCTTGGTAAGACTTGTCAGATTTTTTGGGACACTGATTACCTGTAATGACTGTCATTTGTAGATCTTTAAATCTACAAATGACAGCCGAGATCAACTGCTTGACGTGCTTTCCGAGGCACGGAGGAGACTGAAAAAGTCTAATACAAATATTATTTATTGCTGCTTGTAACGGTATTAATGATGGTCCGCTGGGAATCACAATGTCAATCGCTGGTCGTCTTTCAATAAACTCATCCGCTCATTCTACTAATAGACAAAGGCATATTTTAAGTAACTCTAAAATATGTACTTGGTTTTTCGTCTTTTGCATGCGGTCTCTCCCGTCATTGCCATCAGGCGGTGCGCGATGGTCCATTTCTCTACGGGGTGTCCTACAGTCCGGAACTGTTTCTGCTCCCGATTTCTGGCTGCAGAAAAAGTGTGATTTTGGAGTAATCTGTTTGAAAAGTCTGATTTGGATCATGGAGTCTCGTCTGGTAGAATGACAAGACTCGGATTCCATTTCTTTCTGTTTTTTAAAACTGAATATCATTAAAGGAAACTTAGGAACATTATTTACCTACTACTTTACCATATTATTGGTTGATCAAAGAAGTTTTTCAGGCCTCCAGTCGCTCGACAAAAGAATGCACTTCTTAGACAAGAATAACAAGGAATTTATCTAAGAAGTGTTTTTAGTTTTTGTGTTCAGTTGAATTTTAGGCACCCAGATAGATGCTAATACTGTTTCTGATCACAATTGAAGTCCACAATGATTAGATTATCAACGGATTTTAAACTGTGACCGATGTCTATTACACTTTGATGCGAATCCAAATTCTATTGGGAAGGCCTTTGATCTTAAATTCCTAATCGGGGTTAGAGGTCCCGTTATAAAAATCTTACAGTGTGACGGACTTATTGAGGAAATAGTTTCAATAGCCGTTTACTAATGAAAAAATCTCAGTTCTTCTGTTTGTTAGATGGCACAGTATTTTTCCTAAATTATGTTGAACTTATAGGGGGAAGATTTTGGCTTCTTTAGCTTCCTTTGTATACTGGATTAACTATCAATTTCTCAAGTATATTTTGGCTTTAGATAACCCGTCTTGCTTCTCTTAGACAGGAATATCTTTTGAATATTCACCTCATCTACATTAAGCTACTTCAGTCAACAAGTTATAAATTGCATCACTGTAACGATGGATAAAATGTTCATAATATTTTACTGTTATCGATATTCTATCATTATCATGCAATCTAAACTGATTATGGTTTACTTAAATAACAATTTAAGTACGAAACTCATTGGCGAACAGGTTTTTCTGCGGTTAGCGTTACGCGAATCAAATTAGGGTGTACGAACACTACGAACTATCCACATTTTTACCTGTAAGGAATCTTGATCTATTTGTTAGTAATTTGAAATCTGTCGTTAGCTGTGGTCGTTGGACATTAAGGTTATTTCAATTTAAGGCTTTGTTGTGCTAACACGTGCCTTCGATTGAGTCCGGTACGATTGTAATAATCGCGCATTTTCCTTTTAGTCTTTTTTTCTGTGTCGCCAAGCTGTCAAGTGCCATTGTGTCAATACCGTTTGACTTATCTGTCATGCAATGTTTAGATCTACTATTGTCGCGTTTAATTTGAAATTTTGAAGTGAACTGCAATACAATATGATGGTTTACACTTCGAACGGGGTAAGTGAAATTTGATTACGTAACTGTAAGCTTTTTAGTATCATAAGCAGATCAATGTGATCTGTGTAACATGATTGAGCAAAACCACAAATCAAAATAGAAGAACATAGGAACCGTTTCTTTATCATTGACTGCGTAATATCCGTAGTTATTAAAGCGTGTCAGTTACAAGTTACAATCGATCAAATGTAGTTCGACTTTTACCGAATAAAACGATAGTGATGTTTATAAATATTCGCCGAGTGAGCTAATCCATTATCGCGGATTATTGTTCGGAGCGATAACTAGCTTACGGGCATCGGCTATGTATTGCTGTTATCGCGTTACGGCTTCGTTCTGGCCAACTTTGATAATAATGTGTGCTATGATTGATTTTTAAATTCGATTCCGATCATACAGCTGATTATATCAGTAAAAAGTCAGCTCTTATTGCAATCAATGGGTGAAAGTGATTACCATAATGTATCGCTATAGGCAACGTGCGTTAAAAAACTAAAGAATTTCACCGCAGTTCTACTATTGTTATGGTTTTTTATCGAAGTGAAAAAAAAATGATTTAGTAAGCTTGTAAAGTGAGCCGATGAATAGATAGACGATCGATTGAGTTGATTTGGTTGTTATAGGTTACTGTGAGCTGGGTGAATAGAGGTTAAGTCGGTAGTTGGTGTATTCTAGCTCTATTGTACTGGTTTTCGCCGTAGAGATAGAGCCTTCTCATTTCTTGAACACTAAGATTTTCTAACAGTTCTCTGAAATGTTGACTTACTTTCAGTTATTACTTTACTGACTATTATATTGAGGCAATTGAAAATTACGAACTCGAAAAACGGTCATAAAGATGACTTCACATTATTTTGTATGTCAATGTTCAGAAAAAAAAAACAAAACAGGGACGAACTTAGGAAATAAATAGCTTATACTCCTCTATTTCTGTTTGTTTGTATTTTTATAGCAAAGAATTTCACAGAATTATTTCTCATTTTCCGCTTTATCTAGTTCAATTAACATGAAGCCTCCGCATTGTTTGCCGATACGTGTACGAACATCTAATTCTAGAAATGTATAACAAAACATTTTCGTGGACCGTTACTGATTCCAGATGATGACTTAGATGTTTCGAAAACGAAATAAAAAAGGGTATAAGCACAATTACGTCTATAGTCGGCTACATAGAAAGTGGGCGCGTGCCACAACTCGACAAAAACTGCTGAGAGGTTTTAGAAGATAAATAATCCGTGCAATTAGACACGTACGGTGTGTCAGGTGAAATATTCCGTGGTTCAATTTGCGCTGGAGTCGACACAATGTGCCGGAGTCAACCTAATTACAGCACCAAGCGCTACCGTTCTCTTTTTGGAGCCTATATCACACCGACACCTCGCCATTATTCGGCAGCTACCATTTTTTTCCAGATCATATCTAATGTAATAATGTTAACTTCATATTTTACACATTTTGTCGCAGCGTGAGAAAGGTCATTGATCATAAGTTCCGTGAAATGAACATTACCTACGGATGCGCAGGCCGCCATTGAACGCAATTGATTGGATATTTTTTCGCTGGCTCATAAAATAATCTAAGTGTATGCTGGAGTATTCGGCGTCGTTGGCGCGGGCGGCACGCGCTGCGCTCGCGCCGCTTACGTCGCCGGTAATAGGCTCCATCTCGCGGATAAAGCAGCGACACCGTTACCTTTCTCAAATCACGTACACTATTGTAATATCCAATCGCTCAGAAATGAGATTGCGGCTAACAAGTTATTTACATTGACGTTTTAATATCGACACCGACTGAAAAAACTATTTAAAAAGGTAATTATAATGTGGTGTCTGTAATAGCCACCGTACGCGCCGGCACGCTGCCTTTGTGACGTAGCTAAGCTCCGAGATTAATTTTGGCGGCACAATGAACCAGTTTATAGTCAATAATACAAGCTTTAATAAGTACCAGTTGCGATATTTGTTTGTCAGTTTGTCAATTGTGAAGTTTCGAAAGCGCGCGACGTGCCTGCTCGCGGTGCTCCAGGGGCTGACTCGATAGGATCTTTATTACGCTCGTTTTTTGAGAGAAAAAAATGATTAATATAAGGGATCGGCGCGGACGGATAAGTAGTTGAGATTGACGGAATGATGCGAGGTCTGTGACCGGGTGAGGGCGGGGGCGGGGGGAGCGGGGCGCTGCGAAAAGCCGCGAGGCCGCATTGCGTCGGCGCAGCCAAAAACTAACCATAAATTACTGGCTACTTGCTGGACCGCTGCTCCGCAGTCGCTGCACCGCTGACTGCGACACGCGCGATACTTTTTTGCCGCTCCTTCGATCCTGTTACAACGTAAACTTCTCACGGACATCAGATCATTATAGGCATATCTTTAAGAAATTGCTCTGAGTAATGACGTTCGAGAATTATGAGTTACTGCTGGTCGTATTTCATGAGAAGTTTCGTATTAAGACATTGTCATCTTAATCGTGACTCGAATGATGTCAAAGCCAGTTTTTGTTCGATGCGTTTCCTAAAATTACCTGTTACTGTTGTGGGGGCCCTCATCTTCTTATTAATACCTAACTACCATCCTTTTACGAAAAGAAGCTGAATAAAGACGAGTACGAACTCATAAATGTGGAATTTCGGTAGCCCAGGGCTTGACAGGGGCGAATTAGGAGTTTGCAAATGCAGTTTACCGTCGTAACGTATCCTTAAGTGGTAATACGATGTTTTTGTTTATTTCTGTACTTATTAAGATTTTGACTCTCGATTATTTTATATAAACTTATTCATGTTGGGAAGATTTATAATCGCGCGTTCGAGCTGTTGTTGAATGGAAGCCCTCTGTTGTTACAATTAATTCACTTAGAGACATGATAAAAATCTTTAATCTAAAGAATAGTCTTGTACAGTAGAGTTGTCTAATCAAGTCGAGTATAGTAAAACTAAGAAAGAACGGCTACATTACATAAGATAAATAATCCCTCCCTAAGTAATATTCAACTACAATCTAGTTAATTTGACCACCAGGAAACTCGGAAAACTGTGGTAACGAACACGTTCAAGTCCGCCCCTGTGTTAAGTTAAGGGTGCGTGCAAATCGTTGCGAACGCCTACAAAGTATAAATATGTTGACGTGTGAGGATCCCCGACGCTGTAGGCGATCATGATATCGGTATTTAATAATAATACATAAGTAGCCAGTGTTAATACCCGACCCAGGTCCCTTCAAAAACGATGCCATGCTTTGACAAGAAATAATCGTCCGTAATCGTCTGGTGTTTCCATAATAATACGAAAATAAAATAGCAATGCGGCGGGTGCGCCGCTACTCCTTAAATATTCATTATACAGAATGTATCAGACAAAGAGTGGCCGCTGCCCGCACTGCCCGCCTTTCTCCAAGGGAAGGCGACGCTCACTCTAGCGATTACGCGTTTTTTTTGCCCCCCTCATTATGCAGATTCTGGCGAAAAAGGAATAAATTTAATAACACGCGTTCGTGCGCATGCGTTATCGAACGCACTTGTTTCTGATAATCTGCGCGCGCGGCTTCGCGCAATTACAGTCGGCCAGGAGAGCTCTGCGCCCGCGCACCACGCCGCCACGCACACAATACGTTTTTAATTTTCAGTTTCATAATGTCTAATATGCTACCATTCACGAGCAATGCAAGCTTAAGTTACTTAATCCGTCAAAAATGAAAGGTGTATTGCATTTGATTATTCGCTTACCGTAATTGAAATGATACGGTTGTTTCACTACAATGGATTGATACCTATTATTTACTTATGTTGCATGATTAACAGCGTAAATGAGATTGCAGCTTGACAAATATTTTCTGAGTAATACTATTTCTGGGTTACGAAATTGAGTTTTTTCATGGTAACCGAATGTAGAATCTATCTACTTGTATTCAAAACGTAATTCCCAACTGAAAAGTTCCCCAGTAAATACGCGTGTGGAAATGCATGTGTGTCTTCGGCTTGTGGCGGCCTATTCAGGATAATCTCCGCACCTGAGGAGTGCAATTAATAATGGGCGGGAGAGCTTACATCTCGTGGGATCTGCAAACTCTACTAAAGATTACTACTCACACGTACACACGAGGGTGGAAAATTAATTCGGTAATCACTCAATTACTAATACAATGAGGCAGTGTAATTTATGTACTTAGCGTATGTAGTAGATAAGTAGCATGGAAACCAATTATTGTTTCTAAAACAATAATTGTTAATTCAATGAATAAAACTTGTTAATAAAATGAATTGTTTATTCGCTGTTCAATCGCCAGCAATTACTGTTTTTGATTTAGGAATTTAAGAGAAAATATAATTGAGAAAATTATCGTATCAAATTCTGATAAGAAATCCGTAAAATATAATGAGAATTTTTGTGGAAGGTATTGTCTCGTTATTTAAGGATTGTGGATGGAATGGCGAGTGGTCGGAGACGCGGGGCCGTCGGATGGGTGTCCAAGTGGCGGATCAAGTCAAAAACAGCCAAAAACTGGCCCCGCGCCTTAGCCTTGAATGGTTTAGCCCTCTGGACACGAGCAAATAGCTGACGTGGCCCGCGGCAGCCGCGCCTTGCATACACAATGTGCGAGCACCGAGACACAAGTGCAGTAGAGACGACGTGCGCTCGACTTTTTCGACGGTTCACATTCATTCGCTGAAAGTCTTCACACTATTTGCCGTCTAACCTTACAGATGATCGATATTGATTGTTTATCCTGATCTACAAAAGGCAATCACAACGGTTTACTATGATTACTGCTCAAACGGAACAATGACGATGTGAGATACGTCAAAATCGGCCGGTCGTCAATCGCTCGGACAACAATGCGTGTCTAGACGGAATAATCTATTAGAAATACTCATCTGAAATCAAATACGAACAAAAAACGCCTTGTCTAGCTTCTATAGATTGTCTTGATGAGAGTGTTATCGACAATGACGTCTTATTTTCGTTACAATTTTATTTGCATGAAATCGTCTCGATGGTCGGCTGTAGCGGGGCCAGTAATGGAGTATTTCGTATTTGCTTCATTTTTTATTTTTTGCCGGTTCGATTACGCGAACGCGATCTCCTCATCATTCTCGGCGAAATTCGGGAGCGTCTCACCCGTCGGCCGTCGAGCCTCGAGATATTAATTATTGATTGACGATAAAGTATGCGTAAATAATGTCTGCACGATATGTTTATAATCTGACTTTTTTCATTGCTCGTATCGATGAAATTTGATAGGGACTGGTTTATCATGAAAATTATAGTTTAGCCTTCCTTCATACGTTGTTGCGTACTTTCGAAGAATCTTCAATTAAACCGTGCTCAGCTCGGATTCCTGATCTTTAAAGCAATATTTATTAATTACTTTATTTTTTGCTTTCGAATTTCAGTCTTTATTCTCTCTCTATAACGTTTCAGACAATAAGTTTGAAGTACTTTCAACGAGGTCCTTAGCCAAAAATACGCCAATGATTGCTATTCACTGATATAATCACCGTAGTTAGTTAACAATAGGTTGTTTAATTATTGTTTAAAACTCCTTTTGGTCACACAACGTAGCGTCAGCTGTCGCTGCGCTGGCGCAGCCTGAAGAGCTCGAACACCCCACTTTTAATCCACGCTTAGCAAAAGTTACGGGACTGACTACTGTTACTGGGAACTAAGCACTTTTTCTTAGTTCACATGTTAACTATGCGGTGGCGTTGGCAGTCGGTACAGGTAGTCAGTGGCCCAAAAAGTCTGACAACCAGTCTTACCAAGTGGTATCGTAATACCCAGTTCTAACTGGGTTGTGGAGGTCAGATAGGCAGTCGCTCCATGTAAAATACTGGTATTCAGCTGCATCCAGTTAGACTGGAAGCCGACCCCAACATAGTTGGGAAAAGGCTAGGCAGATGATGTTTTTCGTAAGTTGGGTCAAGTGACGACTGCATAATAGATTTTTCAGTTACTGAAAGCTGTCTTGGAATAAATTATGACATTATAAAAACCTGATAAGTTCTGTATCTGCTCTCAAAACGGTGAAGGAAAACATCGTGAGGAAACCGGCATGTCCTAGAACCATAAATTCGAAGACATGTGACATCTACCAATCCGCACTGGGCCCGCGTGGTGGATTATATAGCCCATTCCCTCTCATAGAGAGGAGGCCTGTCCCAGCAGTGGGAACATTAATAGGCCGATGATGATGATGATGATGATGAAGTTCTGTATCGCAATTTCGCACCTTTTAACTTATGTCCCTATAATTTAAGTCCCAATTTGGTGGACACGGGACTCGCTTAATGTGCCTGAATATGGAAAACCATAATTCAACAGTTTACAATCCCATTCGTTTACGATCGCGATATGCGAAAAGTAACACTACACAAGGTTGACGCCGGAAATTCCTATAACTTCATAATTATCCGATCGTTATTTCGCAGTTAACATTACGATTACTCGAATCGCGTCACTGCATATTTGTGGCATAATTACGAAGGTCCATGGTTTTCGCTGTGGCGAGTTAAGTGCGTGTATTGTGTTTAAAACAAAAGGGGCTGTAGAGACTACTAGAGTTTAATTTTGAAGTGAGAGTTAGTATTTGAATTGGTTTTAATCGCGGGATAAACAATGGGGAGGGTGCAGTGGTGCATGGAGACACGCCCTGCACATGTGTGCTTCAACTGTGCTGTGGACTGATGTACACCGGCCCGCGGTTTTGTTCCTGTCGTTCTTTTTCACAGAATAGATGAGTGTCGTCAAGGGCTCGTGATCGCATAATTACAGCCATGTGACTCATTACTCTTTTATTTTATGTCACAATTATGTTGCTTTACGAGTTCAAGTTTTTGGCGAATGAATGCAATAAACACTCAATGAAATTCCATTGCTTATTATCGAATCGACGCATTTAATTTAAAATTCTTTACAATTATAGAATTGTGCGTTGTTACTGAGCTCGATTTTAAACCAATTCAAATAGAACAATGGCCACTATTAATCTTTATCACTATAATCTACTCATGTATTATTTACTCGAATGTTACGGTTGCGATAGTATTAGATTATCGATTTTATGTCACACAAAAAACAACTGCATAATAAGGCGCATGTAAATTGTATGTGAACGAGTTATCCCTCCGCTGGGGGGTGACTGATGCGAAACGCGTGAGCAATCATTGCGATCGACTCCCGCGCAGGGAATTGACGGAAATACACACACACCTAAACGCACAACACACCTTTAGCACACACGCCCACGCAACCCTATGTACATATTAGTAATCCATTGTCTATGCAAATAAATATTAATACAGCAGACGCGATAAGTATGCAACTCTGTTTTCCACACTTTTAATCGTATTTTTGCGGGAATACAGGGCAATAACACAACACCATAAACTGTATTTTTACTTCATGGTAATATGCATTATATCGTTAATGGGGTATTAAGTATAACTATCTATGCAGATAAGTTCGGGTAATGAATTTAACGCTTCTGATAACATCTGCAACTGTAACAAAGACATGCGTGCAGTGAAACGTTGTCATGTGTGCGTACGCGCCACTTGTCGTGCACTCCCACGCACACCAACACATAGGTACCAGGTTTTTTTCGAATGTAATAATTGTTTCGGTAAAGGAAGTTGCGGATACAAACGGAAAGTAATAACGAAGTTTTGACCGCACGCAATTGATATTACATTCTAAAGTGCATAAGTATGTGGTTTAATAAGGCCGGTGATTCTGATCTAGCTCACTCAGACGCTAATGTTATTTCATGCGAAAGTGTAAATAGCGTTACCGTTCTATGTAGACCATAAAATGCTATTAACAAAGCTCGAAAGATATGGTATCAGAGGTAACGTACTTAATCTGATAAAATCTTATTTGGAGAATAGAAGGCAAATTACACAAATTAGCAAAGTAAATATGAAGACCAAAACTGAGGTAGTCTACTCCTCTAGCTCTAGATTATTGTCATGTGGTGTGCCGCAGGGTTCTGTGCTGGGACCATTACTTTTTATCTGCTATATTAATGACTTTCCCCAAGTGATCGAAAATCAAATGTCACTATTTGCCGACGACAGCACTGTTATTTATGATTCTGGCACTACAAAAGAAATCGAAGAACATGTAAACAATAGCCTTATTCCTATTATCGGCTGGTTAAATGCTAATAATCTTAAAATAAATCTAACCAAAACAAAAGTTATGAATTTTAGAATTAGACATAAAGAACAATCACAGTTACAAATAAACTATAAAGGGAATGAAATAGTTGAATCTAGTGTTACAAAATTTCTTGGACTGCATATTGATAATGACATGACATGGAGGACTCAAATTGAAAGTATTTGTGGAAAGCTGAGCAGTTTTTCATATGCTCTTTATATGCTGGGTAAAGTTGCCAATAAGACTGCCCTACTAGCAGCTTATCATGGTTATGTCGCCTCAGCTCTGCGGTATGGCCTCATATTCTGGGGTAATGCCCCTAAGGTTCAAGAAGTACTTGTAGCACAGAAAAAATGTATCCGAGCTATTTGTAAAATAAAACAAACAGAATCGTGTAAACCACATTTTCGTGAGCTAAAAATATTAACTTTACCGTCACTGTATATTTATGAAGCCTGTATTTTTATAAAACACAACATTAATTTATATAGATTTGTAGAAAGTAAACGCCGTTCAAAAAAGCTGCAGGTATTAGCAACAAAAACACAATTTTATAGCAAAAGCTTTTATGCAATGGCTCAAAAACTATATAATAAATTACCAGGACAAGTTGTCTCAAGTGTGAACATTAACGAATTTAAAAGAAATTTATTCAAATTGTTAAATAACAAAGTGTATTATTCTGTTGACGATTATTTAAATGACAAATTTTAATTCTTTCCAAATTGAATCTGTTTTTATGTTATGTGAAAATGATAAATTATTTTGTTCATCTTGATTATTTTTCTATTAATTAATTATTGGCATTGACATTTTTATTTTGTATTTTTCGTCCCTTTTACTTTATTTAATTTGACATCCTATCTAATTTTGACTTGATCTATAATTATTTGTGATTTTACGTTTGAATTGTTAAATGTAATGTATTTTGTAAAAAAAAAAAAAAAACAAGGTGATTTTTTGTATGATGATCCTGATCCTTTGATATTTTGTATGCCATTTGGCGGGGCACAGCTCGGATCTTACTTACTATAACATCTTCTGCATGTAACCTGTGTTCACGAAATAAATAAATTTGAATTTGAATTTGAATTTTACGATTCATGAGCACGGACGATAGATAAGCTTTCAAAAAATTATTATCATGGAGTAAACGAAAAAAATTGTAATTACGGGGAGTTGCGTTAGAAATTGCATACATTTACTCACGCATCGGTATTAAGTAATTAATTCGCCGCCCGCCTCGCGCTATCGGCCGACGATCTCGCAAAACGCTCTCATCGAACGTACAACAATCAAAGCTCCGTTGTCTACTGTGAAAACAGTAGCGGCACGAATATAATTTGCGGGTTGCGGGTAGTTGGGAAACTCGTCACAGTCGCGCGACTCGTCCATCGATTTATCGGCGGATGCGTCGCCGATTAACATCGCAGGACTGACCGTTACACAGGGTAAGTTTTTCGCGAGAAAAAAAAAAGCACAATTATAATAATGATTGTCCTAGTATGGGATGGCCAGCGCTTGTTTATGCAAATGTATTTACTAATTAAGAGGGAAATAATTTTCAATGTAGTTTGCATGTTGTTGAACGATGGAAAAAAAACTATGCAGTTTCTCGATGGGGTACCGACTGTCGACCCGATCATTGTCACTGGCATACATAATTAGTTGCTAGAGTTGACTGATCTATTGTAATAGCAATATCGATGACCGGTCATTGATCGTATCGACCCTAATACGCATCGACGTACACCCGTAGATGTTTATCGATATTTATTTTATATCGATCCCTAAATTACGGAGTTGCGCCCTAATCTGAATTGATGCATTTCTTGGGAACAATTCTTAGTCCGTTACGCATTATAAGTCCCTTGTTTGTCGAACTCTAAGGCTTTTTAAAGCGGCTTAAATGTGAATAGAGGGCCGGGAAGTGAAGTAAAGGGTTCGTATAGAATGCCGGTTATCGCGTACTTAATCTCAGCGAGCAAATTAGGATTAATTGAACTTTTTCCTTTTAGTATACTGAGCGTCTTTGTGTTCGTGCGTAATTCGTTCAACGTGTCACTCGGGGAAATATATGGAGTGAATAATAATATAATCGAATAAAAGTTGCCTTCGGTTTCAGCTTTGAATAGGTATTTAAAGGATCCTTTTATTGAAGTAGGTTTAGTATATCTCTAAGTTATTTGTGTCATAGATTAAACGTGCCTAGAGTGCATGATTGCACTCTAAAACTAGTAATCATTAGATTAGATAATGATAGCAATTAATGCTTATTATGCTACTGGTTTAGCAAGTCATCAACATTCATAGACAATCATTAGTAATGAGTATTTTTAAACATATACCTCATTGTTGTGTAATAGGAAAGTTGATGGAATTGCATTGTTTCTGAACTTGCCAACGTTTGAACCGTTACTTAGTTATCGAGTTAAATGTTAATGTTAACTTTTATGAAGTGTGGGGTTGTACTTATGTGTAATTATGAGCGCTGTAAAACCAAAGTCACAGTAAATATTTTAGCACAACTATGTAATAAGAAGGTTCGGTCTTGACTTGCAAATCTTGCCTGCTCTGCGGAAAATAATATTTCTAAAATCATTTGTATTATTAAGGAGCCAACCCTTGTATGTTTTTCTTGCACCGCGCACCGTTTACTTTTCAATATTTTCCACTGCTTCATTAGCTACAGTATCGCCGTCGACTGCCCACGGCTTCCACGGAACCAACCTAATAGGACAAGCATTCACGCTATTCACCGCTTCACCATTTTCAACGTCTCTGCAGAAAGTGATTCAGCTGCAGTTACAGTACCACCCATTGCTACAGTATCATCTTAATACACAGGTTGCTGGCTATTTGCATTTCCGTCTCAGAGCGGATTGTACTTATCAATCTGGATGCCCATCGCATCTAAACCGCGTTCAAAAGCTGCCAATGTCTTAATTACCCAGGAATATTGATACTGGCAGCTTGAACGCTGTTTAGATATTCGTATGCTAATCGTTCGGATATGTTTGTCAAATTCGATTGTTTTCGCTTTTTTCATAAAGGTTCTAAATTCAAACTGATACGGAGAGATTGTGAATCACACTGATAGCTTTAGACCAGCCAGTATCCTGCTATGTCTGCAGTTCCATTGATCTTTTTTCTTTTTCTTCTCTCCAAGTGCGTGTCAGCCACTCTTTGAGTTCCACGCACAGTGCGTCAGTATTAAGGGGCGAGGGGGTAAGTATCTATAACCCGATGGCGGTTAGGATCCCTCAGGTGTGACGCGACGGAAGCCCGCTATCATTAAGCTACCCACATGTAGTGCGTACACGCACACACGCATGTCGTGTTTATGCGATGTCCTTGTGTGTTCGAGATGGGTCGGATTATGCAATGAGCTTTTTGTTGATGTAAAAGTTTTGTGCAATTTAGTTTTAGTCGTTGGCCGTTTTTGAGCATTGTCCATGTTTTAGAAGGCTGGTTCATCATCAACATCTGCCTAGCCTTTTCCCGACTTATCTTGAGGTCGGCTTCCAGCCTAATCGGATGCAGCTGAATACCAGTATTTTACATGGAGCGACTGCCTATCTGACCTTCAGATCCCAGTTAGGTCTGGGTAATAAGATACCCCTTGGTTATAAGACTGGTTTTCTGATTTTTTTCCAGTAACGCTCATAGCTTAGGCTTTTAGACTTTTTGGACTACTGACTACCTGTTACGACTGTCAAAGATCTACAAATGACAGTCAGGACCAACAGACGAGGCACGGAGGAAACTCGGTATGTAAGGGTGGCAGGTATGTAGGCAAGCACGGCTTAACCTAAAGATCGACCGGAGCGGCTGTTATTATTTAGCCACGAGTTCCGTCAGGAGGCTGGTTATTCCCTGTTATTTGAGCAGTATTTTCGAATATCTGTTGATTACCTATAATACCTATTAAAGCTTCCTGAATGTTGTTTCACGTGAAATGAGTAATTTTCAATGGATTTAAGAATCTAAAAACTAAAACTTATTATGAGTCTGTTCACAATGTTTTAATTCTATAAAACTATTGTTAGAAAATAATATGTAAAGAAGACCTTCCAAAATGTTCTCGGTTATTCTTTCTCTTTTATTTGATCTTGTAAGTTGTAACATACTCTCGGTTTGGGTGGAACCAAGTATTTCTACCTAGAATCGAAGTCCATCAATAATTAAATCTACTTTCTTCCTCCTTTTTTTGCTATCTTTTCTTCATCTCCCACATCAAGGAAAACACGCATATCCTCTTTGAAAAGTCTAATCCTTCATCAACAACAGTTAAAACAAAACTCGTCCCATCTAATCCTGACCTGTACTCACATATCCGTGGATCCGGGGCGACACAGCCCGCTACCCACCCGGCGAACAATAAAATGTGTTTGCGACTAAATATTACTATTTTCACTGCGTTCCGATACACTTAATCACCTCGAATTGATTCGTTTTTGCACTGTCCTGAATTCTTTACTTGCTTTTTGCACTGTCCTGCGTTCAGCGTATGGTCATGGACATTTTTTTTACGGCTGGCAGCCGTTTTCCTTTTCTGTTTTTGCAATTTTATCAATTTCTTTACATACAAGTTTTCCCTTCTTGAGTTTTCTGTCAATAAACGTCTCCTTGCCATCGTAAGGGATGCAAGGATCTGTAGGTCAAGAAAGTTTATATCGTTTTCACTTTTCGCGGACCCAAAAAGATCGGCCCCTGTTTTAAATACCTTAGCTTTGAAGTTTCTCTTTTTCATCGAAACCTACACCTGAAAACTTCGTCCTTTCGAGTACCAAATAACAAAATTATTTTCTTTACTTGTGCCTAATTGTTTCTTTAACTAACGTTTATATTGTTTACACAACAGAAAAAGGTCCGTCGCGCGTCGCCTACAAGGTGTCTGCAATTAGTCGGCTATCGTCTGCGATATCTATGTAATTACCTATTACAGTTCCACCCCATCTTTCAATTACTCCACCAATCACTATACTTATTACAACCATCCGACACGAACAGTCTTTTAAGATACGCCCACATGAGGAATTCTTTCTAGAGTCAAAAGTCGAAGTCCATCTGAATCTTAAAATGTGTTCGCAAACGCACCAACATATTAAGCACAGGGATTAAATTTTCGTCGATTTTGTCAACTTTTTGTACCGTTGACACACCTCTACAAAAGCTACTATCGATCAAGACTTTCTCTTTGTTCATTTTATTGTAATACTCGGTATCATATCCACACCCAAGTATTAGATTCTGTATTGTAAATAAACGACGTTATTTTTCATTGTGAAAAATTGTAAAGCCCAAACTTTTAGCTATTTATGCACATTAATTAGGTAATTTGAATATTTATACAGATTATCCTCTTGAATTGTCAAATAGATGATTTATCTTGTGATGTCACATACATTGTTAGTGGGAGACAAATTAGCTTCGAGTGTGCCATCTAATTAATACGAGATGCGTAGGATTAAAGCGGGTTTTTGTTCGATACGTGGTCACACTTCAATGTTAGTTTGTTTAAAATTTCAAATTCTGTTCGCTTCGTTGTTATTCCCTTAAGGTATGCATCGCGTTCTACTTTTTGTTGGGGGAATCAATCAGTATCAACAGGTGCATTGGTATTATTTACGGCTTTTCCGCAGTTGTTTTTCCGATCAGCATAGGGTGTGTTTTTCAATGTCCGTTCACTCTATTGCACAGCATATTGTGTGCGAATTTTCAATTTCTTACCTCCTATTTTTGTTTTGAATGTTCTATTAACTGCCTCACCATTATCAATCATTTAAATTCCCACTATCATCCAAACATTAATCCAATCTGCATCTCCCCCATCAAAGTGTACTACTACACGAACGTCACCACTTAAACTTGGTAACCTGTCCATGGCGGAGTCCTTGGCGACCCTTCTGCGACACAATTCCGTATGTGCTGACATCAGAAGCTCGGATTGCCGATAGCATAAGTGGCTATATTTAGAATCTGTGCTACTGATTAATGGACGTTTTAGTGGGGCGTGTGTCGGTTATGGCTAAGTCATCTCCGTCCGCAATTGACACCGTAACCCCCAGGCTTTAAGACTATCTTTCATCACCACCAATTTAGCAATTGTCTACGAAATATAGGAATCAATCGTCATTATTTATATTTGGGTGCTTGTATGGTGGGGATTAATTTGCCTGTTGAGTTGTAGAGGTTTTTTACGTGGCCAGTTTTCGTTAAAAAACTCGGGTGTAGGAGTATTTAAAGTATTTCTTAATTCTTGCCTTAACATAAGCGTTTGTTATAAAACTCGTAGTTTTAATTGAAGATCTGGAATAAAGTGTACTTTTCTTAATGTTTACCAGGAAAAACTAGAAAACCAGATTTCTATCGCCCGCAAATCAGTCTTAATATCGCCGCACTTTTGTTGAATTCCTATTAAGAATCAAGAAGGTATCTAATTCATAGCATAAAAGTGGTCGTATATCATTCTCGTCATAACTAACATGCTTAATTAGGCAGTAGCATCGGGCGGTTGGAACGCACAGATGAATAAAGAAATGACAATTCTTTTTCATTTTATTAATATGCAAAATTGATACCGGACGCAAGTTTAAAGCGCGGAGCGAGGAAATGGAATAATTGATTAATATTGCTTTTGTCCGCAAGGTTTGCTATATAAGTCACTCAATAAGGACTACTTTTAAAGTCACGTAGTCTACAAATTAGACTTTTTCAGGAGAACTATTAATTTTCGGTTTTTTTTTTATGTTATCTGAATTTTAACGAGAATTTTTGCTGTCAGTATCTTGATATTGTGCGTTCAGTGTTGTTACTAACACAGTGGTCAGGAAATAATCATTGTGGTCAGGGCAGGACCTAGTTGGTCAATGGCATTCCGTATGGCAGGGTATGTATGGCAGGGTATACTTATATGCAAATTGAATGTTGTATGCTTTACTTGGTTTTGCTTTTTTTCACTTAAACTTAACCTTTAACCTTGGTAAATGGATATCCTGGAAATATGTTTCACGATAAATCTCTAGTGAGTTTATGTTGGCACCAACTTTAATTCATTGAATATAAGTATATATACTACTGAATAAATAAATAAATAATAAATAAGATATAGAGTTTAGATATCTTGATTTTGTGATTGGTTAGCTTACTTACATCAATAAAATTCTAAAGAATTTTCTTTCAGCGATAATTGCTAATACCATTTAAGGGTGAACTATTCGCTAGCCGCTCCACACTTCCACCAAGCACATTATCTGCAATTACTATGCATCGCACGGACGTCGTGCTAAACATGTTAGGCACACGAGTTTAGTTAATAGTTTACGAGCCATTTTTACTATATTTACCAATATCACATGCCCCATAGAATACCTAATACAAAAACCGGCCAAGAGCGTGTCGGGCCACGCTCACTGTAGGGTTCCGTAGCTTCCCAGACCATTAAAAATACCAACATTTTTCGTCAGCAAAAATAACTTTGTTTTTCATAGTATTTGTATGAAAAACAAAGTTATCATTTGCGTTTTTTTGAAAAAGTGCTATATAACTCAAAAACTATTCAACTCATCAAGTTGAAAATAATTTTCCTAGAAAGTTCATATAAAGGTCTACTTCTGTGATTTTTTTCATATTTTTTAAACTTATGGTTCAAAAGTTAGAGGGGGGGGGACACATTGTTTTTGACTTTCGGAGCGATTATTTCCTAAAATATTAATATTATCAAAAAATGATTTTAGAAAACCCCTATTCATTTTTAAATACCTATCCAACAATATATCACACGTCAGGGTCAAAATTAAAAAAAAAATCGCTCCCCACTTTACGTCTGGGGGAGGTACCCTAATAAAAATGTTTTTTTAAATTTTTATTTTTGCACTTTGTCGGCATGATTGATATACATATTGGTACCAAATTTCAGCTTTCTGGTGCTAACGGTCACTGAGATTATCCGCGGACAGACAGACAGACAGACATGGCGAAACTATAAGGGTTCCGTTTTTTGCCATTTGGCTACGGAACCCTAAAAATGGAAACACAATAAGACTAATTTCCTACTAATGATCTAATACCTATTCATTTATACCAGATGCATAGTTTTCCATCATTTTAAATACCGACCGTTTGCGATAATTGTCTACATTTTACATTAAACCTAAATAGGTTTAAGAAAGTAGACTGTGATATCGAGATTTAATTAAGATCTAAGATTGCGTAGAAATAGCTTAGACGACATTTATCGCGTTTAAATAATGAACAATATACTAACGTGGACCTAAATAATTACTTCGAATGTAACTAGTTCTAGAACTCAATTTTGTCGAAGTAGATTATGTATTGTACGCATCGTTTGTGTTTTCTGAGAAAGTTTAAAGGAGGCAGGAGTTACTTTGTAGTGTCGAAGAACTGTTAGGATGACATGGTCGCCATAGGAATTGCAGCGAGATCGTCTGTCTGGGAAAAGTCGGCCCATCTTGTCGAAACGTAACGCGTTTTGCATTTCGCTTGCTGCGTACAAATATCCCTATTTGCGGTTTAGAGTTAGAACAATAGATTACTGGGCGACGTTGTACAATCGTCCAGTTATCTGTACCGACCGGCGGATGCGATAGTGGTAATAGCGGTTACTATCGAGCAGATAGATTCGGCTCCTATCGACCCTACATGGGAATTTATACTCGTGTGTATGTGTACAAGCGTAATATAGTTGTTTCGTTACACGAAATGTACCATAGTTTGAGATAAGGAGCCATGGGTTTATGATCCCTGTCAGCAACATGTTTCGGAGATTAAATAGAAACAATAAAGTGGAAATGGTCGCGATATTTCATAGGTATTATTTACAATGTTACTGTGTTTAGTGTTGTTTGAGTTCCTTTATTCCAGAAATAACAAACACGTGCTTACCTACTCGGTATCCATTAATTCTGTTTTAACTAACAATATTAACTTTCGATAAGTCAAAAATCAAAATCAAAATCAAAATCAAAATCAAAGCATTTATTTCAAGTAGGCCAGTTACAGGCACTTTTGAATTGTCGAAACAAAAATGAACATTTAAAGTAGCTACAGTCCCAGTCACAAGACATAAAAACTGTGAAAGTACTGTAGTTGCCCATTCCCTAGCGTAGATCTCTATGGAGAAGAACGGGCAAGAAACTCCATGGACACTCTTTTAAATCAAAATATTGTTACAAAATCTTGGTTACATCATTCATGTTGAGATGGTATATTATGTGAGAACAATGTAGCAAGATGTGCACGTTAAAAGTGTCCATAGCAAAACAAAAATAAAATACAACTCAAAAACAAAATAATTCAAATAAACCATGGCGACTAAGAGATGACCAGTCACAACTGACAGCGCCCGTTCACGAACATGACGCATGGATCAGCACCATTCAGCTCAACCATTTTGAAGGGAACTAAATGGTCCGACACACGCGCCACCATCAGCGAGACATTTGAGAGAGCATGACATACTCTCAACCGCCAGGGCACATTCAAGTCAAGAACTGCCGTAGGTTTCCAGTGAATGATAGCTTACTAGTACATAGTACTCACACAATATAGGCTATGCGATTATATAATACTAACATTGAATCTATACAATGCAAAGATAAGTTTGTACAATCTTCAGCAGCTCCAACAATACCATTTAATGCTATCATTTTTTGCGCCCCTGTCCATGTGGAGCAGGACCAGCATTAAGCCAAGCATTTTTATCAGCGATATAATCGCTCAACTTGTAATATGCTTGTTTACATAGTGTGCGTTTAACGCATGTTTTAAATTTCGTCTCATTCAGTTCAAGAATACTTTGTGGAATTTTATTATAGCATCTCAAACAGTACCCCATGAAAGATGAGTCTACTTTAGCGAGTCTAAAGCCTGGCTGAACTAGTTGGTCCCTATTTCTAGTACTGTAATTGTGTCTGTCACCTCTTTTACCAAAAAGATGCAGATTTTTTCTGACGTACATTATGTTTTCGTAGATGTATTGGCAATGAACCGTCATGATGCCAATATCCTTAAATAGTTCCCTTAGAGAATCGCGCCTACGAAGATTATATATGGCTCTGATGGCTCTTTTCTGCAGAATAAATATAGACTCAACATCAGCAGCCCGTCCCCATAGCAAAATACCGTAAGACATTATACTATGGAAGTAACTAAAATAGACCAGTCTAGCGGTATCTACATCAGTGAATTGACGGATTTTTCTAATGGCATATGCTGCTGAACTTAAGCGCCCCGCAAGCGATGTTAAATGAGAACCCCATTGTAGCCTTGAATCAAGCGTAAGCCCCAGGAAAACAGTTTTATCTACGAATTCGAGTTTCTCTTTATTCAATATTATCTCACAATCACTACTTTTAACATTCGGTAATGAAAATCTTATGCATTTAGTTTTCTTTTCATTCAATACCAAATTGTTTGCTGTGAACCAATTTTGGACCTGAAGTAGGGCATTATTCACTTCATCTAGATTTTGGGCCCGTCTATTTATCTTAAAAATTAGGGAAGTGTCATCAGCAAATAGCACCATATTTTGTGGTTGGTTTTTCAATAAATAGGGTAGATCATTTATATAGACTAGAAAAAGGAAAGGACCCAATATTGAGCCTTGCGGAACCCCCATTTTTACTTTCAAACCCTGTGAATTGACACCATTTATTTGAACATGTTGTTTTCTATCACTCAAATAAGATTTTACCAGGCTAAGTGCAAGTTTACCTAGTCCGTAATGCTCCAGTTTCAAAAGTAATGTGTCGTGATTTACGCAGTCAAAAGCTTTGGACAGGTCACAGAAAATTCCTATTGCGTCTTGGGACTCTTCCCACGCAGCAAAAACGTGCTTTAATAAGGTTACACCGGCGTCAGTTGTACAACGTCCCTTGGTGAAACCATACTGTTGATCATGTAAGATTCTGTTGGTGTTAAAATGATAGAGCATTTGATTAAGCATTACTTTTTCAAAAACCTTGCTAAAAACTGGTAACACGGATACAGGTCTATAATTATTGGCATCTTTACTGTCCCCGGATTTGAAAAGAGGTATGACTTTACTGTATTTCATTAAATCAGGGAACACTCCTTGGTCTACACATGAATTAAAAATTAAAGCTAAGTACGGGGCTATGGTCTCAAGTATAGATGTACAAACTTTGATAGACATTCCCCATAGATCTTCGGTCAGTTTGATTTTAATTTGCCGGAAAGCTTTAATAACTGTCATAGGGTTAATGTGTTTAAATTTAAATTCAGCCAGGCAGCCAGATACATTCGCCTTTAATAAGCCAATTGAGATTTCAGGTGAGGAATTAAGGGCCTCCGTAGTTTTTATTGGTATATCGGTAAAGAAATTTACAAATTCTTGAGCTACTTCCTGATTAGAGCTTTTAGGACCACATTCTGTATCTAATGTATAGCTATTATTACGTATTTTCTTTCTGTTAGTCTCGTTATTTATGACTTTCCAAACGGTTTTTATTTTATTTTCTGCTGTTTTGATCTTGTTGCTAATGTGCAGGGCTTTAGCAACCTTGCAAGTATTTCTAAAAATCTTTGAATACTTAGCAACATACTTGCTAAAAGTTTCTGTGTTTATAAAAGTCTTAAGGCTGTAAAGCTCAAATAGCCTTTCCCTACTTTTTCTGAGACCTCTAGTTGCCCAATCACTAAATATAAATTTAGGGCAAATACTCTTTGTCTTCTTTTCAAAAGTTTTGTTGAATTCCGTGTGAACTAATGAAAAGAAACGGTCATACAATTGATTTGAATTAATATCCTCTTGGCTCATTTCACTTAACTTGTTCTGTAGGGAAGTGACAAGAAAAGACTAGTGACAGTTCATATTACAGTCAATAGTCGAGACACAAAAGCTTATCGGGCGCTTTGTTCCGATAGGCGTCAAATCGTAGAGTCATATCAAAGCTGTGTATACCAAAGCTCGTAGTTAAAGTTCAACGCACAAAGTGCATAATCGTAGTAATCAGTTGGAGCCAAATGTCATCGACCCATTTATCTCGTCCGTCCATCCCTTTTACAATTACAACAACAAATGAGTAAGAGTCGTGCACCGATATGCATGCATCGATACTGATGCAGAGGAATAAAATCCTGTGTGAACGAACTCTAATCTCTGTTTTGTGCTTCCAGACTCCGGCGAGATGTAAACGTGCGTACGCACTGATAGATCGCTAGTTATACGTTGTGTTTCAATCGGCTGTCTCATTCGGTTTGTTGATCCGAGTTTTATTGAGTAATCCGATACCGAGATAAGTAATCGATGGTCCGTTATCGAGATGTTTGGGCAGAACAACACTTTTTTATCTTAATTACCTAATTAGATTAACAAAACTTATCTCTTTCACAATATTAATGATAGGATGCGAAATGCTGGTTTGCTGAGCCAAAATGACAGGACAAGAATTAAAGATTAAAAATGATGTGCCGTTCTGTGTGTCGATGTATGTGAGCGATAATACTGAGTTAACACGATAACAGCCAACCAAATAAAACTGAACTATTCTGATTTTCTATTTTATTCCTTTAGCCAATTGCAAAGCTTGATTTTGGGGTGTTCAAAAGCACACCGTCATCAAACACAGGTAGATTTTTCTTTCATCTTAACAAACTGCGTCCTTGTAAAGTTCCCGTTAAACTGATGATCCTGTTTGTAACAATATTGTTTATAACTTCTTAACTGACGTAATGGGATAAACAATGGTCCAATACAAAGCCACGAATATCTCCGGTATTGTGTAGATGTCATAAAACACAGGTAAAGGCTACCTCACTTGTGAGAAACATCTTAATTGCTCTTAGTTTCACAAATCCGTCAGTCGACACGTTTGATTTTTGGGCTTAGTGTTGGGACTGTTTTAGTTTTTTTGAGTATTTTGAATAAACACGGTTTTTTGTCCTGAAATAGCTTTAAAACCGTATCTACCCAACATAGAGATGTCACATACTATTATCTATTATTCCATTCCTTCAACAACTGTCGGATGTAAGAGTATAAACAGTTGATAAATAAACTATATAATTTAATAATTTATCGGCTTCCTGACCTTTTCCTTCATTTGCCTTTAGCTTTGGTTATTGTAATTAAAATCCGTATTCGGTGCGGTTATATTATATTCATTTTGTAATTTTTTTCATATTATTCAAGTCATTGGAAGGGCAGACGCACACGTCATATCAACTGTATTCAACCCGTATGCACTTTACTTAGAAACTGAACTGTCGAATAATAAGTGCATTGTGTGACCGTATACGTATCACTTGGATTAGTGAGGGGAATACGTAACGTCGATAATTTGCACACCCAATGGAGCGAACACGGCGACAGGTGACGGAATTTTTATCGTTGGAAGAATTTATTTCAATTTAACTAATTAGCTTTTTGTAGAGTATTTTTTCTATGACGTTTCAATGGATGCATCTTGCATTCATACGTGCCTCTAGCCGCATTTACTTTTAAGAACAAAATTATCTCTTTCGGCCTCTTAATCTAACCAATAAGAGTTTATCAGATGTTCATTATCGAAGGTCCTGATCGAGGTCAACGACTCCATGTGAGCATATCGACACATCGACAGCGGCGGCAGGGCGGCGCGCGCCACGCACTTCCGACGCGACGGATTTGCCGGAATCGGTGCGGGCGCATCAAACGCGTTGCAAAATTCGGACGGAGGCGCGCGCGTGAATCAATTTGAATATTTTTTTTCGGTGCCGACATGGGAATGGCTACCTCCCGCCATGGGCATCACACACAATGTTCGCAATACTGCTCAGCGCTCGACTTAACAAACGTTTTGACGCAAAACAAAGAATTTTTATAGCGCATAATCTCAGCATGTAGAAGCTTTATGAGTCGTCCCGAATTTTTTCGTTGACATTATACCTCCATATTACATTCAGATGGTCCTTGTCGAAATTAAGGCGCATATTATTAATTACCTTCGTTCAGAAGAGTACTTGTAAAAAGCTACAATTTAATTACGTAAAAATGTCGCCGCTTATTATTTTTTTTCAGTTGGATTCAGTGTATCCGAATTGCGTCGAGTTGGAGCCCACACGGGTTTTCTTGCTACCAACATCTCACGTTTTTGAGTAGCCGTAATATTTAAATTGCCGACATAGCTCCTCAGGGCATACCGTGCATGGGAATGTGCGGCGGTCGTCAAAACCCGCTTTTACCGAATGCGTTATGCGCTCCACAAACGCACCGGACCCCGGGACTACCGCGCCTTCCTTGTCTAACTCGCTGGCGAGGACCGTCGCAGACAAAGAAGTAATGGTAGAAAGTATGACTACTTTTACTGGACGTTTGTTACGTTAGCAAACGCATCCCGCCTAAAATTTTGCATGAATGCGTCGCGCATGCGAAAATGTGTTCGGGCGCACGTCGGCGGCGCACGGGCACGTACTCAATATTACCTGCCGATGCATATTAATCAAGGAGGAAGTTTTGTCAACAATATCTAATGTGCTCCGCGAACTCGCCGCGGTGCCATTGATAGCTTTTTTGTTTCGTATAAATTCGTTTCCAAAGTACTTTTATAGACGGCGCCATATTAAATACTGCAATATTGCATAATGTATGACATAGACATAGATCTTATTGAAAACAATCGCTATGATTGTTCACGATAGACGGTGCTCTACAATATCTCTATTCGCCGCAAGTGGTTTAACTGGGTTATTCCATTTAAATCGTTGAGTACTTGAGTATTAATTAGCGATAATCATGATGGCAAATAATCTTCGACTTGATTACTGACAGGTTTATTCTTCAAGTGGGAATATCTCGAGTGGTTTATATCGTTTCCTTGATAAACACTATATAAAAATTCTTTGAATAATGTTATCTTCACAATCGTAATAACGTTTATACAAAGTGCTAAAATAGTTATGTTGCTAAGTATACCTACATATATTTCTGTTCGTATGATTAAGTTGCAGTTTTACTCAAAAAATATTTCAGTAGTAAAAAGTTTTAAACTCTCGTATCATTTTAATCCAACTAGCATTGCCATTTTTTAGAGTATTAATATCTTTGTCGATAGGTATGCGATCCGATAAGGAAGAGATTTTATCAACATCGCATTTTTTTAAGTGGACGTACCTATTTTTGGAAGCCATAGGTACTAATTTTTATAATAAATTCTGTTATGATTGCATGCGGTTTATAACTTTTGTTACAGATAACAGAAGGCAGAAATTATTTATTCCACAAAGAACTTACTGGAATTAAAAACACGCCATATTAAAGTAATCAAAGTTTCAGCCATCATCAGCATAATTTCAGAGTTCCACAGACTACAAAATGAGAAAATTTTAATACAGACAATCCCAAACAAAGTATCCAAATACTAAAAATTACCATTATAGACCGGAAATCCATATCAAAAGATTGTCCACAAGATAAAATAAAATAACCGCGGAATAGTCAAACACAAAATATTTCCGTTGAAAAGTGATTCGTGTCATTTGTTGAAACAAGTCTGTTAGATAAAGCACGCGTGAGGATTATCCGTGCCGCAGCGCGCAGTCCGAAGATATGACGACGTGATACACTCGCGAGCACAAATATGTATACACTCAGGTACTTTTTAAAAAGGTGATTTTCTCCTACTGTATTGAATGTTGTTACGGACATCGTATTTTGGAACTTATTATTATGAAATAGATCTTCTTCTTGGTGTGTCGATGGCAGTCTAAATTGCTACAACAACTCGGCTACAGGATTAGCGCCTTCGTATGTGGAACAGCACCACATTTACACTCCAGAGCAGAGTCACTAATAAATCTCCACCATTTTTTTTTGTACCTGGGTCTGGTCTGAGTCTAATTAAACATTGAATCTTTTAGGTCATGCCATCTTTGTCAGTCATTAAGTCAGCCATGGTAGCTTATACCTTTTTTTTTTTTTTAGGATTGGAAACCATCAATTAATTTCTCCCACTCTGGGCGGAGCGGGAGGGAGTGTCAGACTTTTACTGACTAAAACCCATCCATGTTCCTTGCTCGCCCTTTACGTTCCGGGGCCGCGGTATCTCTTTTGAATAGGCCCGTAAACCCGGCAGGCTTCGGCCCTTACGGGCCCCTTCAATGTGCTGACATCTCTTTGAGGCGCGCGTGGAACACGAACGCGCCGTCGACACGGTCTGTCATCATTAGACGGACGGACGGCTAGCTAGCCCATAGCTAACCGTCCACAGGCCCGCGGTAGCTTATACCCTGGTGGGAGATTTTCGACAGGGAGAACGAATGAGTTTGGTAGGGAATGTAGGGATGCACTACCTCGCCACAGCTGTCGTTCCTTAGACCGCTCGCCAGTGATGAAATAGTTCTTAAGCCAATGTCACTATCGTGTTTCATTGACAATTGACAAGTGTATACATATTAATGTCCGTGAGTGTACATACATCGTGTTATATCGCGATACGTGCATTATCGCACTAAGTCGCGGATTACCGCACTGATTTATTTGCTTTATCGCGTACTGTCGGAATTCACAAAGAGATCGGGACAAGATTGCGCGTACTTGTTTTTGACTGACAACGTCATTGGATTTATTTTTATCGTATTAGGTATTATATTTATATCATTGTGCTGTTTTATATGATGGTAGCATTAAGGATTTTTGAGATTGTGAGTGTTAAGGAATTCCGTGAAACGTGTGCTGTTTAATTGATAACTAGAAGATATACCTAATTACTTTGACTGTTGAATACGAGGTCCTGCGTTCAAGTAAAAGGTCGCGCCAAAAGTTATTGGTTTTCATCAGGAATTACTTAGTAGCAGCCACTGGATTTGTGCCTGATTGATGGCAATAGGCTCGCTCTTACATGGGTATAAAACAGAACAGGCAAAATGTGGGTACCAATTGGTACACACCGTAACTTTCTGGGATTACAAGCGTGATGATTTGTTTAATATCTGCTTAGTTTTATTCACAACATTTTCTATGAGTCACTCTCTCATTCCATCTGAAACCTCAAATCAACACCAATTCCAAATCGCCTAATAGGGGCCTTCACTAACACCTGCAAAACTCCGCCGCTAACAGTTCAATTACCAACTATTTGTTTTTAATTTAAACCCCAAATCTTCACCATCTACTTAACTGTAACTCTACCAATTTGAAGGCATGCCAATGGTGCGTAACGGTGAATGATAGTGAACCAAATCACACGTTCCAACGTGAAGTAATAACAAAAGCTTTGTGAGGTATCCGAGTCCGACTGATTGCTCAACCACTCACACGTTAGCGAAAGCCGAACAAATTAACTTAGCACTTCTATGCCTAGAAACCATTTGTTTCCAATTTGTGGGTTCGACAATATGCCCTATGTGTTTATCCCGTCCAAAAACAGTGCAAATGACACTAATTACCATTGCCATTGTAGCGGGGCCGTGTTAATAGATTGCTCATACCGCTCTGAATTCTACTAAACCGTTTGATGGATGGTCCATATGCGATGGAGTTACTCAGCTTCACGTAGACGTGGATGCCAGTAGTCCATATTGTTTGCGAAGTGCGAACAGTATTTTTCTGTAGAACGTATTAGAACTCTGAAAGTGAAACTCAAAATTAACTTCTAATTACTCGTAGAATCGCCTTTCGATTTTCAAATATGATTTTAAACTGACCTCGAAAAGAAACAAGTACCAACCCTCAGTATTGCCACATGTAATGAATCATCGCAGAATTGCCTTTCGATTTTCAAATATGATTTTAAACTGACGTCAATGAGAAACCTGTACCAACTCTCAGAATTGGGTGAATATTTCATTTCGTGCGTATTTGAAGTTTTGGAGAAAATAAAAAAAAGTAACCTGATCATGTTCTTTATATACTTTTTAAAAGTATATAATGATACCAACTGGGACATATCAAAGGGACAGTAATTCTAGGCGATTTTGACGTTTGTTTTTTTTTAAAGAACGGTAATGAGTTTTCACAAATACGGTAATTAGATCTCAAGACACGGTAGTGAGATAAACTAGTAACAGCTAGTAACCAATAAAACATTTAAAAAAAACATAGTATTTTACACGTGTAAACCTTTTAAAAATGAAATAAAATATTATAATATTAACATTAAAAATCATTACCATTCGTTTCTTCTAATTACCATTCGAATTGTAGAAAATGGTATTTAATGGTAATTAGAAGAATGGTAATTAGATTCACAAGTATTTCTAATAAATATTTGTTATTTTGAATAGGTAAAGGCTTGTAAGGCATATACAACAAAGAAAGACTTGTACTGGATATACTTAGCCAATAATTATATAAAAAACACAATATTAATTACCTTTCGAAACGCGAATGGTATGTAGAAATATTTTGAACCACTTCACTTTTTGCACAGGAGAATTCAAAATTACGTCGCCATAATCGCTCTCTCACGCGTCCGTCCAGCTTGGTAGTAGAGCAGACACTGACGCCGAATATTTCTTGTTTAGTCTACATCGCTGTGGCGCGTAAGTACGAAAATATCGGATTGAGAATATCGTCGAATGGTAATTATGAATGAGGGTAGGGACATTTTTCAAAGTTATATGAAACCACTTAAATATGGTCTTTCGTAAAGAATATTTATTATATAATATGGATTAATTAATATATTAACCGAAAACGTATTACATAAATCGTTCTTCCTACAGATTTTTTACTAAAATGCACCGATTTATTAAAATCTGGAAGAAGGGACATGTCCCTTCTTCAAAAAAACAAGCCAAAAATCTAATTACCATCCATGGATGGTAATTAGATTTTTGGCTTGTTTTTTTAAATTTGGTGCACTTATAATAAAAAACTAGATTTTTGAAGCGTTGCGCCTAGTACTGTTATAAGTTAATTAGAAAAAAAAAAAAAATCAGGTAAAGATTTTTTCAACATTTAATGTATTCTTTATCGCCTGCCGCGTAATTTGCACGAAATGAAATATTCACCCAAATTTTGTCTTTAAAAAAAGCCATCGCAAGCATCTTCTTCCGAGGTCCTTGGGCTCGATTCTCTGGTTGGGCATAGGTTTATTGCATATTTTATTAGAAAATGACGACGAACTGCCATTGGTGCCTAACTAACGTCAGTTTTGTTCGACAAATGCTGTGTAAAAGCATACCAATCGACCTATTTCTCATGATTGGATATAAAGTGCCTGAATGATTATATCAATGGATACGTCACCAATTCTGTCGTGAACTATGAATCTGAACCTTTTGCTTTATAAGTCAGTACTGTCAGTGTTGTTTGCGAATATCGTCACTGCTTGGAGTTTGGACCGCCATTAGGCTACGGTTACAATTGCAGATTTATAAGAACAGGAATATGTTTTTGCAATATTGTCATTACCTAGGATTGCGCTTAGGAATGAGAAGAATGTCGTGGGGAAACTAGTATGAATGTAGATGGGTATAAGAGTAGAGGAAGACCAAAGAAACGATGGATGGACTGTGTGAAGTGCAAAGACAAAGGCAAGGGGAAGGGCAAGAAAGGAGGCTGTAAGCTGATGAGTAATAGAGATGTATATAAGAAGAGGACATTCTGCACCAACTGCAAATGAATTATGTTGATAAAATGATGATGATGAGCTTGCTCTTGACCCAGATCGCTTGAAGGAAAACTAAGGATGAGGTCTGAGAAGGAACGAGCGTGTCTTGAAGATGCCTGTTCATTCTGTGTCTTATAAGGTTGAAGACGGGGATTTTGATTATCTATGATTTCATTTGCATTCTTACCTATCTATATCTTATCAATGCGCTAACCGAAAATACTGATCCCATTAAGTTATTGTGGACGAACAAGATTTTTCACTTACTTTTTGACATTATCTCCTAAATCCCACTTGCAAAATCATTTCGTCTCTTTGTGTTTCAGAGATTAAATTTGGAATATGTCGTGAAGCAATTGATTTGCTATCTAGACTAGTACGAAGACTTCTTCGTACTGATTGAGCTAGAGCGCGTGGTTTGACTTGATTGATACTGATCTCCTGAATATTAAGATATCTACGAGTATGAACTATGCATGTGGTTTTAGGTAGATTTTGGTTTGATGTTTCCAATTCTTATCTAAAAGTCATGATTTTAATTGGTGGCAGTATTATGCTGGTTATGGCTTGAAATTGGCCTTGTTCTCCCCGTCATTGAGATATTTTTTTTTGTTCTAGACATACCTGGGAACCTTCTAGTTACGGAGATATATTGGGGGTTATAGTTCCAACTTTTTCACTAGTTTATTTTTAATTTTTAATACATCTTTTAATGGAAATTTTTACTTTAAACAACACCACGACCCCCGTACTATTAGATCCATCGCTTGGTTTCGTGCGTGAAGGGTTGGTTTATCACAACCTGTATACCTACTTCTTGTGACACCAATACTTAGGTCCATGATCACCGAAAAGATAACGGTCTGATTATCTAAAAACAGCTGTCACTGTGAGATGTTACCATACAAAAATGTGTCTTAAACAGCTGTTTTAGATAATCAGACCGTTATCTCTTCAGTGAACATGGACCTTAGTCCACCGATATTTAAACCTTTCTTTTATAATGATCGTTTATACTTTATGTAGGTACCTAAACCGCAATTATTACGCACAGCAATATAATCTCTGCAATGTAAATGAGGATTATTATAAAAGTAAATAACATAATAAATCTGATTTTATGACGAGCAAGAGATAATACTGTTAATATGGCAGATAGTAAAAATATATTATATCCTCCACTGTTTGTAAATGAGTGATTAACGCAGATTAAAGAACTGACGAGGTTACAATTTGTTGAGGAATTCAGGACAGTTTAAGCGAAATCTTATCGGATTCTACGAATATTTGATGAAATAGAGGTCATAATTGCATCATGATTTGGCTAAGATTATTTTTAATCCGGTTTTTTTGGTTCGAACGCAATTTATTCGTAACACATAAACATAATATGAGCGGAATATCGCCTTGTTACATACCTACCTAACATATAATTATTATCATTAAATTGGTCAAATATCTACTTTTAAAACTATTGAATTTACGATAAAGTCAACATCCGTCGTCAAATATTTATTTTAATGTAGAATGTGGGAATCAGGAAATTGATTAATTGATCCGTACTAATTATTAAAATAAGTTTGTTTGATTGACATCCGTTCATATTATCAATATACTTAATGAACATACTTACTTTTGATTAGAGTATCCAGCAAAGTATTTAACTATGTCAACTTGGCTAGTAAGGCACAGTTCCCACTTTGTCGTGGACGAAAATAATCGCTTCGTCTTATACAGGGTGTAAACCACCTCATCACGAAGCCGTCAACCAGGGATTCTGTACTTGTGGTAGAACTCAATGTAACGCATTCAAAACATTGTGCTAATGGATGGATCGAATAGTAAGGGGCCATGGAGGTGTTCGAAGTAAAAATCTTACATTAAAAACTTGCATTTTTTTAAAAACTTGTGGAAAAATAGGAACTTTGACCCCTAATATCTCCGTAACTACGAGTAGAAGGTTCCCAGGTACGGTGTGGAACAAAAAAAATATCGCATTGACGGGGAGAACAAGTGCATTTCGGCTTCGTTAAGAGGTGTTTTACACCCTTTATGTGAACACCTCCATTTAAATACATAAGCCACGACACTAATTACAACTACACGATTATTTGTGTTATAGTGCGGCACAGTGGACACGGGGCCTTACTGTCTACACTCCTTGTTGAAACAACTTTTGACAACATAACATCACACCCGTCGTAACTCCTGAAGGGTAGAGGATAGGTGAAAACAAAAAATGTGTCTTTTTGGCTTTGTTTTAGAGTTTTAATTGTAAAACCTTTAGGTCCATGTTCACCGAAAAGATAACGATCTGATTATCTAAAAACAGCAGTCACTGTGACATGTTCTCATACAAAAATATGTTTTAAACAGCTGTTTTAGATAATCAGACCGTCATCGTTTTGGTGAACATGGACCTTAGTCGGTTCCCCGTTCCGACTTTAAAAAAAAATATTTCTCAAAAGCATAACCAGCTAATAATGTCCCCACTGCTGGGCGTTAGGCCTCCGTTGTTAGAAGAAGGTCGTATTGAGCTAGAAGAAGCCGCACTAGAATTGCATAGGGCATTGCATAGGCAATTCTAGTGCGGCTCACAAATATCTAGAAATGTTTGGTTATAACTAGGACATGCCAGTTTCCTATTTATTTCCTTTTTTTTTTTTTCCTAAGGCTTTAATTCGTGGTCGCGGTCGGTACGAGTATACATTGCGTTCTTTAGAGCACCATACTACGACGCTGACGTCAGCGGCGAGCGAGTGCCGTATTTTGTTCTCGCTGACGTCACGACCGACCGTACGCGACCGACCGTCAGCGCGACTAGAATTCAGGTCTAAATGCATTACAATTATAGGTATTGTACGATCGAACAGTTTAACCCACAAATTACACTGTAAAATGTAAACCAAATATATAGCTTGTTCGACCATACTGACATGTCACATCACGCACGTGTAAATCAATCACATTATATTGAGAACTCGACTTACTATCACCGGATAAGCACTACTTATCTATCAAATAAATCTGTGAATATAAACCCTGTATTGATATCCGTTGATAACAGGCGATTAACTATCGGCGATAATTTGCTTCGTTCCTCGTAATGCGCATAGGTGTATGAAGGTTATTCCTGGAGGGGTAAGCTGAATAAATGCAAGAATTAGGTTGCACGCTGTTTTTCAGGTCCCTGCCGGGGCTGCGGGACTGTTCGAAAGAGATACCGTGGCCCCGGAACATAAAGGGCGAGGAAGGAACATGGATGGGTTTTAGTCAGTAAAAGTCTGACACGTCAAAAAAAAGGTCCAGTTAAAAACCAGCGTCGGGCACTAGTTGTCCGGCATTTTGCTGAACTGGGACTATTTCGCGCTGCCATGCCAGTGTGACATTATCTGGTTTTGGTTTAGTTTCAAGTTTTTTATAAAGTAATATTTTGTTTTTTTTTTATTATATTTTATGCACTTGTGGCGTGTGCCAAATAAATGTTTTTTTTTTCTATTATTGCTATCTGTTTTAAACCGACTTCAAAAAGGAAGAGGGGTGGGGGGGGGTCGCAATTCGTCGGAACCTTTTTTTTATTATATCAATAATGTACATGTCACCGTAAAATTGTAGAACACGTTATATTACAATTTAACGTGTTTCTCTCTAGCGATATTGTAAACTCTCGAATTATTATCAACTGAACATACGGAAGTAGGTATCTCTGCCCCCATAATCGGGACTTGGGGCACCCCCCCGTTAGGTTAGTTAGGTTCCTTTAAACCCTGCACTCGGAAATACCCCCGCGTAGCGTCGCGTCGCGTGCGTCGACTACGCATTTTAGGGGAATATAAAGTGTTTTAAGGTTAGGTTATATTAATCGATATTTCTCAGGAATGGTACAGTATCTTATCATGAGAGTGGTACCACTGGGCAAGGGGGACCCCTCCTTCCCTCCACACCGCGTGAGTTGACTGCCATCGCATGCATTTCACGAAAAATAATGCGTTTTAGAGTTTACAATATCGCTAGAGAGATTACAATATAACGTGTTTGACAATTTTACGGTGACATATATATGTCTTAATTATTATCAAAATATACAAGGTAGAATGGACACAGAGCTAAAATGGTTACTTAGTTCATTATTCTGGCATTTTATTCTGGCAAACCCGGTGACTTTTCCAAAACGGGACTGGCATTTATCATAAATGTCCTAATTTTACTTGGATGAGTAATTAACATTATAACAAAATCTTATCCAACGCGTGACTACTAAAACACGTGTAGGATAATCGCTCACTTTTTTTTTAATTGTTATTCTTAATGAATCGTACATAATATTAAAAATGATGCTTCAATTTTGGTAAAGAAAAAAGGATAATTCTCATAGCGCAACTTTACATTGACAACTAAAATGAATCATGATAAAAGCCTCACAATCATTCTAAGAAATAAAAACACCCGTAAACCCATCAGCTGACCAACTCACAACTAGAACAATGAACCGAATTGTATCAACAACACATAAATGTGTGAATGACGTATCACACATATTTCCATTGCGGTGACGAAACTTCTAGTCACGGGCGCTGTAAGCGTACAATAGGGTATCCGACAAATCCTTAAATCGACATGGCTAAACAAACGATGGATACGGGAACATTCCCGCTGCTCGTCAGGATTAGGGCGCGCTTAAATCCGGCAGCCGTGCGGTAGTCAGTGT
Source organism: Xestia ashworthii (assembly GCA_950022955.1). Lineage (NCBI taxonomy): Eukaryota > Metazoa > Arthropoda > Insecta > Lepidoptera > Noctuidae > Xestia > Xestia ashworthii. The sequence continues at coordinate 8,872,656 of OX465550.1, forward strand.
AAACATGGGTTAAGGGCGCCGCTCTATGAGACGTCTCGTAGGAATAGATATGGTGTTTTTTGAGAGGTGTTAAATGATATATGAGGTTCTATTGATGTGCATATTTCGGATGTGATGTACTAGTTTACATATCTTTCAAAGTTCTTTACTTGGAGATTCTAAACAGTGATTTTACGAAGTGTTTTAGGCTTCCATAAAACTAAGGAAGTCCAGTTATTAAAACGCTTAAAAAACCGATTGAGGCTAAAGAAAAGCTGGACGTAGACATAGATGAAGAATCAATACCGATTAGCTTACATTCTAAAAGACAGTGATTAGACACACTAATTGAAATAAATTTAACTACTGAATACCCCCAGCACCAAAAAATCAACTGAACTACTCAAAATTGCGCAACATTTTAAATTCTTTACGCCTTGAACCACGTAGTAGCTAATCACCCGGTATCTCTGTTGATCCTCCATGGAAGGTCAGAGGTCAGATCATGTCCGTGGCACCAGTGACTGGCACTGACGAAATTGGCTCAAAAGCCGAGATAAGTTCGGCGTAAACTATAAAAATCTGCGACGTATAATAACACAAATCCCGATTAGGTTGATAATTACTGTTTGTCCGGTTGGTGAGCTTCGAAAAATAAAACTTAAAATTTGTTATTTCTGATTTTTACTGTACTAGTATTGTACGTTTTAGTTTTCACTTAGTGCAAATAAGATTATTACTGAAAACTCCAAAAAAAGAAGATACAATATATGATTTCTTGTTTGGTTTTTGTGAAGTCTTCCTGCCGTCTCTATTTGGGGTCGGTGTAACACGTTTTCTTCATTTATTCCTTTCATATCACTTCTCCCACATTCAAAGTCTCTACTCAATAAAATTATTTAATTAATTTACTGAAATCAACGCACAGCTTAAACCGCTTGGTATAGAAGCATGAAATAAAGCGGGAGCATGACATGAGCAAGGGATAAGGTTGTATAGAAGCTGGTAATTTTTACAGACAGAAAATCCATAAGACGCGGGGCTTGTTCAGAATATAACGCTGACAGTTCTACGTATCCGTATGTCACGATCATAATTCAACAGTTAGAGCTGTTATCTAAACTATTTGTACGTCTCAATTATCTATTTTTATACGATTCATACCTATTTTAATGTTTTATTAGTATTAGGAACTACAGTGGAAATTTTATTTAATGTACATATACTTACATAACGTATAATATACCTACCTACCTATTTATTTTGCGCATATCTTAACGATTACACGTAATACTAACGCAAAACACGCAATACGAGTACTAACGCAAAAACTTTAAAAATAAAAACATAATTTTTCAGTCATACCTACGTTTTCTAAATCATTAGAATTATGTATTACGAAATAAATAAATGTGAAGTCGTATACAAATATTTGAAAGGCGATTTCGTACGACCTACGTATACCTGAAGGTTATACTTACTAAAATATATAAAAAAAAATACTTAAAACTATTTAGGAAAAACCGTGTCGCTGTTTTCAACACGTTGACAGCTCAAGAATTAAAAGATAAGCTCACATGATATACAAATATGAGTGGTTTCTAAACGCTATCTTGTCTAAATAAGAGCATAAATTAATCAGAGCCGTGGTTTATAGACAACACGGGTAATACCACGGTAAATGTTACTATCGTAGTGTCGTGTCTGTCTGTGTGTTTGTGTGTCACTTACTTGCCTCTGTATTCGTCAGATTAGACGGGTGGTGGTTATCGCGTTTGCATCATAGGAAATAAATGTAGAAGGGCTAATTTTGGCGCGTCATCTTTAAGTGGTATTTCTGAAAACTTCGGTTGTTTACACATTTCTAACGAGAATCTGATGTAGATACAAAACTGTCTTTGTTTCTCAAGACTCAACTGAGCAAACAAATCATTATAAGAAAGCTTATCCGTCAGTACGTAAGAGTATACAACTGTTTACGATGTTCATGACCAAAATCACGTATCTGCTATTTAGTTTAGATGTATGATTATTCCTTCTTATTTCTTAATCTCTATGACTGAACCTATGCTAAGCAGAAGGCTGCCAAGTCATGGGTCTCAATTTGGAACCCAAGACACGCAACTTCTGATTTTACGGATTCATGTGAGTATTTTATAATTATCACTTGCGTCGGTGACAACAAACGGTCCAAACAGGACAAACGGACCAGTTAGGTAGGTCTAACTTCGAGAAAGAGGTCAACCGTCGAATCCGACTCGGCTGGGCAGTGTTCGGGAAGCTGCGCGGTATCTTCTCGTCCAACTTACCGCAGTGTCTCAAGACGAAAGTCTATGACCAGTGTGTGTTGCCAGTGATTACATACGGGACCGAGACGTGGTCGCTCACAATGGGCCTTATCAAAAGGCTTAAAGTCACCCAAAGGGCAATGGAGAGGGCTATGCTCGGAGTTTCCTTGTGTGATCGAATCAGAAATGAAGACATCCGCAAGAGAACCAAGATCACCGACGTAGCCCGAAGAATTACCAGAGGCCAGGCCCCATTGCTCGCAAAACGGATGGCCGATGGGGTCGAAAAGTTCTGGAGTGGCGACCGCGAACCGGAAGATTATGCGTTAGAAGACCTCCCACTAGGTAGACCGATGACCTGGTGAAGGTTGCTGGAATCCGTTGGATGCGAGTCGCAAGGGACCGGTCAATGTGGCGACACTTGGGGGAGGCCTATGTCGAGCAGTGGACGTCTTTCGGCTGAAATGATGATGATGATGATGATGACTTGCATCGGTGAAAGTAAAAATCATGAGGAAACCAGTATGCCTGAGAAATATTTCTCGACGGCATGTAAAGTCAAGTTAGGGGCCTATCCTATGGGCTGCATAAAATTCTGACACCAAATTAGGCACGAACCACACGATTAAGAAAGAAGTCATAAAAGTACCAAAATATCTTCCGAATATTTGACTTTCTGAATTTTCTGAAAAACATTGGATTACAACCAGTGCAAAACCATTTCTGACCCTCTAACAATAAGTATCGTGTTCATAGGTTTCATGCCTGCCTCTCACATAGCTAAAACTCATAACTATCACTAAAACAAACATATCTACTAAGTACCAGTCGGATATCTATGAAAATAGTAGGTAGCTGACAACCGTTGAGCCCTGTTTGTATAGCAATTGTAACAATTATGATTTACATATTTGCCGATCTTGTAATCTCATGTCTTACGAATGACGTTATGTTGCTGTCACCTCTATGTACTTGTTGGGATGTACATAGTATGTAAGTATGTAATGTTGGTTAAAAGAAGGTAGTTAGTTGTTTCCATGTTGAATAATTGTGTTAAACATTGTGAAAAGTGAAGAAAATGTGGAGATCAGAGCGCACTCACGGTGAAGGAAAACATCGTGAGGACACTACAGACCTAGAACCAAAAAATCGAAGACATGTGACATTTATTAGCCCGCACTGGGCCCTTGTGGTAGATTACAATCCATTCCCTCTGATAGAGGAAGCCTGTGTCCCAGCAGTGGGAAAATAATAGGCTGATTATGCTAAGCGTACTGGGCCCACGTTTATGGCTCACCCCGCAAGGAGGAGCTCTTCGTCCCATGCCGAAACACGCTGAAAGTTCTAAGCAGGATTACAATTTTTTGAACGCTGTAATAGTCTATTTAGTTAAAAGGCTAAATTAATTTGAAGACGGTGATAACAATAATTTGTTAAGCTTAGCTATCACTTCCGAACATTCTGATGCATTAACTATATGTCAATATTGCCACTAAATGGTCGATAAACTAAATATAACATAAGTAATACATCAGAGTGTGGGAATACAAACAGGATTAGCAGCGATTACTCGGATAAAACAAAAAACAATTTGGAAATTAGTGCGTAAGTAACTAATGAACTTATTTCGGTCATTCTTTGTAAGGGTAACACCAAATTTTCGCTAATAAAATATAAAACTATACGGTACCAACATCATAAAATTCAGTTATTAACTGTAGACAATGTTAATAATCTCTCAGCTTTTAAATCTATAAAGTTAATTGTTTTCATAATGAAGTAAAATATTCTTTAGTGTGTTTTATCTAACGGAAATTTTGTATTTTTAATAAGAAGCAAATAATGGATTCCCTTATGCGTTAAAATTTACAGACGATGAAAAAACAAAACATGTGTAAGATGTGTCCGTCCAAGCTTCCAAGATTAATAAAGAAGCTCTACTGAAACTTCTTAAAGTTAGAATCTCTAAATTAGAAGACCATAGTAGATAAAGGTACTCTTTTGAGCCCCAATTAGAAATCATCTGTTCGGTACAATATGTACAACCGAACAGATGATTTCTATTTATTAGAAACAGCAATGAAACATTAAAAGATGATGTTTCAATAAAAATTTGCAAGGTGGCTAATAAAGGAAAACCATTTCCATCTACCTCCACAAATTCTTAACCCGCAAATTCTGTAACACAAAACCGCCCAGCAAAGCTCAACAAGTCCCCAGTACACACAAATCGTTCCAAATAAATTGTAAAGTTCGGCGAACATATCCATTGTAATTGTGGTACGTGCTAGCCGTGATTGCAGCAAGAGTTAACACATAATACATTACAGTTTATGTCACAACACAATCAGGCTCCGCCGAGGACGAATCAGGCGGCGACGCGCGTAATCTGGGTTAACAGGGGTCAAACGACATCACAAATTCCAATACGATATTAGACGTATCTGTGGCGCGAATCAACGATTCTATGGACGGACAAACTGTGCGTGCTATTGGCCAACACGCCCCTGCCTTGTTCGCTTCATGCGGCACATTTTGCACATGCACTTTGATTGTGCACGTCAAATTGCTCAGAATTGGTAAGGGTTAATTTATTGTTGAGAGCAGCCAAGTGTACCTCCGCGACTAGATCATTTCGTTCTTCATCTCTCCTCCAATACCCTCTTAAGTTTTGTGATTCTGCTATTGAATCAAAAATTATAAGATCATTTGTTATGGAGTTTCGGGTACGGTGTGATGATTCCTTAATTTCAATTAAAAGCTCTGTGCTCATTTTGTTTTTTTCCTTCCAGATTTTTTGTGTCAACTTTAACATAATAACGTGATGAGATATGTCGTGTTTGCACATCATTAACCTTATTAAAACAGTATCATTCGTTGTGAGTTTGCCGTTATGTGGTCAAACCCGCGTTCAGTAACAATATTCAATGAATGTAATCAGTGCGGCTCATGAACGTTTTGTATCGACTGACGCAATGGCCAAGTGTCCAATTTGTATCTCGATTCGCCTTAAGTGGTTCGACTTTTCTTAGATTAGAATACATAAAGATGTGTACTTTATTTTTCTTATTCTTGTGAGCTCACTTGCAGTTTTATTCTCACTTGCATTTGAAAAATATAGTCATTGTGGGCAAAAGTTCAAAGAATGATATGAAAGAGAAGGGAGTAAATGATGCCGTGATGTCTGACAGGGGAAATCGGGAGAAGAAAACGTTTGCGCCGACCGCGTTAGTATGGCAAAAGGGCAGGAAGATGATTTAGCAAACATTTAACGGTTCTATGTTATAACAAGCTCAACTATACGGTGAAAATAATGAGAAGTAATAAATTAAACATGAATGAAAATTGAATCACCCAGAAATAAATCCATATGCCAATCCTTGAATCCAAGGACCACACAATATAGACTAGACAACGGGAATTGCCAGATAGATGCTTATCTAACTTGCAAACTGTAGTCCAGTTGTTCTTGACCATAAGCGAGATATGACGTACGCCTTCATTGACATCTAGCAAATTGGCAGTATATTATAAAATTGTCACCTCTTGTCGTGATTCTTTTGTCTTATTAGAATGAAGGTAAAAATAGCGACGGTGTTGGCTATTTTAAGTATGTTTCTGAGTGTCGCGCAAGTGCTAACCAGAGGAGTATGACCGAAATGGTAATCTGATTTCCAATCGTACGTACGTAAAGTGTGAAATGGTTATTTCTGTTGTTTTTACCGTTTTTGTGTAGGCCTTGACGTGTGATCTTGCTATTACAATTTTGAAGTTTTTGATTGATTTAGTTTTTGGTTCGTGTCAAAAAGGATTGATGCGAATATGGCTAAATAAGTTGCATTTTTGACATTTCTGGTCTCTTTACCGTTGACCCCATATAAAACTGTTTTCGCATGGCTAAAATGAACACACCAAATACGCCAAACAGTCGTCATTAAAATCAGATCATGAATTAAAAACGGTACAATTACATGAAAAAGATACAGTTACATAATGCACAATATAATGTAAGGCAACGGTTCCCTTCGTTTGTCGATACGTTTCAAATGTCCCTCACGTCTGCCTTTGACAGACACGGTGCGCATACGCAACCATATTAAAGCAAGCAAGCAAGTGCAAATGCATGCAAGTGTACCAGTGCAAATTGTAGAATTATTCATTATTATTCGACCTTAATGGAAGCTATGGGGAACCGTCTAGACATACAACCATAAAAGCATGGATAAGCCCGTGTATATGTATTGAAATTATCCACTCCGTTATATTAATTGGGCGTACGCAAATTAAATATTAATGCTTAGATTATGGTTTGAAACAATTAGCTGCTATTGGAAGTTTATGTATCCGTTTTAGTACACTTGTTTAATTTAGATTGATTTAGCAAATAATTATGCGCCATCTGCTTAGCCTTTGCCAACAATGTTGTGGTTTGCTTCAAGTCTGATTGGATGCAGTTGAATACCAGTATTTTAAATTTGGATGGAGCGATCGCCTATCAGATCAGACGGTTGCTCCATCCAAATGGAGTTCAGATAGGCCCCTATCTGAACTCCACGACTAGTAACAGAGTCGAGTATTGTTACTGAACGCCAGTTTGGCAACACTCTTTGGTAAGACTGGTTGCCAGAGTTTCAGGCTTCTCAGTATGTTAAAGATTTACATATTAAGAGCGCGTATTCCAAAAGTTGGCAACGTTGCAAATAGCTGTCAAATATTTACTCGTTTTAATTAATTTGGCAATTTTACTATATGAAAATAAGAAATATGGCTTTGTAGTGGACTAAAAAATTGATAAGGGAATGCAATAATTAATATCGTAACACCGAATATATAGTTTTAGATGTAAAAAAAGTATTTGGGAACTTGCCAAATGCATTTTTTACACCTGAAACGTTCACAACATCAAATTTAGGGTTTTAATAGCAATTCATATTCAATTTTTAGTGCACTACAAAGCCATAATTTCTTATTTTCATACAGTAAAATTTCCAAATTAATTAAAACATGTAAATATTTGACAGCTATTTGCGACGTTGCCAACTTTTGGGATACGCGCTCTTAAGACAGCCAAAATCACCTCCACTCATATTTATTTTTTGCAACTCATTATTATAATCAACAACAAAAAAAACATACGCATTATGAATATCTATCGAAATCTTAAGCAGATGTGAAAATGAGACGTCCGTGTTTTTACATGGATAATCACGGGATTAAAAGCAAGACCTCGAGATTAACTCAAGATTAAATTATTGTTTAATCGTTATCCTAGTCCAAATCTTTTACTAAGAAGTTGTTATCTCAGATAGAAATAGATAGCCTATCAAAAATATTCCTGATTACTGTAGATTAATTAGTGATTAGTTTAGAACATGTTTTGATTTTTAATTCAATTAATAAGACAGAAATAATTTATTTTTATTTCATTGATTTGTTTATGATATGGAAGTGCGGAACTTAGAGTGGATTTCACCATAAATCTGAACGTAATCAGGACATTTAACGGCGTTCAAGAGATGTCAGTTTAATAATGACACTGACAGGTTTGGATCATAGTTTAGGTGTGCTAATCGTGTTCAGGTTCATTGCTAAAACTAAAAAATTGAAAGTATTACACTAAAACATTTGCCGTCAAGTCAATAAGGTCTCCAAACAAACGACGCCAAATCTTTTATTAAGAATCTCAACTGACTTGTTAATTCTACATTCACTGGCCTTTTCCATACTAGTCCTAACCCACACTTTTCTTTCGCAGAATCTATCAGCGGAACTCAGGCGCAGCAAGACGCCGCCTCGCCGTTCGCCGGAGGAGCGCGCCGTGCCCCGCCCCCCCTCCGCCCCGGTGCACCACGAGCGCATCCAACACACCCCGCACATCCCTCATACCCCTCACCTCTCGCCTAAGAAGGAGGCCTTCAACAATCTGCTGAACAAAGGTATAACTGGTGAGTACACCAATTTTATGACAGGACTATGCATATTTCGGGGTGACTTGGCTCGACTATGAATTTCCTCTTTCTTCTTCTTGCCGATTTATATTATTATTGACTCTGACTTGAAGTTATCTACGAGTTTGATGCTATCCTTTTTCTCCTTTTTTTGTTGTCCTTTTGTTTGTAAAACTGCACCACCTTTGCACTAAAAGTAATAGAATGTTGTGAGGAAAGTTCTGATGGATAGCTTCATTGACATAATAGGTGAATGACAGGGCTCACCCCTCATTATCGAGTCGAGCTTATAACAAGCCAACTTTGTCAACCAAGCAGATGTAAGGCAGATTGCACACCGTTAACCAAAGCTTAAACTACGATTAATCAGATCTAAAAAAAAACGTTCACAACCGATTTAATCAACAATTTTTCTCTGAAGCCGTCCCTCAAACGTCTTTTAAAACAAGTAAGAGTGCGTTATTCGTAGTCACGCTCTGTTCTTCGGCCCCTTTGTATAAATACGGTTCATATGTACAGTCCTAGTTAATCTGATGCTATTATTGATTCCCCGATATCTTTCAGTCGTTAAATCAAACGTTCGCAGTGTATGCGCCAGTGATTTCAATATTTATATGCCTCAATAAAATCTGTCAATGTTTATTGAATAGTTTCTAAGGAGTCACCTTTCTTGTGTTAGTTAGTCTGCGCCGTTTATGTTTTTATTGTGATTGGAAGAAACCTTAAGTTTGTTTATCAGGAAACACTTGGACAATTAATTATATTCTATGTATGGGACAAGTGAAAATTTTACCATTGAAGCTGAACGAGATCACAGTATATTTAACTGCGTATGAGAGTTGTCATCACTGCTAAATATCGACACTGGCCGATCTTGATCTTAGTTTAGATGCGCTGATCGAATTCGTTTTTAATTTTGGTGAATTCGGCCATAAGGAAAAATACAACTTCCATTGATAAAATAGCAGCGTTATATTGTTAGATATAGAAAGCGTTTTATTTTTTAACTTTACGTGGAAATGCGTTAAGAATCAAAAAGTTAAATGTGATAAGGTGTGGAATTGTCACAAAAATGAATTAAATAACCGATAATGTTGATCAGCTGCTACTGATAATATATTTTAGCAGTAACATCCTCAAGATTAGATATTATATTTAGAATTTAGCATAACACACTTTAGCATAGTAGCTAGGAATTAAATTTCCTCGTACCGGAAAGTACTAATTCTGTAAAATATGCTCTCCTGAGCCACAAGATACAAGCGGCACTAAGTTTGTGGGTCATCGAAGTTGTTATTTTCTAAAGGAAAAATATCTGTAATTTACTACAAAAGCCCTCGACGGCTAATGAGCACTCCCCCTAAATCCACGCAGCTAATTTCACGACCAGTTTGGCGCGGCATTGCGCATGAAACCCGAACCGACGCTGCATCAACTTCCCATACAACGCACTAATACCCAACGTTCATACCCTACCTAATAATTTCCCATTCATTCTCCTCTTTATAAATCATAATCTCTAAATCTACCGTCCTCTGTCCTTGTCTTTTAATACAAATCCTTTATTTTCTGTCCCTTTCTAGTTCCTTACCCCTTAAATCTAATCCGGGACATCCCGTCTGCCGTAAGGCACGCTTAAAGAATAAGCCCAAGTGCACACGCATTGGGCACATATCTGACATCTCACATTCATACAGTGTGTCCCAAGTATAAGATTTTTTTTTATGCGTAGGTCGAAAGATAAATTAAACACATAATAGGTATACAGTAAGCGTTAGAATTACGTCAAAGATTTATTTGTGAATAATTTTCGAATTTTAGAAAATTGTTTTTATCCTTGAAGTTTTAGAAAACATTAATTTCGGTATTAGCTAGCTACTTAGACATTATTTTGAATTTTTTCGACCTTGTGTTGGCTGAAAACATCATTCTTTATCGTATTAGCATAAATGGTAGCTGAAGAATCTGAATAAGCATAAGAACACAGATCAAATAAAATTTTATTGTCGGATACGCAAACATAATGAAAAATATGAACAAGACGACTATAAGTAGCGTCAGCAGAGGTGAGCTTGTCCGGCCAATCGGACGGTGAGTTAATGCCTAATGCCACTAATCGGGCGTTATAAATCATTATTAATTTCGAATCGGGCCGCGCCGCCCGCGCCGCCGTCGATCCGTGCCGATTAGCGATTGCACAATGCCCGACGGATTACGCTCGACGTCGAAGATATATCTTTTTGTCAAATCGTACCTGTGTACCGTCAGAAGATTAAATCTAGTACGACATTGTTTAATGTTTAATTGTTGTTGTATTTGGGATGTAGAGCTGTAGTCGATATACAATAGATCATATCCGTTCGTAACGAAGCCGTTAAATAGTTGAAGTTCATTTTTAGGTTTTTGGGAACATCGAAAAATTACTTCCCACAAATTAATTAATAACGAAACATATGTTATTAAAAAATGTACCCCTCCTTTATAATGTCAGCTACTAAAAGAGTCTAATGAATCATGCAATTACAAAACATGTTAAATGTTTTCTTTTTATTTTTGTATTTTACTTTATTTATTTTATTCCATTTAATGAATTACGAAATACGCCTTTCGTAAATAATAATAAAAATAAAACGTTTAGTATAATTATTTATTTGAAACTTTCTTTGCCGACCCTACTTTACAAGAATAAGCCAGTTTTATATAGATAAGCCGATTTATATTTTTTATTATACCACATTATAATCTTTTATTTTATATGTAAGACATAACGTAGGTATGTACCTAAGCATGGTTTAATGGTTAAAATAAGCGGTATGTTTTTAAAATTTATATGCAAATATACCATAACGGGTAGGTTTATCGCAGAAAATCGACTATTTAGTAATAATATTTCGGATATCGTCGTTAGCCGTGTATCTTTAGATGTTATCTTGATTCTATTTATTTTTATACTTTATAGATAAATATTTCAATCGGAGATCAGATTAACGAAAGTTTTATTAATCAGAAATAAATGTCGAAGAGATTAGTAGAGGAAGATTAGATTCAAGAAGTCAATATTTATTTTTTAAATCAGATGGAATATTTCATTATTAATGGGTTTTATGTAAATTCATTCCTAAATTCATATATAAAAAAGGTAGTGTATTGTGAGGCGCTCGTGGCTAAATAATAACAGCCGCTCTGGCCGATCTATAGGTTAAGCCGTGCTTGCCTAGGTTCGTCTGTGGATGGGTGACCACCCTTACATACCGAGTTTCCTCTGTGCCTCGGAAACCACGTTAAGCTGTTGGTCCCGGCTGTCATTTGTCCATCTTTGGCAGTCGCTCCATGTAAAATACTGGTATTCAGCTGCATCCGGTTAGACTGGAAGCCGACCCCAACATAGTTGGGAAAAGGCTAGGCAGATTATGATATTTGGAAAGAAGGTAGTGTTTCAAATGGCCAACTTTCAGGTATATGAAAAAGCTGAACTAGTTTTAAAAGTTTTAGTTATTGTTCTTATCAGCAAGTGAACTTTAAAATAGCATTAATATCGGTCATATTTAAAGTCAACACACGTCCAATACAGTTGAAACATAAAGAAAAATACAATTAGGTACAACTGATACGGGAAAACCACAGGCGGAAGCGGTTGCACACATTCAATACCTAGCTTTATAAGTAGGTATTTGGTAGTTTGCGAAATAATTGTGGTTAGGTTATAATTATATACCTATTCAAATAAAGTTTAATATAAAAGATATTCTTAACAACTGATTTTGTAATAAAATTAAAGGCTGTGGGAATGTGACAAAATAGTAATAACATCCCGTTTATATAAACAGTATATTATGTAATTGTTAGTTTTAATAGATATAATTGATTGTGTTTAAAGCCCCATTCACAGAATTGAAAAACATATCGTTTTAAAATACGCCGCTCTTTTTGGCTTCGCAATAGTCAGATACTAAAAGCTAAATCAGTTTTAATCTAGCGAACTGTGATCGAACAAGCAAAGGAAAAGCTTTTGCTCAAAGCTTACTTACTCAATGAAATACAAAAATTCTACCTATCTACAAAAAAAGAAAAAAAAAACATTAAATTCATAACACTGCCCTCATATACTACAGCGGTGTGTCACGTATTATAAAGGGCAACACACACGCGGGCAGAGCTTTATCTCCGCCCGACACGAGGCTGATCCGCGCGGGATGATCCGGATCAGCGGGATCCGGGATCTGTAGGGTGTGTGTGTGTGTGAGTGTGATCGATTTAATGTTCGACTTACGTGATGTTTGTTTGAATGTATGAGTGTTATTGTGATCTTTGGTGGTGTGTTTTTGTTGGAGAGATAAGTTAGGTGTTGAAAGTTTTTCTTTTTAAATATGAATAAATGAGGGTTAATAATAAATAGAGTTTTGACTACTTAGGATTAGATTTTCTTTTAATTTTATAGTATGCATAACGTTACTCCACGTTTTAAAGGTGGTTATAGTGTTGTGGTCTAAATGACGACCTAAGGGTATTTATTCTACTGATATACTGGAGATGTTTTGCAATATTACGTCAGTAATATGAATTTCTAAAATACAGAAAATGAAAATGCACTTTTCTGACGCAGTTTGCTCATTAAAATGATTGTTATCTTTTCTAAATACGAATGAGGTAGAAATTTTAAATCCTAAATATAAAATCCCCACAAATTAATAATAAATTGACAAAATGAGACGTATTTTGTCTAACGATAAGATGCAAATCAAGATAAGATTTTAAGATAAAATCTAAATTCTTTCGAATTCCGCGAAATAACAGATTTAGAGCTCATCCATCCGGTATTATTATAATAATAGAAGGCAACGGTCGTTGTTATTTTTATAAGTTCATTCATTTATCACATCTAGAAACAAGCGGTGTCAACGGGCTATGAAATGTAAACTTAAGTAGAAAAATTCAAGAGAAGGAATACGGATGGGTTTCAGTCAGTAAAAATCGGACAAGAACTTCCACTCCTCCTAGAGCGGGAAGGGTCATTTGACCTCCTGCCCAGCTGTCGCCCTTACCAACACTCGACCAACGAGGCAGATCAGCTGGCAGTCACATCTAGAAATGCGTAAATGTATCCGTGTTAAACTGTACTCTTTTGAAATGCAACCCTTTCAACGAGCGACCCCTAAAAAGCTTTTTACAATATTAGATTAGCCGATAAACTGCACAATTGTGTTCAGAATAGCAATTATTTATTACTGCATTACTTTCTCTAGAACCATAATAATAAGTAAGTTATACCAAATAGTTGACGTGCCTTTGACTATAATTTGGTTGAGATTTTTATAGTACGAATCGATGGATTTTTTTTTAATGTATTTTACTAGCTGATGCCCGCGGCTTTGGCCGCCGGCTTGACAAATTATATACTAAAACCTTTTTTGAGAACCACTCTATCCATTGGAGAAAACAGCACGGAAATCGATGCAGTAGTTTTTGAGCTGATAGCGAACAGACAGACAGACGCGGTCGAGGACTTTGTTTTATAATATGTAGGGATTTAATTTGCTCATATAAATAAAATATGAAATTATTATAAAATTATAGTTGGGTTAATTAATTATTTTTTTAGTCCATCCATTATTTAATTAGTCCGTCACTTAGATTATCAAAAAATATTTGACCCGTATTTTTTCTTTTGTCACATAAAACAAAATTGACGAAGATACGACGCTTTTAAAATTCCCAATACGTCACTGTTCGGTATGATTCTTAGTGAGTACTGACGTCACGAGCGCCCACTCCCGAGTTTTGATGCGTTTTATCTTTGTCAATATTCGTTGATTTACAAAAACAAAAAATACGTATCCATTATTTTCTAATACTCTAACTGACGGACTAAATAGATTTGCAATTTATTGATGGTGGAAACTAGCCTATTGGTATAACTCACTGTAAACCGCCTTTGCATAGCCCGGGGTTGAAAGCACCCCTAGTCGTGGACTCGGGGGTGACCGTTTGTATTAGGTTCAACCTTGACCGACCGACACAGAAAGAGTCGGACATTGTTTTACATGAGACTGATATTTCCGCCTTTGTAACTAAAAATACAATAAATAAATCAGGTACTATATTTTCAGTTAGCGGGAGGATTTATTCCGGTACTTACTTCAGTCAACCATTGGTTGGTTGTTCGTATTTACTTTCAAGTTCATACATTATTTGTTTAAAAGCTTAGGTACTTACTTCTTGAATCATTATCTAAAATCTATGACTTTAAATATAGGTAACTGAAGTTGTTGTCAGTAAGTCGTGGGTTCGAACCCAGGCAGGCGCATTACTTTGTGTAATTTATTACATCACCGCTGCTCTCAAAACGGTGAAGGAAAACATCGTGAGGAAACCGGCATGTCCTAGAACCATAAATTCGAAGACATGTGACATCTACCAATCCGCACTGGGTCCTCGTGATGGTGGATTATATAGCCCATTCCCTCTCATAGAGAGGAGGCCTGTGATGATGATGATGATGATGAAGTTGTTGTAAAATATTAAAGTTTTAAAACAACAGATTGCATACTTATGTGTGAGAATAAATTTATGAAAGAAATCCGATTTCCTTTGTTATATGAACGAAACAAATTACAATGAACATAATATTTTACGATTTAAATCGTAACATTATGTTGCGTCACAAACAGGTGTGTAACAGCTATTTTCTATGAACAATTATGATAATTTTACTAATTCTAATAAATCAATATTAATAAAAAAACTTTGCTTTAATTATGTGTTTTATATTGATGTATGCATCTTTTATCTAACTTTATATTCCTTTGCCGCGTTAAAAAGTGCGTTTTCTCAGTTATAAATCTGGATGTGGTTCAATGAATTCACTTTTGATATCGATAAAATATCGTGTAATCGTGTGAATGTGTTAAGAATTATGTTAAATCTCGTGTTTGTATGCAAAGTTCTCTAAAGCTCCGTTACTGCTTATCGATAGAAAACTTTAGTGCGAATAAGTACATACTGTTACTGTTACCGCTAGCCAGCTTCATACCACTGCTGGGCAAAGGCCTCTCCTCATGATTTCCAGTTGTTTGGATCTAGGGCTAATGAAGGTCATTGGTTCCAGCTCTGGGTCTGCCGCGACGCCTTCTGTCTGTATCAGGGCTCCAGAAAGTGGTTATTTTAGTACACAGCTCATTGTGTCATCATAATCTGCCTAGCCTTTTACCAACTATGTTGGGTCGGCTTCCAGTCTAACCGGATGCAGCTGAATACCAGTATTTTACATGGAGCGACTGCCTATCTGACCTCCACAACCCAGTTAATACTGGGTAATACGATACTCGTATACCACTTGTTAAGACTGGTTGTCAGACTTTTTGGGCCACTGACTACCTGTAACGACTGTCAAAGATGGACAAATGACAGCCGGGACCAACAGCTTAACGTGCTTTCCGAGGCACGGAGGAAACTCGGTATGTAAGGGTGGTCACCCATCCACAGACCAACCTAGGCAAGCACGGCTTAACCTAAAGATCGGCCCGAGCGGCTGTTATTATTTAGCCACGAGTTCCGTCACAGCACACAGCTCATTGTGTATACTCGTAATAATCAATAAGTTCATAAGTAGGTTTAAAACACTAATCCAGTACTTCCTTCTGTTGACCAACCTAACTTTATTCCGTGCTGCGGGACTGATCAAAAGAGATACCGTGGCCCCGGAATGGGTTTTAGTCAGTAAAAGACTGACACTCCCTCCCGCTCCGCCCAGAGTGGGAGAAGTTATTTGATGATTTATCATCCGAAAAAAATAAAACAAAAAGTACTTCATTTTGTTGATCAACCTAACTTTATTTCGTAAGTAACATACACACATAAACTAAAATATTTCTCCCCATTTTAGGGTTCCGTACCCAAAAGGTAAAAACGGGACCCTATTACTAAGACTCCACTGTCCGTCTGTCAGTCTGTCACCAGGGTGTAACTCATGTACCGTGACAGCTAGACAGTTGAAATTTTTACAGATTGCCGCTATAGCCTCAAATAATAAAAATCAAAAAAAAAAATGAAAGGGAGTTCCCATTAGTCGGCTGATTGTGCCCGATTGGCTGCGGTTGGTCGGGCTTCCTCTCCTATCCCAGAGCATGTCTTTCCTTACAAAATGGTGCCCCCTGGTGTATCCGGCTTGTCCGGGTCAGGCTTGCTCCTGGCTGGGTGTGGTGCTCAATTATCATCATCATCAATAAAAATTAAAGGGGGTTCCCACTACTACAATGGTACGGAATCCTTCATGCGCGAAACCGACTCTCCCTTGGCCGGTTTTTTTTCAGATTTCAGGAGAACTTGATATCTAAGCAAGTACCAAATAGGAAACATACAACAAATAATGACAATGTGCAAAAACCTCTTAAAATTCTCTTTGAACTTTCAAATACAATAGGCGCAAAGATTAACCCCTAATACAGCCCAATCTGTCCCACTAGTGCAACCACAAAACGATAAATTCAAAAGATTCTCCACATACATGTTGCATATTCAAAATCCATAATATTGTCGACCTCGAGCTACCTCGTAGTCCCGTACATCCAGATTTGGCGGTCGCGTAATCCGGCTTAGGACTGATCCGAGTATACGTGTGTATGTAGACACCCTACGCTTATATTGTTTTGTACGTAGTGAGGATACGTTAAGTGTTGCGGTGGACTTTTGAATCCATTTTTTGTTTTATTTTTTCGCGTTGATTTTAAGTTTATTTATTTATTTATTTATAAGTTAATGTACACACTAAATATAGAGAAGAAGAAAGGAACAGAAAATAGTACAAAGGGGAATCTTATTTCTAAAGAAATCTCTTCCAGCATAGACATAGTGTGTAAAAGAAGGACAGAAAATGACGTATAGAATGAAACAGATTAAATATATGTCACCGTAAAATTGTCAAACACGTTAGATTGTAAAATAACTAGAGAGATTGTAAACTCTCGAAATATTGTCAAACGAACATACTGCTGTCAATAAAACGCATTATTTTTCGTGAAATGCATGCGTTGGTAGTCAACTTACGCGGTGTGGAGAGAAGGAGGGGTCCCCCTTGCCCAATGGTACCACTCTCATGAAAAGATAATGTACCATTCTTGAGAAATACCGATTAATATAACCTAACCTTAAAACACTTTATATTCCCCTAAAAAGCGTAGTCGATGGAGCCCCTATTTCCGAGTGCAGGGTTTAAAGGAACCTAACTAACCTAACGGAGGGGTGCCCCAAGTCCCGACTATGGGGGCAGAGATACTTCCGTATCTTCAGTTGACAATAATAATAAATAATAATAATAAATAAATAGCGCTGGACATTAACACACAGCGCCACCTAGTGCCACACTAAGCAAAGCTTGTGTCGTGGACACTAGATAGTTGATATACTACATATATACTTTTTTGTTTGTAAATACATACTTATTATACATATAAACATCCATGACTCGGAAACAAATGTCCGTGCTCATCACACAAACATTTGCTCCTACCGGGGTTCGAACCCAGGACCCTAAGAACGTAAGGCAGCGTCACTACCATTACGCCAATCAGGTCGTCAAATATATATGTCACCGTAAAATTGTAAAACACGTTATATTACAATATAACGTGTTTCTCTCTAGCGATATTGTAATATCTCAAATTATTGTCAACTGAACATACGGAAGTATCTCTGCCCCCATAATCGGGACCTTTAAACCCTGCACCCGGAAATAGGGGCCCCGCGTAGCGGGGCTCCGTCCACTACGCTTTTTAGGCGAATATGAAGTGTTTCAAGGTTAGGTTATATTAATCGATATTTCTCAGGAATGGTACAATATCTTTTCATGAGAGTGGTACCACTGGGCAAGGGGGACCCCTCCTTCTCTCCACACCGCGTGAGTTGACTACCATCGCATGCATTTCACGAAAAATAATACTTTTTATTGTAAGCAGTATGTTCATTTGACAATAATTCGAGACTTTACAATATCGCTAGAGATATTACAATATAACGTATTTGACAATTTTACGGTGACATATACAATATTTCGAGAGCTTACAATATCGCTAGAGAGATTACAATCTAACGTGTTTGACAATTTTACGGTGAGATATACAATATAAGAAGTTCTTAAAGGATGGAACATTTTTTTCTCTCGTCACTGGAACTTTCAAAACCAGTCAAGCCGGGAAGCCTATCGTTGTGTAACCTAAAAGCTCACGTGGTTGTATACATTTTCTGAAAGTGCGAAGCATCCTACAACGGACACATGCCTTGAACATGGTGTTTATAAGATCAATCCTATTAGGGGTGTAAAACGAATTTGCAGGCCAGTCTTTACAGTCGTGGTGATGAAATTTAAACTTGATACAGTTTGTAAAATTTTATAGTAAATCTTTTAAACTTCGGTGGAGACTTCAGTAAATTATTAAAAAAAGATTATTTGTGAAAAAATACTATTTAGAAACATTATTACGTGTGTGTGTGTGTGTTTCTACTTTTAGTGAAAAGTGACATATGTGTCAAAAGTGACATATGTGTCACTTTGAAAGTTCTGACTACAACACAACTGGTCAATCGTAAACGCACTTCCACATCAGTCGTAAACACCAGTGGCCATACAATTATGTAAACGATCGATATTATAGCGAGTATCGATAATCTCCCGGTGGTCATCACCTTGGAATTTACGGGCTCTTAGCCTATAAACTATTATTTACATTTCGTGGCAATAATAAACGCTTTAATCTCAAATATTTATGTTGTATTTCAGATTAAACCGTTTATTGATTATTTATTTGTTTTATTTTATTTTTCGTGGGAAGGTTTTAGGATTAACATAGTGGATTTGTTGAAAAACCTGGTTCAACAAAATAGGTTGGTTCAGTAGTCTTGGAGCTACGGTGATATATATGAAATGTGAAAAAAATAAAGGTGTAAAAAGACCTTAACGAAACCGAGAGATACTTGCTGCCCATCATTGCGAGATCGTCTGATAAGGAGTTTAAGGAGATTTGAAAGAAAGACAGAAAAAATATTTATTCGCTGCAACCGCAAGGTCATGACGTGCATAAAATATATTTAAGGTCAAAGTTCCAAACTTTTCCATTTGCTTTGCTGTAGTAAAAACAACAGATGTGACATTTGAAATTAATGTATATTCTACTTATTCACTTTTCTTAAAGCTTAGTAAAATCGCTGATGACCAACATACATATAAGAAAACTCCATTATACTACATAAGTTACGTCACAAATCCCCGGCAAGTTATTCAACGAAATCCGGATTTCAGTAATCCGGTAGGAGATGTATCCCGGACCGTGGCCGGCCGCTGCCACCTAATCTGCCTGATCCGGATCACGAATACTTAGCTCTACATGTATGTTCTACTTAGCTAGCTTTCTACGTGTCCGAGCTCCTCAGGTCTTTGTTAGAAACTAGGATTTTCAACTGAATACTGGTTCAGAGCGGTTCAAACCCGATTTTACTTGTTAAATCCGTTTATTTTTATTACTCCGAATGGACGGACAAAAAGTCGGATCCGCGCTGTGTTTGTTAGAATTTGGAGCGTGTTTCTTGTTGGCTATCAATTAAAATAACGGTTTTTCAGTGGAAAACATTGTGCTGTTCCGATTTTTTATGGAATTTTGAAAACTAGTTTGTCTACATTGTACTGCGAGCCTATGGTAGCGTGTCTTAACTAGTAACAAATCTGTCATGTCCAAAACAAATCTGTTCCTTAATAACGATTAACTTTTACCTAATTACACGGAGGATTACATTACCCAATCATATCAATGCAATGGACTGGTTATCACGTGCGTCAGGGGCGCGGGGAGGCCAAGGGAGGCGAGGGGGCCTCCATCAATCATCTTGAGATAATCTCCTGTACTTCAGCCCAATTTGAGGCATGCACTCGGCTTAACGCACACAAACAGACAGGGACCGGTTTCACCATGAGCTAGCTACTATACGAGACGGTGGAAGTTCGCAAATGATAAATCGTAAAAAGATTCTGATTGAACTTTTTTTGTATGGTGCTGAAGATTTATTATTTTTGATTGAAGCTTTGTTGCCTTTGGATGTCTGTTTTTACTTGCTATGTTGACTTCTATATTTTAAACAATTTTCAAAAAATGGTCTTCTAATACTGTAAAGAAAGTAGTTCGAAGTTTAGTAAGTTAACGTTTGCAAAGTACATTTCCCCAAGGCATGAAGTTGTACCTAAGTCGTTTGTCAGATTCAATTCGAAAACGAACGATAAACGGCTTCTGATTACATTACACGTACATTTCAATGTGTGAGTATCATAATGCAAATCCTTTACGATTATTCTTTTGTGTCTGACTTTAATTTGGTTTTAAAGCCACCACTACATACATACGTCCGTGCATACAGTCGTAACTACACGGAAAGGTTTCCGTGTGTGTTTTAATCCGGCGGCAACAACAGAGAGAGGCAATCAGCTGAGCCGCTGATCAATCGATAAAAAATCGTGGCGGTGGAGTTGTGTGGACAAATAAGCGTGGCCTGTAGGCTCTGGTAACGGATGATCCGGACCATTTGTCAAGATTAGGCTTACGGGCCGAGGCGCGGATTGTCACTCCGTTGTGCCCGCCATGCCTCGGGAACGGTCAAGCGGGAACTTTTTGTCGTATTACGTCATGATACGAGTGTAGGAAGAACGTTCAGTGTTTGTCTGTTTATTGTTCCCCAAAAACACACCGGTGTAAAACCCAGTCATTATAAATCATGAAACAACCGTCTAGCGCAAAATCCCCAGCATAATAATTTCATTAGCAGCACTAAATCTAAATACGTTTTTGAGACAATTCCTCTCATTGTTTAGGGCATCGTAAAAACCATAGAAGTGAGCGGCAAAGGCCTCGTTCACCCTAATCGCGGGACCCCGTCTGGCAGGGCTTAGGGACGGCGCCCTTAACAAAATCTTAATCCCTACAAAGGGTTAGTAATATTATCTTATTACAGTCGCAAGAAATAAACCTTTAATTCTCAAGCTTCCTATAAAATATGGACGCTATTAAATTTATGTGCTGGAGAATAAATAAATAACATTATCAAGCTATTATCGACGTATTTTTATACCCATAAGAAAATCACTAATATCTTTTTAAAGATTTAATCTGACTGTAAAATTAACATGACATACTTGTATTTTACATAAATACCAAGTACTTTAGTACTGGAAGGAGCTCTAATACAGGATATCTATATTAGAAAATCCCGGTCCAGCCATTACGTGGATCATTTGGAGACAGATCAAAGCAGCTGCTCATATCTTCATTCTGGTGTCGCGGTAATCTGGTGACGGGTTGCAGAAACATAAATTTGGCTTCAATCGCACATTCAAAGCCCATTAATCGCGGATTCAGTGTGGACGCACCTTTAATGCATGCGGTGGGTATAGGGATGTGCTGATTTTATAAGATGCCTAAGCTGGATTATTTATCGAAAAAGACAAGAAAACAAAGATAGTTAATTTCTTCTCTGTCCATTTTGGCGTCAGATATTTCCGTTATG
Source organism: Xestia ashworthii (assembly GCA_950022955.1). Taxonomy (NCBI): domain Eukaryota; kingdom Metazoa; phylum Arthropoda; class Insecta; order Lepidoptera; family Noctuidae; genus Xestia; species Xestia ashworthii. Next base: position 8,894,410 of record OX465550.1, read on the forward strand.
TACAGTTGCTGCAAAGTAAATAGAATTAACCTCGTTATTTAAATTGTATTTCGCATTGATGTTAAAAAAATACGGATGCAGATCAGCAACTTGTCAAATCAACTCATATATTTTACACATGAAACATTTTTTTTTTACTTAAAGACCCATAGTCAAAAACAAACTCTGTGACGTCATCTCTAATAGATTTAAAGCTTTTCTTAAGAAGATTAAGCTCCTAAATCATAGTTTCTTCGACAACCCTAGGGGATAAACCCACTACACACACATGGCCACCACTACCGGTGTATCTCAGGAGATCTGATAAGATTCAAATAAGGGATTAGAGAGGGACGCGGCGAGGATATGCGCGGGACAACTGTAGGTGCGAGGGAGATGGAAGACGGGATTATCCTCGGACCGCGCCAAGTGGTGCCCGTACGTAATATGTGACGCAGTAGCGCTAAGTATGAAGATTTCGCTTTGGATTTGAAAGAATGCGAAATTAAGGGATTAAGTGTGCAAGGCTGGTTGCCGAAGAGCGGTGTACAAGTGTCAAAAAGGGACAAGTCAAGGTTTGTTTTCATTCAATGTAAGGTTGATAGGGACTTTTACTATACCTACCAGTGATGGCCAAGTGGTGTGACCGGCGGACGGCCAAATCATAGGTCTCGAGGTCGAACCCAAGGCATGCGCCTCTGATTTTTCTGATTTATCTGCGTATTGTATAATTATCACTTGCTTCGGTGAAGGAAAACATCGTGAGGGAACCAGCATGCCTGAGAGATATTTCTCGACGGCATGTAAAGCTGAGTCAGAGGCCCATGGCACGGGCGGCATAAAAAATCTGTCCGCAGGTTATGAACTATAATAAATCTTTATAGCCCTGGCTCTTGTACTCGGAGTTCCTGTATCATAAGAGCCAGATCAATCACAAGAGACAAATCACACGATAAAGAAAGAATAGAAAAGAATAAAATACAAATGAATTAAAATGTCGTAAGTCAAAGTATAGATTGGTTTTCATTCAATGTAAGGGTTGGAAGCGACTTAAAAGTTTGATAACAACGTTATTGTGTCATAATTTCATAGTCTGTCTCTGGTCTACTTTTGTCTTCCAATTCAATGTTTCTATTGAGTGAAAATGAAATGTTATCAACAAAAATGTGACATCCGCAATACCGCAGGTGGCCTTTATTAGCCTGAAAATAATACATCACAACTCTTTATTTGTTAACGGCACGTGTACATACAAAGGCAAATAAACCCACACATATTTGTGTATTTTCCCGGAGCGCGGGATTAAGGTAAGGCGGGATAGGTGAAATCCCAGTATCCGGGATTGCCACGTGCGGGCCTTTTTCAGGATTTTCTCGCCCCCAGTCCCTTTTACAATCACTTTTTATTTACAATACAGCCTACACGAGTCAGGTGACACGTGTTCGTGTGTGTTTAAGGACCAAGGTCGTGTGTGTTTGTGCCTTATCATATTATTTTTTTAATCGGAAAATCTGAGGCTCTATGTCAACTAACTTGTTCATGAGAACTGCGGGTATTTTTGCGTTTTCAGTTACGACTTTTTGATTCTAAAGTGCGCAAATAAGCAGAACAGAATTTTTAAATTTTATATTTAAATCGAAACTCCCCGAAATTATTGTATTCAAAAGCAGCTGAATCCGTTTTAATCTTATAACGCGTATTCTTTATTCATGTTTACCTACGGATATATGCGGCAGGGTTGTCAAACCCCATACATTAAAAAGAATTGAACTCAATCAGGGCTGAAGTTTATACTTTTTTATTCTTTTTTTCCGTTCCGCTGAACTAATCCGTCGGCTTATCTTCAGCTTGCAGTAGAAAGCTACCAGAACTTGATCGTTTTGCAAATTGTGTTCTAATCGTGCGCGGTTAGGGTTTGATATTGTGTGGAGGGATTTTATTAGGGGGTTCTTCGGTAGTCAATGAACCTCGTAGGATGAAACCGCGACCTACCGTAGGGGTTGTAGAGTTGTCGAATGTTTCTACATTCAATGTTTCGTTTCTTAAGTCGCTTTTTATTGCTGTGAGATTTAAGTGTTGTAAGTGAAATGTCTTATGTGACTTAGTTAGCATTTTAGGAGCATTTTACAACGTTTTAGAGGATTTTCAGCTTAGACCGTAAAACAGGTAAATTGTATTTAGTTTTCTACGTACTTCATCATCATCATAACATCACGATTGTAATTCCCTAACGGTTAGGCAGAGGTGTATCTATAAACACTCAAATTTCACAAAATATGCTTTCCATATAATTGGGCCAATTGATATCAACCGGGCACAAATCCAGACGCCGCGCCATAGCTAAACTAAGAAATTCCTGATGGAAAAACCCAATAACACTTTGCATGACTCGGGAATCGAACCCATGGACCTCATTCTCAGCAGTCGCGCTTGCAACCACTCGACCAACGAGTACGTGCTTACTCCTTTTAATAAAAGAGAAAACAAAACCCAGTTGTAAAGGGTGTAAAACAACTCTTAACGAAGCCGAAAGGCACTTGTTCTCCCCATCATTGCGATCATTTTTAGGGTTCCGTAGCCAAATGGCAAAAAACGGAACCCTTATAGTTTCGCCATGTCTGTCTGTCTGTCTGTCCGCGGATAATCTCAGTGACCGTTAGCACCAGAAAGCTGAAATTTGGTACCAATATGTATATCAATCATGCCGACAAAGTGCAAAAATAAAAATTTAAAAAAACATTTTTATTAGGGTACCTCCCCCAGACGTAAAGTGGGGAGCGATTTTTTTTTTAATTTTGACCCTGACGTGTGATATATTGTTGGATAGGTATTTAAAAATGAATAGGGGTTTTCTAAAATCATTTTTTGATAATATTAATATTTTAGGAAATAATCGCTCCGAAAGTCAAAAACAATGTGTCCCCCCTCCCTCTAACTTTTGAACCATAAGTTTAAAAAATATGAAAAAAATCACAGAAGTAGACCTTTATATGAACTTTCTAGGAAAATTATTTTCAACTTGATGAGTTGAATAGATTTTGAGTTATATAGCACTTTTTCAAAAAAACGCAAATGATAACTTTGTTTTTCATACAAATACTATGAAAAACAAAGTTATTTTTGCTGACGAAAAATGTTGGTATTTTTAATGGTCTGGGAAGCTACGGAACCCTACAGTGAGCGTGGCCCGACACGCTCTTGGCCGGTTTTTTTGTTCTACACCATACCTGGGAACCTTCTAGTTACTAAGATATTGGGGGTCAAAGTTACAACTTTTTCACAAATTTTTTTTTTAATACAAGTTTTTATTGCAAGATATTTACTTTAAATACCTCCACGAACCCCGTACTATTGAATGCACCTATCAGCACAATGTTTTGAGTGTGTTACATTGAGTTACTTATACTTACCGCAAAACGTTGATTTTTCACCCCAAAAAAAAGGTGTTTCCCAGCAATAATTTTTGCGTAAAGTTACTTAGTTTGATGTACAGAATGCTCGGTTGACGGCTTCGTGATGAAGTGGTTTACACCCTGTATTTGATATCGCATTAGATAATATCCAGTCGAATTGAATCCCTTTGACAATTCAGTGCCGTTTTTAGGGTTCCGTAGCCAAATGGCAAAAAACGGAACCCTTATAGTTTCGCCATGTCTGTCTGTCTGTCTGTCCGCGGATAATCTCAGTGACCGTTAGCACCAGAAAGCTGAAATTTGGTACCAATATGTATATCAATCATGCCGACAAAGTGCAAAAATAAAAATTTAAAAAAACATTTTTATTAGGGTACCTCCCCCAGACGTAAAGTGGGGAGCGATTTTTTTTTTAATTTTGACCCTGACGTGTGATATATTGTTGGATAGGTATTTAAAAATGAATAGGGGTTTTCTAAAATCATTTTTTGATAATATTAATATTTTAGGAAATAATCGCTCCGAAAGTCAAAAACAATGTGTCCCCCCTCCCTCTAACTTTTGAACCATAAGTTTAAAAAATATGAAAAAAATCACAGAAGTAGACCTTTATATGAACTTTCTAGGAAAATTATTTTCAACTTGATGAGTTGAATAGATTTTGAGTTATATAGCACTTTTTCAAAAAAACGCAAATGATAACTTTGTTTTTCATACAAATACTATGAAAAACAAAGTTATTTTTGCTGACGAAAAATGTTGGTATTTTTAATGGTCTGGGAAGCTACGGAACCCTACAGTGAGCGTGGCCCGACACGCTCTTGGCCGGTTTTTTTTAATTCAAAAGGATTATCCCAATTAATATGCAAGTCCGTGTCTTCACGGGCGTACGGGTCAGAATCGATTAATTTTAAATCTTTTAAGTGAAGTTGTCTTTGAAAATTGGATTATTCGCCCGGCTTAACGTTTGCAATGGATAAATAATATTTTTTCACGAAATGTTTGGGATAAAAATGTAACAACTTCTTTTTATTAAAGTTCCGTACCCAAGGGTAACCAACGTAGTCTATGTGGTAATGTAAATTGTTTGTATAGTCACTAAATAGTGCTTATGACGTCATAGTTTTTATACGGATCGTGATCAATTTTCACGATCCATAGTCTGTGGCACACCGTTGAATGAATTTGACCAGGATCCAAAACAACGACTTGTACTGCATCTGTGTACCATTGTCTGGTCATAATATCAGGACCGTCAGTCATCACTTTAATGAAAACTGTCGTTTTTCTAAGTTACTTTACTTTTGGTACTTGAATGAGGGATATTCTTTTTCAACTCTTCCCTAGTCGCTGGATAGATGGCACTGATCTCGGTACGTTACTGTAAAGAACAAAACGTCACATAATTTTACTTGGACCTTATGGTCGGGCAGGGACTCAAACTGTAACCGTAATAATGTGTTTTTAACACTGTTTTTAAAATAGTTTCAACAGAAAAACACTTTTAGATGTAACTGATACAATTATGTTACCGAATCAAACTATAACCTTTTATATTTGTTAATAAGTGTTAATATGTGTAACTGAAATAATCAGTTTTACAACAGACTGCGACTAGTTTTCGTCTATCCAATGGCAACGCTGAGTTTAACTATTAAACACTTATTAACACTGTTAAACCTTTTATTTCTGTTACAGATATGTTACGGTTACACTTTTGTAAGTGTTTTGGGTTAACACATTGAAAACACATTTATAAGTGTTACATATTTGATTCTGTTACCAATTCAACATGTAACACTTATAATTCTGTAACCTTTATGAAGGTGTTTTTAAGTCCCTGCTTATGGTTATATTTGGAAGCTTATACAAACGAAAGTGTCAGTCAACGAGCGTATGTGACGTTTGTTTTTCAAGCGTTTTGGCTTTGGCACCTAGTAACGTAGTCAGATCAACGCCATCTACCGAGTTCTTGGAAACTATTTTTTTTTTAATTCTCAAAAAGAAAACCTCTCATTCAAAATAAAAGTTACAATTTATACCTTATCACACATAAAACAAGGATCAAAATTGTATTATGTTTTTAGAAAGCAGCAACGCTGAGACCATGTTTGTTTGAGAGCTCGTTATGTTGGATATATAAATATTTTATTCCCGGATAAAGTCCGGCCCGGAATAATCCCGCGTGGACGAGTACAAAAACTGATAAGCCACTAGGTGCGATTAAGTGTTGAGTTTTTGTAACGCAACATCGTAACATCACCCTTGATTTTCCAGAAAGGGTAGGCAGGAATTTCTAGTCCCTACACTTACTTTTTGCAAGTTATTATTAACTCCCATGGATATATGCTTTTTCTGCCCTGGTGGTGTAGCGCGTCTGGTATGTTTGCCGAAAGCAGGGTTGATGATTTTTATGCTGTATTACGTAGGCTTATGGCATCATTTTACCGGAGACTGATTAAGTGTAAAAACAACAATCATCATCTGCCTAGCCTTTTCCCAACTATGTTGGGGTCGGCTTCCAGTCTAACCGGATGCAGCTGAATACCAGAAACAACAATGTGACTACTATATTTCGCACCATTTACATGACTACTAAGTATTTCATTTTAATATGACTGTTTGAACTTAAACCTAAATTAAACTTACATGACATTTATGCGAAAACTATTATCTATTTTAATATAACAATAATGTAATTTAATTTAATATCTATCTCTTTCAATTTAGAGGAGGTGGTCCGCAGAGCACATATTTTTAATTAATTTTCTGATAATGAGGGTGTATGTGTAAAAACTTGCCTGAAATAAATGAATTTTATTTTATTTATATAATATGGAGTGACGATAGGGCTGTTTCTAGTATGCTTAAACTCACATTAAATGTAACAATAATAATTTAACTCCGTGTAATATCATCATCATCATCCGAAAGACGTCCACTGCTGGACATAGGCCACCCCCAAGTGTCGCCACATTGACGTGCGACCCGCATCCAGTGGACTCCCGCGTAATAACTCTATGGGGCGAGGTTATTGCCATACTATGGGCACAAATATAGGTTTCAACCTGCAACTGATAACTTAATGATGGATTAATCCAACAACACTTTGCCTAAGCCGGGAATAGAACTCAGGACCATAAACTCGGCAGTAGCGCTTTAGTTGTTTACGAGCGACGCTACTAAGCTATATCATCGCGTCAAAGAGAGTTTTATTAAAATTTCCATTTTACTATTAACCTACGTGCTTTATTATCTGCAGTCAGATGGTATTGACCGGAATCAGTGCAAAGGTTACGGATAAAAACGGGTCACAGATTTTTGGTACCGACAAACGGATCAACCGTTTTAAACACGTTTTTGACATAACACAGAGATGACTCTTCAAAATTATGTTACAATTTTTATTCTAAATTACTTAAGCCTCTTTAAAATTAAGATGTTTTAATTGACTGGTTTAACGTCACAGGGTATTAAAACTTATCGCTAAATCTTTTAATATATTTAAAATCAACTAGGAAGCGAATGACGACATATCTACACCTAATGACACCAGAAAAAACTGTTTTACTATGTAAACAAACTCATCTTTAATTTAAAAATAACACATATTAGATAGTAAAAATAAAGATAAGTATTTTGATAAAAACTAATGGATTAGTCACATTAATGCTTGGACTTAAATTATCCGTGCTTAAAGATGAAACAAAAGAAGAAATAAATTTGAAATAAGAATAGTTCATTGACAACGTCATTTTCTTAAGGCTAGTGCACACCAAACACAAAGCGGCACACACTCTCGTTACAGCTTAACTTCCCTTTGAACTAGTTCGAAAATGTCGGACGTGACTTACGGCGCAGACACATGACTTTTAGTGATTTTAAATTGATCATCACGTCTTAACTTCAAGTCTAATTTCTTTGAAAAATTATTATACTACACCATTTCTTTCATAATTTGATATGTGAAAATGTGAAGAAATATTTTTATAACTGAGTGTAATTAATTTGTGAAGTAATGTCTAACGCGGCAAAAAAACGATCATCACGCAAAAGCTATCGGGCGTATTTGCATGAAACTTAGATCATCTCAAAGACAATTTAACGCCCTTTATATTAGTATACGGCTTTTATACATATTGTGTTTGATAAATCAAGGTGGGTTGTTTTTTCGAATAATCTTGGTGCGGGGCTCCTCGGGGCGACGGGCGGCAGTGTATCGCTGACCACTCTCACGCACGGGTATACGCTATTGCTAAATTTCTCCCACTCGCTCAAGGTCGTTGGCGTGAGGTAGCCCCTTAACGCATCGCCTAGCATTCCCTACACCACCCCAGTTACCTTACAAAACATTTCCTTACGTATCTCATCAAAGAAAATAGCATGAAATATGAAATATCACAGTAATTACCAACAATATTTTCATCCGTCTAATGTACGGTTTTTGTTTACCGTCGTTTGATGTTGACGTATTCGGTCTTACGTCTTATCCAATAACGTTAATGCTCCAAGGTGCCTTTATAGTACCTACCGGGTGTTTCCTTTAGCACGTCAAGAATATCAATTGATTAGTGTAATGTAATATCACAAATACGGTGATTCATCATGATGTTTTCGAATAAGTTCCTGTCGGGGCGTCTGATAGTCTTTATGACTTCTGTATTAAGGTTATGATTATCATAATGGTCTTTGAAAGCAGGTAACAAAGGCCTGACGTCATAAATTAGACCAGGATTATGTGCCCCATACATGAATCAGTTTTATAATGGCGTTACTTAGAATCGTCGTCGCGGCCGCAGACCGCAGTCTAGGCTAGGTGTAGAAAAAATACTTCCTGTACGTGACGTTTGAGTGGCAAAGGACGATGTTACGACGTAGGTAATAATAACACTATCTTCTTCAAATATGGACCTGGATTTATTTGAATTCGTCGCCAAAATGGACCGTTACGAAAGACACAATTTCGGATATTGTCAATTATCCTATCGATTTAAGAACTACGAAAAACAGTCTGCCTGAGCTTTCAAAAAGTCAATGTTAAATCGCAGTCAATATTAAACCTACTTAAAATAGATGAATTCCGCATCACTCATATGAGCGCTATCACTGTATGAATGGTTCCCGTTCCCGGCTCGCCCGCGGTCCGCGATCCGATCCGCCCGTGCCCGCTTAAGCCAGATTTCAATAGAGTATAATCTCACCCTAATGAATCTCCAATCCGGATTACCGAGGGGCCCCTATAATAGACGAGCGGCGTCCATTGCAAACGAGTGGGATTTAGTTTAGAAAAAAACTTTGATTAGTCTAGTGCGCGCCGGTTTGAATACCGAAAGCTGATTAATATTTCAACGTGGCATTACATCTGTTGTTATTCTTCGTGCCAAACAAATAATAGACATAATTCTCTCTGGTGTGTTCTATCTCATCGAGACACATCAAGGAACTATGTCTTAATTCAGATGTCTGATTCCGTCCAATAAATTGTAAAGGCCGCACGACACTCGGCTAATCCCATTGGGGGCATTAGAACGGCTTTGTGCGGACAGATCGCGCTCGCACGCCGAAATTACCTAGCAATTGGTAGCCGCGCCGAATTGCCAGCGGGCTCAGTCTAAATCGGCTGCAGACACTTTTATTGCCCGGCGAAATCCCGCTGACCCGAGCTCGAGCCGATCCCGGCTTCCGTTTTATCCCGGCCTCGCTTAATCCCGGATTTGACGTCGCTTAATCCGAACCCGTGTTGGATATCGCGTCGACACAGGCCTCGCCCGCACTCTTGTTTCTATACTGTCCTATATTGATTTCGGATTTCACGGCGCACCTTCATTGAACTCGCATAAAAGCACGCGTAAACAAAGCGCGCGCGGACCTTTTGAGGATTACCTCGACGAGCACGCCGATAAAATAACAAATTAATAATATATTTATATTATGATGAAATAATTCAATCGAGACAAAAGTAATCCATAACTATCGCCCTGACACGGGATTATGGAGCGCGAAATGCATCGCTTTCAGATATTTGGACTCAATGATATAAAATTGTACGCAAAAAATGAGCAGATTAATTTGTATTTTCATTGGGTGGTGCGTTATGCGAAAAATTGAGCGTTCGGGAAGCAAATGAAAATGATCGCCTCATATTATTTTATTCTCTCGGTTAGTCGTTCGCAAAGTGCACTACTTACCAACTCGAAACTGAAAACTCCGATATTGAATTATTGATGCAATTTCGCTTTGTTTACAGCGAATAGAATTTAAGTTACGTTCGCCCGTTACCGATTCTAATGTACTTTGACGATATTTGCATAAATCATTATACAAATGTACCGTTGAAAAGATGATGATATTAAACTGGTACATTTGCGTCGACATACGGCGTACAACGGATTTGCCAAAATACATAATTACTCGTATATTTCACGTTTAGAAGCCAAAATTATATTTGATGGCGATGTGAATAGACGACTATTTCCCATTTTAATGAGGATTATAGTTTCTAGTGCATTTAGTGCACTTCGCGCGGTAAAATTAATTACTAAATCGAGTCTGTCTGCGCGCACTAATAGAGAACGACCCGTTTCAAAGCCTACTGCGCGTACAATTTCAGTAATCCCACCTTTTGACTGACGTTTTAAATTGTCTAACTCTAATAACATGTTTCTATTGCTGTGTGGGAATTAATTATACAGTTTTGAATATGATAATAAACAACCACAAAAACAAAAGTACTTACACGTTTTCCTTTACAAAAGTAAAGGAAAACGTGTAAGTACTTTTGTTTTAGTACATTATATTGGGTTTTTTGAGAAACGAGTTTTCGTAGCACATTGCTACGCCGGGGTCTACGCCATTGTCTAAGTTTATCTGTAAGTATGTTAGTTTGACTTAACTTTTTGTTCGTTCGTTTACATTTCTTATTTCTAGACGACTTAAGGTTTAAAGAATGCGTGGCAAGCTTTTTTTTAATCGAGAAAAATATTGTTTACCATGGATAAAAAAAAAATTCACGGAGCGTGATTGTAGTTTTCATGTCTCTATGAGTTTGGTTGTCAAAGCTTTCAACCAGTAATAAGCTTTACAATATATCGATATAACAGTCAAAATTTAACCAATTTGCGTCTCAAATCATAATGACCATTCATGGCCACAACTGAACATTAGTACAATTTAGGCGATAATGCCGCTAAGTCCTCGTTCACACTGTTGGTATTACTGCACGACGTTAATTAGTCTGTGGCGGTGGCCACGGTCTAAACAGGCTTTTAACTTTTCAAATGCTTTCATTAACTGTATGCGATTATTTGGCCTGTGTTGCCGCAGCCATTGATTGAGAATGGATGCATTAGCGGCTCTGTTAATACAGTTTTAGCCGATTAATTTATTTAAATGCTGATAATGTGTTTTATTGTTCATTGGAATATGTTGGGTGTTAATTTGGACGGTTATTTTAGATATTAGTTTTGCATTTATGTTGGGTTTATTGAGGGTTTTGGTTTAGACTCTATACATGGTGTAAATGGAGTCTTCACGGAGCCGTCAACCAAGCATTCTGTGCAGCAAACTTTGTTACTGGATGAAAAAAATGCTGCTGGGACACTACTTTTTTGGGGTAAAAAATCATGGTTTATGGTAAGACTCAATGTTTCGCACTCAAAACATTGTGCTGGTGAATGCATGAGTAGTACAGGGGTCATGGAGGTATTAAAAGTGAAGATATAATATTAGAAACTTGAATTTAAAAAAACTTGTTGAAAAGTTGGAATTTTGACCTTCAATATCTCCGTAATTAGAAGTTTCCCAGATACGGTCCAGAACAAAAAAAAAAAATCGCAATGACTGGGGCTTTTCGGCACGGTTTTGGGTTTTTTTATCCCTTCGTGTTTATCGGTACTTATTAAGTTTGCCGCGCAACCTTAAGAAAGAAAATATAGATACCCACTAGTTTGAGGATTGTCTGGCAGGACAATTCATATACGAGTAGCTTTGTCTGTTAAAATAATAATTAGTGAAAAACTAATTTTCATTTGCCATGCATGCAATTGCAATTATTAGGTACTAACCGATAAAGAAAAAAAATGTTTTAACTATATTTTTATAATATGAAACTCACTTAAATATTAAACTTTAAACTCGCTAAATATTAATGTTATTGCTCTCCTAAAAAACTCTACTACAACAGATTCGTTACTAAGATTTTTCCAACAAGATTAAAATACCAGCTTTGCAGTTTACTACCGGTAACATGCAAATGGTACTTATGTGAGGTTAGAGAGAATAAGGTTCATAATCCAATATCCCTAGCGCAGTGTTAGACAAGTGAGTTTGGAACAGGCTCGATTAGTTTAAACCTAACTTTTTGCTCGCCATTGAAATTAAATTAAGCTTAAAACTTGTGGGTCGTGTTTGTGACGGGGTTTCAGTAACATTTAATGGATTGAAATCGTGTATGTTTTATGTGGCATGTGTTTTCATGAAGTGCTTATCGACTGCTGCGAGATTTTTTTGGCGTAAATAACTTTGACATGGATGCGTTGCGTTGTTGGTAATAAACATTTTGTTAAAAAACCAAGATGGCGTCTTTTACTTTGCGCTATCCATAAGTAGATAAGTATCACTTATTGTCTGCTCAGAGTTGAAACATATTATATATATACAGAGTGGAAATTTTCAATGCCACCTGGAGGGAAAGTACTCGAAATACTGAAGATAGCAAACTTTACTCAAATTAAACATTCCTTTATTTTTAAAAAGAAACAAATCTGGCATGATCACACTCGGGCATCGAACCCGATCGAATAAAGTTCTAAAAAATATTATTCTGTACCTTTTGTAATCTATCGATAGGGTCAATCATAATGGATCAAATCTCTATAACAAACATGATAAATTCAACGAAAGGAAACCCATGAATAAAAGTGCGTATCTTATTGAATTTATCCCATTGAATTTATAACTGTTCTAATTTTTAATCTGTTTTTAGATTTCGTTGTTTTCCCTTCATTTAGTTTATTATGTGTGATTCATATATTGTGATTCTGTTAAAGCAGCCATTTAAGGCCCCCACCATCTTCCTAAGTAAAACGCAGATTTTCACAAAAAATCTCAGCCACAAAATGAAGACAGACAATAAACAATCGAAGTACGTCGATAAGGTGAACTTGTATAGGTCGGTGTCTTACTGTCTTACTCGTAAGGCGCGCCTAATCCGCCGCCCATCCGCAGCGCCGCAAGACGTCGCTTGTTGCTTGCCGGTGGGGCTTCCCAAACTTGTATATGAATACAGTATATCTAATATATGTATTAACAGATTTAAATAGGCGATAGGATATGTTTAAAATAAGCACAAGTAAATTGAAAACTACTTTTCGTGAAAATTGCAAGTTAAGAAATTCGATTTTAGTTTATCTGTGTTTTTCTCGCGTTTGAAACAAGTTACAAATGAATTCTGGTTTTGGACTTGTAAGATAGGAGAAAAGTTGTGTTTTACAATAAAGGCAATAAAATTGATCGCGATCAGTATTCATTCAGAATTGCGTTCAAAGTTGTCAGTGTCATTGTAATGACAGCTCTTCAACGTAGTTCACTTGATCAGTTCATAAAGCGTAGTAAAGATTTGGCTTTATCTCTGCTGCCGATTTTAACAAAAATATAATTTCAAGCTATACTTGTCTTAAGTCTACTGTTTTATGTACACCCAATATACAAGGATTAAACCAAACATCTAGTCTATTTGACAATGGAATTGAACAAGAAACAATGTTCAGTTCTTGAGGTATCCCTCGACGGCCGACGGCCAGCTTCCTAAACCACCGCAGGATTTAGTTAACCAGCGGACGCACATCGGTGCAGATTAATTATTTATGGACGGCTCCCTACTGCCCGAGGGTAGGTTTAGCGCCCAGACGCTCTCCGATTCCTCTCTCATGCAAACTATTCGTCTTAACGCAAAATTGACGCGCAAACTTAAATATTTACAAATGGTATTTACGCTTCAAGCATTAAGGTCGCTTTTACTCTGACTGAATAATTTAAAGGTCCTTTGTCTTCATTGTCCGGCATAAAGATCTGGGGGCTTGCGATGACCACCTTGTCATGGCAAGCTTTGCTGTAAATCTACGTTGCATCTTTGCCGTGGTAATCGCTTAAGCCCGGCTGGGCTAGTCCCTGCTAAATGAATACCTATAAATTCGTAGACGAGTTCATCATTTTACAGTAGCTACATTATTATGATACAAGCGATGGAAAATCGATAAAACGAGGGTACGTCTTCCCTAACAATACGTATCGAGTTATGCGTACACGTCGTTTTAATCCTTAAGGCGTAGCAAAGCACGTAATATGTAGAAACCTTCTTAACCTAACAGGATTATCGTGTGGAGGCAAGCATTTCACGGCCGGATCACGCCTTGCCATCGGCTCGGCTAAGGCACAGATTTTATTACACAAATGAGATTAATACTCAAACGCACATTGTTACGCAAAGCCGTAGACGTTGTTAACTGGCTACGCGTGATCGTAGCGCGTAGGGGAGTATGTCTGTCGACTGGCGTAGCGGATCTACGTTACCTTCTGTTTTAGGAGTAATAGTCTATTGAGACGTGGGTGAAGTTATGTATAGATAGGTCTTATGAGAATACGTATTATTTGAACCCAGTACAGAACAAAGACAAATGAAAGTCGAACGCGGAGGCGTCTTCACACACGCGATACGACGATTTCTCGGCGCGGATGCTCAGATATTTTCGCGGTGTCAATTAAAACGGTAACAAACGTCGCCCTCAAAAAGCCCATTTGTAACGTAGAGACAATCATAGCTCCCGGCGTAAACTGACAAACGAGACGCCGCCGCGATAGCGAACGTCTAAACCGAGCTTTTGAACTTCTTTGACGCGCAGTCGATAAGCGCGCCGCAGCGACAGGTTATTGTGTCTGTAGCGTTCTTAACAATGGTGTTCGTTTTGCAAGTTTTCACCCAGTCGTAAGTGGGTAAATGTGTTACCGATTGACGAGGGGAGGGACAAAAGCTTGAGAGACACACGACATTCATTCACAGCGAGGCAGCGCGTTGCCGCAACAACGGTTAAGATAATGATGACGTTTCCTTCAGCGACGCCCTTTAAATACGCGATTGAATTAATTACCCTGTTGGGGGGTTCGTTAAATCGTATCGGTGTCATAGAATTCATGTGTTTTGTTTGACACGCGATGTGTCGTTGTATCTTTGCTTATACATATTGTTTCTGTATACACATACAACTATATGATTTTAACTCTCTGTTTGTTTATAAAATATATGTAAATTGGTATAATAATTTGGAATAGATTTGACAATAATTAGAAACATCATTAAGATATTTTATAATCTTCTTTGATGCAAACATCACTTGCTTCATTCGCAAATCAAGAACCTTCGCAAAGACATCACCGAAGTGATTAAAGAAATCCTCTTGACCAAGTCCTCAGTAAACTCTACCAAAAATCATTAATTAATTATTAAAACAGTGTCAAACATAGGGTCGATCTGTGGGGATGAATTAGAGGATGAGTTTCTTAATTAAAGCAACAATCTTGACAGGTGAGGCGTCTCCAACAATTGTGCGCGTTATCTTTAGGCATTGTCGACATGTACGCGCTATGTCTTGAATCACAAAACAACTTGATTAACTTGGTTGAATTCTGACGTTGATCGTGAATAACTTTAGTATGGGAAAGTCGGGAACCACAGTTATAAAGTGTATTGTGTCCATGTTGTACTGATTTACGTATGTATTATCGTTGTAACTTTTAATTGTAATATTATTAAATGGTTTGATTTCTTTTAAGGAAGCAGGCTAATTAATTCTGATGTACATAAGTTCCATGATCACCGAAAAGAAAACGGTCTGCTTATATAAAGTCGCCGGTTTAAGGGACATGTTCCCCTACAAAAATTGTTTTAAAAAGCTGTTTTTAGATATCAGACCGTTATCTTTTTGGTGAACATGGACCTAAGTACCTATGCGCATGAAAAGTTTTTTCAATAAATTTGTTCTTAGTTCTAATAAAAAAAATAGTTTGTTCTTTGATGTGGTATTATGAAATTATAATTTGGCACCTTTTCCAAAGCTATGAGCCGTTCAACTCACACGATTTGAAGATTTGTTAACATAAGTTTATTGTTATAGTTAATTTAAGTTTCTATAGTAAACATATTATAGATACCGGAATATTTACTTTGTTTGTTTATCTGAAATACCGGAAACTCAACATAAAAGTAAACATGTAAGTAAATATCCTCTTTTTAGTTGTTTTCATGTCAGTTTTAAAACTTTTATATACAGATACCGTATGAAATAAACTTAATTGCCAACTTAATCAGGTAAGTTTTGGACTTTTAATAGCTCGCTAAAACTATTTAAACCTAACTCTAACCAAACAGTTAACCGGAACTTGTAGTAAAGTTAAATCTGAGTATTAAAGTAGAGTACAATAAAGGTTGCAGGGCTTAAACCTAAGCCTTACGGCGTCTGAGACCTAGGTCATGTTACCTACGAAGCACCCAGACAGGGCGGTCAGTTGATACCCATGCTAGGCTTAGCTTACTTAAGAACTGATGCAAGTACCTAAGACCTAAGTCCTTGCAGGGATATGAGAGTTTCTGTTGCCGCTGAGATTTCAGATTTCGTGTTGAATTGTGGTGTGTGAAAAATTTGGTTTGTTCTGAAAATTGTCTGTATGGGACTAGTTTTAATTGCGCCTTTCGTTTGTTTTTTTTTTTCGAAATACTAAATTCATTTCATTTAAGTCTCTGTTGCCTTTTTATCAGGTTTTGTAGTTATGTCTTAAAAATCATCGGGATACAGACATCATACACAATTTTATACACATATTTTCCATTTTGTTGTGAGTTCTTCCGACTGCCCCGTTGGTCTAGTGGTCGCAAAGGAGACTGCTGTATGAGGTCCCTTTTTTTTTTTTAGGGAGCGGGAGGGAGTGTCAGACTTTTACTGCCTAAAACCCATCCATGTTCCTTCCTCGCCCTTTATGTTCCAGGGGCACGGTATCTCTTTCGAACAGGCCCGCAACCCCGGCAGGTGCTGTATGAGGTCTTGGATTGAAGTCCCGGGTCGGGCAAAGTGTTATTGGGCGTTTTCATCAGGAATTTCTCAGAAGCAGCCACAGAGTCATTTGTGCCTGGTTGATGGCATTTGTGCCTGGTTGATGGCATTTGTGCCTGGTTGATGGCATTTGTGCCTGGTTGATGGCATTTGTGCCTGGTTGATGGCATTTGTGCCTGGTTGATGGCATTTGTGCCTGGTTGATGGCATTTGTGCCCGGTTGATGGCATTAGGCTCGCTCCCTATTACATGGGAATTAAACATATTTGGCAAAATGTGGGGGTACTGTTAGATACACCTCTGTCTAACCCTTCCGTTACAGGCGTGATGTTACTCGTATGTTTTTCATTATACCTTTCTCTTGATTTGGAGCAATCACATCCAATAGTAAATTCAAAATAAGTAAGTACTAGTAAAAAAAAAACCGGCCAAGAGCGTGTCGGGCCACGCTCACTGTAGGGTTCCGTAGCTTCCCAGACCATTAAAAATACCAACATTTTTCGTCAGCAAAAATAACTTTGTTTTTCATAGTATTTGTATGAAAAACAAAGTTATCATTTGCGTTTTTTTGAAAAAGTGCTATATAACTCAAAAACTATTCAACTCATCAAGTTGAAAATAATTTTCCTAGAAAGTTCATATAAAGGTCTACTTCTGTGATTTTTTTCATATTTTTTAAACTTATGGTTCAAAAGTTAGAGGGGGGGGGGACACATTGTTTTTGACTTTCGGAGCGATTATTTCCTAAAATATTAATATTATCAAAAAATGATTTTAGAAAACCCCTATTCATTTTTAAATACCTATCCAACAATATATCACACGTCAGGGTCAAAATTAAAAAAAAAATCGCTCCCCACTTTACGTCTGGGGGAGGTACCCTAATAAAAATGTTTTTTTAAATTTTTATTTTTGCACTTTGTCGGCATGATTGATATACATATTGGTACCAAATTTCAGCTTTCTGGTGCTAACGGTCACTGAGATTATCCGCGGACAGACAGACAGACAGACAGACATGGCGAAACTATAAGGGTTCCGTTTTTTGCCATTTGGCTACGGAACCCTAAAAACCCGACGACCCGAATGGCGCAGCGGTAGCGAGGCTGCCTTACGTTCTCAGGTTCGAATGCATGGACATTTGTTTCTAAGTCATGGATGTTTATATGTATAATAAGTATGTATTTACAAACAAAAAAGTATTTCTATGTAGTATAAAGGGTGTAAAACACCTCTTCACGAAGCCGAAAGTCACTTATTCTCCCCATCATTGCGATCATTTTTTTGTTCTACATCCTATCTGGGAACCTTCCAGTTACGGAGATATGGGGGGTCAAAGTTACAACTTTTTGACAAGTTTTTTTTTTAAATACAAGTTTTTTTTGTAAGATTTTAACTTTTAACACCTCCACGACCCCCGTACTATTCAATCCATCCATCAGCACAATGTTTTAAGTGCGTTACATTGAGTTCTACCACAAAACATGATTTATAACCTCAAAAAAAAAAGTTGTTTCCCAGCAATAATTTTTACGTAAAGTTACTTAGTTTGATGTACAGAATGCTTGGTTAACGGGTTTACACCCTGTATAAACTATCTGGTGTCCACGACACAAGCCTCGTTGCTTAGTGTGGCACTATATGGCGCTGTGTGTAATGTCCAGCGATATTTATTAATATATTGAGTACCAACCTTCATAAAAAAATACCAGTCACCAATCTTTTATTACACACATAAGATAACACATTCACGTCAATATTCTTCCAAGTCTGTTTCCAGTTCAGGTAGATGTATTCGCATTGTTTAGACGAGCATTAGACCGTCTGTCCCTGGTCAGGTGAAAGTTTAGGGGCACGGTAAAGGGATTAGCAGACGACCCTAGGTGTTAGTCCACATCCTGTCCAGTTCTAAATTAAACTGTTAAACTTAATTTTTGAGTTACTGTTGCTGTCGGATTCAATTTAGATGTTCGAGATTTGGGGTCGAATGAAATTACTTACCTATGTTTTGTAAATAAAAGACGGTGTAAGGATCTTTTGGCGAGTTTTCGAAATTCGAACAAGGACGCCAGCTTGTTCTTGAATACATTCCAATAGCGTCCCCTGTCAATGTAATTTGTTTGCCAACGCATCTTTGTAGCAGTGTAGATTTTATGCGCTCTGATTTAGAATCTTTAAAAAAAACAGATCAACTTACCAGAATCAAAGTTTCTACTTTGGTGACAGAGTTTTGTGCAAGAAAGTGTTTGACGAATGGAATAAGTAAAAACTAGAGATCAATTTATAACATTCCATTTTCCACTTTTTCTTTTATTTATATTAACTTCTTGTTGTATTAAATAAAAGATTCTTTCACGAATTACTGGTATATTTCTTGTCGACAATTTATCAGATACAATGCGCCTTTTAGCTTCTCTCGTTTTCCTCTAAAAGTGACAGTTCACGTCAGTGTCACAGACTACACAACATCCTCCCTTAATTATAATTATAAGTTACACAAGTTCAAATAGAATTTTAGATCTATTCTACAATATCTTCAAATTAATAAAGTTACATAATTTTAACATAATCAAATTATTTATTACTATGATCTATATTATTAGACTCGACAACAGGATGCGAATCACAAAATTTACAAACAGTTTTATCTAAAATACCACCCTTTTTCTCTTTCAGCCTAGTACTTCTTAGACTTTCCCCCTGTTTACAATAAGACTGAAGATTATTACTTTTACTGTGATCTATATTATCAGACTCGACCACAGGATGCGAATCACAAACAGTTTTGTCTAATATACCGTCATTTCCATTTGTATTGACCTGCACAACATCAGGGACCAGTGGAAACACTTGTGGTACACTTAAAATCTGTTCAAACGGTTCTATATTTATTTTAGCATAAGGAGCCGGAATTAAATGCCATCTGTTTCTACGATATATCCCTTTACTAGTTTTAATTATGTAAGACCTAGGTTGTGGAGCTTTCTTTAATACAATTCCATACTGTCTTAAATCTATTATCCAAACTTTATCATTCGGTTGCAATTCCCCTAACTGCCTAGTTCTATGTTTCTTATTATAGTAAGTATGTAACTTTTGCTTTCTTATTATATCTCTTTTTTTAAACTCTTGTTTACATTTTATCACCTTTTCTAAGGTATCTGACAACCTTGGTAGATTATCCCTCAATTTTCTATTAAACATTAATTCTGCAGGACTAAACCCAGTATCTAAAGGGGTATTTCTATAGATTAAAAGACCCAAATTTATATCTGAATTCTTTTTCAACAAACTTTTGGCTATTTTAACTGCAGATTCAGCACCTCCATTACTTTGAGAATAGTAAGGGCTACTGGTTATATGTTCAAAATTATAATCTTTAGCAAACTGACTGAATTTAGTTCTGAATTGAGTCCCACAGTCTGTTCTTACCAACTCTGGTATACCAAATTTACTAAATATCCCTTTGCAATATTCAATGATACTTATTTCTGAAAGACTGTTTATTCTTTTTATATCCAAATACCTTGAATAATAGTCTACTATAACTATATACCACTGATTATTGTAATGAAATAAATCCATTCCTACTTTCTGCCATGGCCTATTTGGAGTTTTCTCCATTAGTATATCTTGTTTATTGTTAGTTCTTTCTTCAATACATTGCGGACAGTTCTGCACTATTTTTTCTATTTGAATCGACATACCTGGCCACCAAACTGTTTGCTTTGCCCTACTCCTACACCTAGTGATTCCTAAATGTCCTTGATGAATTCTATCCAACATTTCTAACTGCATACTATCTGGAATAACTAAACGGGACTTATACAGGAGAAAACCTTTAGCCACTGAGAGATCATATCTATACTGGTAGAACTTTTTTAAATTTTCCGGAATTACAGAAATTTTAGGCCAACCTAGGTTAGTGTATTTTACCAAAGATTCACAAATGATTGACTTCTCCTGTTCATTTTTTATTTTTCTAATACTTTATCCTGCAAAGGAATATTTTTAAGAATAACATTTACAAAACATTTTTCAAAGTTAACCTCATCATCTTTTCCATCTGTTGTTGATATAGGATTTCTTGACAATGCATCTGGCAATGTTAATTTTTTACCGGGAACATAATTTACCACAAAGTTAAAACGGGTTAACCTCATTCTAAATGACATTAATCTTGGAGTCAATTCATCAATATGCTTTGTCTGTAAAATCTGTATTAAAGGCTTATGATCTGTTTCTAAATGCACTTTAATCCCATAAACATAATCTTTAAATCTCTCAGTGGCCCAAGTCAACGCTAAACACTCCTTTTCTATTTGAGAATATCTTTTTTCTGTATCCGTGAGAGTCCTACTGGCATATGCCACTATTTGCCTACCCTTCTCCGATTCCTGCATTAATGTTGCACCAAGACCGTAGGAGCTACTATCTGCTGCTAATACAATTTTTTTTTCTGGATCATAATGGGCCATTATTGGACTTGACTGTAACATTTCTTTAATCTTATCAAATGACACTTGTTGATCGTTCCCCCATACAAATTCTGTATCATCCCTTAATAAACAATATAGTGGTTGCAATATTTCAGTTTTATTTTTTATAAACCTGCTAACAAAATTAACCATACCTAAAAATTGCATAATTTGCTTTTTATTTGTTGGAACTTTAAAATTTCCTATAGCTTGAATTCTCTCATGATCTGGACGGATTCCATGTTCATTAATAATATGTCCCAAATACTTTACTTCTTTTACTCCAAAAACACACTTTTTCTTATTGATTGTAATACCTTTCTCTTGTAATCTGTCTAATACTTTTCTTAGTATCTGATCATGAATTTCCAAATTTTCTGCATATATTAAAATATCATCGACATGTAGAACCACACCTTCCAGATCATTAAAGAGTTCTGCGAACTTCATAGAGAAATATTCAGGTGCACAGTTAAGACCAAATGGTAAGCGCTTGTACATATAACGCCCAAAAGGTGTAATTATGGTTGTAAGTGATGCAGACTCTTTAGTTAAACAAATTTGATGGAAACCTGACGTAGCATCAATTTTAGAAAAGTATTTTGAGTTTTTTAATCTTGCTAAAGTAACCTCAACTTTTGGGATCGGAAAAACTGGCCTTAAAATATTTTTATTTAATTCTGTGTAATCTCCACAAATCCTAACTCCATCTTTTTCTTTAGGTACTACAACCATTGGAGAAACATATTGAGTTGGTTCTTCCACCTGCACTATCACACCCAATTTACACAACCTATCCAACTCTGATTTTACTTTCTCTAACAAAGGAATTGGAACCACCCTTGGTGTATACTGTATATAGCTCCTAGTTTTATCTTTTAATTTAATATCAAAAGGTTCATTAAATACCCCTAGCTCTTCAAAAATCTTTTTATATTCCTTTTCCACATTAATCTTACTAACTTCAGAACAAGATAAATTGTTAATGCCTAATATTTTTACTATTTTCATGCTTTCTATAGCTGGCACACCTAAGATGGGAATTTTCAAATTTCTAACTACAAAGATGTCACCTGTATATTCCCGCTCCTCATACTTCAAAGTTGCCTTAAGCACACCCAACACTGATAATTTGGTCTCGTCTGGTCCCTTGATGTTTACCCTGCATGGATAAAGTGAATGTGCTTTGCTGACATTTTTTTCTGGAACAGCAACTATATCTGCTCCTGTATCAATCAAAAAATTTAAGTTACATTTATAAATATTATTTACATAAACCTGAATATTTGCTGAATATTTGGTATCTGTAGCACATACTCTCACTTCCTTGTTATTGATCTTAGTTACACTATCTGATTTACAACACCTAGCAAAGTGCCCCGTCTTCTTGCATTTTAAACACACAGCTTTGAATGCTGGACATTGACTTCTGTTCGGGTGTAGCGCTCGTCCACAGAACCAGCAGCTTTTTTGCTCTGCAGCCCTTCTATTTATTCTGTTTATCTCTGCATTTTCAGCCCCTAGACTGGCATTCTCAAATACTTCAACATTTTTTGCCATCACCACAGCTTGTTCCAAAGTTAAATTAATGTTTAATAACATTTTTTCTCGGGCCCTCTGGCTCTGTATGCCCACCACCACTTTATCTCTTATTAGTTCGTTTTTTAAAACACCATAGTCACAATCCTCTGCGAGTACATAAAGAGCTCTGATAAAATCGTCCACCGATTCTCCTATTTCTTGATTTCGCTTATTAAATGTATATCTGGCATAAACCACATTTTTTTTCGGATGGAAATGCTCATCTAACAACTCCAGGAGTTGTTGTAAAGTTTGATGTTGAATATTCAGCTGTAACACTAATTCTTCTGCTTGTTCACCCATTAAGTATAAAAGTAAATCCACTTTTTCTTCCTCATTTTTTGTCGAGTTTTCGCTTACTGTTAAATACCGCTGAAATCTTTTTTTCCAATTGTTCCATTTTTCTGGTTTGAAATCAAATGCACCCGGAGGCGTCACTTGGCATGGCGGTGCACATACGTTAAAAAGTGGTTGTTCCGTGGATTGCTCTTGCTCTGTCATAGTGATGTATGTATTTTCTCTAGTTCCAAATTAATTAGCTGCCACCATGTTGTATTAAATAAAAGATTCTTTCACGAATTACTGGTATATTTCTTGTCGACAATTTATCAGATACAATGCGCCTTTTAGCTTCTCTCGTTTTCCTCTAAAAGTGACAGTTCACGTCAGTGTCACAGACTACACAACACTTCTTCTTCGTGTAGCTGTATCTTGACTTTACATGCTGTTCGATCGCGAGTTTCTCCGATAAGCTCAATAGATGGCGTTGTTCAAATACGTCATAATCCTAGATCGCGATGTTAAGATTCTCCGCGCATAGGGTATAGTGATTTGATAAATAAAGTTTTTTTGGTACTTGCTTGGAACAAATTGTTTTATTGTGAAACATATTCCTCGGGCAGTTGACGAGTGCCGAACATTTGGTCCTACCGAGTCGGATCGCGAAAGTGAAATCGCGTCGACAAGTAGTGTAGTGACAGTTTGTGTCGTATGGTGAGGCATAGAAACCAGTGGTGGATCGCCCTGAAGTGCCTGTAAAATCCCCGTGTGTGGGTGACCAGCGGAGTACAGCAGTGAAGCAACGACGTTGCGGGCCATCTCCGCCAGAGGGCGCCACCACCAGCATCGAGGCAACGGTGACAGCAGCAGAGGCCTAGAGCGACGAGCAGCAACGACATCAAGTGTGACGTCACAAACAGTGACGACATACTCGCAGCGAGCGGTATCAGCAGGGACATCAAGCGTGACGACGCACTCGCATCAGCGCGTGTTCGGAGAGGTTTGACAGACAAAACTGTGAATTACAATCAGTGTTATTATTCTGTAGACTTGTTAATTTATCAGTGAAATTTGAAGATCAACATAGTGCAAAATCAAGTGTTGAGACTTAAGATTTAGTTGTAGTTAGAAAATACTGATAAACAATAAGGTGTTGCGACGGGATTTCTATTCCCGATTTGTAAACCTGAACACTTGTAAAAGTTTACCTGTTTTGTTCACTGACTTGTAATTTTTCGTCGGTTGCATTAAGATAATTGAACTAATTTGGTAATTAGAAAACTCGGTAATTTTTGTACACAATGGAATCCTTATGTAAATTGCAACTAAACAATAAAGCAATAATAGAAAAAGGTAGAATTAACTTTAAAAAATCACCTAAGGATCGCCTTACACAAACTTACATTGAAACAAGATTGGAATCAGTAGAGGTACAGTGGAAACAATTTATTGAAACTCATAGGCGTATCATAGAAAAAGCAACCGACGAAGAATTGGTAAAGAATGTTTATTTTACGGCAGACACATTATGATTTAACTGAAGAGTTGTACATAACCTATAAGTCTGAATTAAAGCAGCACTTACTTCAAACTAGTTCGTGCAATAGTGATAATCCAAGTAGAATTAAACATTCTAATCAAAATAATTCAAATGTAAAATTGCCACAAATTAGTTTGCCTACGTTCTCGGGACTCTATTCTGAATGGGTAACGTTCCGCGATTTATTTACGTCACTGATCCATAAAAACGATGCACTGGATGACGTTCAAAAACTCCATTATTTAAAGAGTCATCTCTCAGGCGAAGCAGAACAGTTGCTTCGACATATTCCTGTGACTGCGTCTAATTATAATGAGTGTTGGTCAATTCTAAACGGACGATTTGATAATAAAAGGTTTTTAGTTAACTGTATGCTCAAACGACTCATCCATCAATCGTCGGTTACTAAAGAATCATCAGCTAACGTTAAAACTCTGTTAGATACGACTGTTGATTGTTTGCATGGTTTACGCAGTCTAGGAATTGATGTCAGCTCTTGGGATTCAATTGTAGTATTTTTAGGCTCCGAAAAATTAGATGCCGAGTCCCGCAAATTGTGGGAACTAAGAATTAGCTCTAATGATGATGTAGCGACGTTTGATGAGTTCAAAACTTTTATGGAGTCTAGGTTTAGAGCCTTGGAGTATTTAGATCCGAAAATTAATAAACAAGGTAGTAGTCGTGATAATAACGCCAAATCTTTTCATGTCGCTTCTCAAAGTAAATGTGCTATGTGTTCTGAAGATCATAAATTGTGTCACTGTAAAGCGTTTGCTAAGAAAAATTGTGACGAACGTCGTGAGTTTGCACGAGTTAATAAGCTTTGTTACAACTGTCTAGGAGCAAACCATTCTGTCTATTCTTGTCGTCAGCAAACTAAATGTCACCTTTGTAAAAAGAAACACCACACACTACTTCACCCAAAGTCAACTGCCAATTCTGCTGAAATTGTTGATGGTTCAGCAGAAACGAAGGTGGTGGCTGTTAATGCAGCTACCTCTTCCAGTCAAAGCGAGACTAAACCCATTTGTTGTTTTGCGGATGTTCACAACTACGGTCTGTTAGCCACAGCATTGGTCAACGTTGAGTCAAGAACTGGTACTGCTTTTGTTTTAAGAGCTCTGATGGATCAGGGCTCTCAAGTCTCTTTTATAACAGAGGCTGCAGTACAGTTGCTCGGATTGAAGAAAACACCTGCTCACACCGACATATTCCGACTAAGCGATGACGAGGAAACCTCAATGCCCTCTAAGTGGATAGTTCGATTTAAATTGCAGTCTCGTCTAGATCCCACATTTGTTTTAGATGTCGATGCTTATGTATTAAATAAACTCACATCTCATCTTCCTGAGAAGAAGATCGTTGAGATGTCGGCTTCGTTCTCGTCCTTACAATTAGCTGATCCGTCCTTTGATACACCAGGGAAAATTGATTTACTGTTGAGTACGCGGGTAGTCGGAGAAGTTTTATTGGAGGGTTTAGTCAAGGGTCCACCAGGATCTCCAGTCGCTCAAAAGACTAAATTAGGCTGGATCTTGTCTGGTGAGATCCCATCGTCGGCAAGCGCTAGGCCAGTATGTTATCATACTGTAGTACAGTCATCGGACGTCAATGACCTTTTGCGTAAGTTTTGGGAGTTGGAGTCAGAGCCCTCAGTTCGTAGTGTGATCTTGACAGAAGAAGAACAAAAATGTGAGGAGTTCTACTCTAAGACCACCAAACGCGACGCAACCGGGAGGTATGTTGTAAAACTACCATTCAAAACCGATTCGCCCAGTTGCACGTTTCGGGGGTCAGAGGTCATTGCCCGTAGGCGCTTTATCAACTTAGAGAATAGATTATTGAAGGAACCGGAATTTAGGACACAGTATAGTGCAGTCGTTAACGAATACATTCAACTGGGACATGCTGAAGTTGTCCCTCAGATAGAATTAGCTAATGATGCGTTCTACCTACCACACCACGCTGTGGTGCGGGAGGATAAAAGCACCACTAAGGTTAGGGTCGTCTTCGACGCTTCATGTTCAGGCCACAATGGAGTATCATTAAATAAGGAATTAATGGTTGGCCCAACCCTACAACCTGATTTGCGTCAAACTATTATGCGGTGGCGCTGTCATCCCATAAGTTTGGTCGCAGATATCGTAAAAATGTACCGTCAGGTCAAGGTTGCAGAGGAAGATGCTGATTATCAGCGCATTTTGTGGCGTGACAATCCAGAAGCTGAATTGAAGCATATTCGGTTGCTGCGTGTCACCTTTGGAACCTCCTCTGCGCCATACCTAGCGGTCCGGTCTCTGCAGCAACTAGCTCGTGACGAAGGAAAAGATTTCCCTCTAGTTGCAGACCGGGTTCTTACATCCTTTTATGTAGACGACCTGTTAACGGGTTGTCAATCTGTCGCTGAAGGTGAACAAATTTATCACCAACTAAATGAATTATTAGGCCGTGGGGGCTTCAAGCTTCAGAAGTGGTCCAGCAACAGTGACGAATTATTATACAAAATTAACGGAGATACTGTTAGGCAGGACAAATTAGAACTTAAAATAAATACACTTACGAAGATTTTAGGGTTACCTTATGATAGAAAATTAGATGAATTTAGATATACTGTCCAACTTCCTCCGCCCGAAACCCCCATAACCAAGCGCAAAGTGATATCTGACATCGCTCGTTTATTTGATCCTCTCGGCTGGCTTGCGCCGGTAATAGTAACAGCCAAGGTGTTTATTCAACGCCTGTGGTTAGCAGGATCCGAATGGGACGATGAACTTCCAGATCACCTGTTAACAGAATGGCTTCGTTATAGAAACAACCTTAGCCATCTTAGGGACTTCCGTCTGCCACGATGGATTAATACGAGTCAACTTGACGTCCTACTAGAGTTACACGGGTTTTCTGACGCCTCTAATGTCGCTTATGCAGCCGCTGTCTATGTTCGGTGTATTGATGCCAATGGTCACGTCCATGTTAGTCTGGTTGCAGCTAAGACCAAGGTGGCCCCTGTCAAACAGGTATCCATACCTCGTTTGGAGTTATGTGGCGCCTTGCTGCTTTCAAAGCTTCTGCGTGAAGTTTCTGACACCTTGGATATCTGTAAGGAAAACGTACATGCCTGGACCGACTCGACAGTGGTGCTCGCCTGGTTAAGCAGCCACCCGAGCCGCTGGAAGACCTTCGTCGGCAACAGAGTGTCTGAAATACTTACCGTTACGGAGAATAGTCAGTGGTCACACGTCCAGTCTAGTGATAATCCCGCAGACAGCGCATCGCGCGGTGTGAATCCCTCCGAATGCGTTGAGCTAGAGTTGTGGACACAGGGACCTAGTTGGCTGAAAAATAAGGAAATTAATTATAATAGAAGGGAAATTAAAGAAACTAACCTAGAGGAGAGGAAATCATTAGTAGCATGCAACACCGTAGTAAAGGAAATAATTGAGGATTCTATAATGTCAAAATATTCATCTCTTAGAAAAGTTACCAGAGTAATAGCTTACTGTAAAAGGTTTTTAAAGTTCAAAGATAAAAATTATACTACAAAATTTGATAATTTTCTCACACATTCTGAAATTCAAGGGGCATTACTTACCTGCATTAAATTATGTCAAAGGGAACATTTTGGATCGGAGATCGACAGTTTAACTTTGAAAGGAGAAATAAATAAAAAGGGGGTACTTACCTCGCTCAATCCTTACCTGGATCAGGAACAGATTTTGAGAGTTGGCGGTAGGTTACACAGGGCCAACCTTCACGAAAACTCAAAGCATCCTGTAATTCTTCCTCGTAAATCACATTTAACCAACCTCCTGATAGCTGATGCACATGAGAGGACGTTGCATGGCGGGCCTCAGTTAGTTCTTAACTATTTGCGATCCAAATATTGGATAATCCACGCAAAGAGAGTCGTTAGGCACCACGTACGGAAATGTGTCATTTGTATCCGTCATTCTGCTCGATCGACACATTGCCCTCTGCTAGGGTCAATGCAGGCCGACCTTTCTTTAGAAGTGGCGTGGACTATGCAGGTCCTATTAGCATTCGGCCTACTAAGGGTCGCGGCTATCACTCCACCAAAGGCTACATATGTTTATTTGTGTGTATGGTCACTAGGGCCATACATCTAGAAGTTGTCAGCGACATGACGTCGCAAGCCTTTTTAGCTGCCTTCAAGCGTTTTACAGCGAGGAGGGGCCATTGTGGTGAGATGTGGAGTGATAACGGCACTACCTTTGTAGGAGCTAACAAGGAGTTGAAGGTGTTGTTCAACCACGAAAGGTCCGGCATAACACCTGATATTGCTGATTGGTTGGCAAACAACGGAACAACTTGGAACTTTATTCCACCTCATTCCCCAAACTTTGGTGGGCTTTGGGAGGCTGGAGTGAAGTCGACCAAACACCACCTTAAAAGAGTAATTGGTACAAGTACACTCACTTTTGAGGAACTGACTACCACCCTTGCTCAAATAGAAGCCTGTCTCAACTCCAGGCCCATTTCCATCATCAGCACTAATCCAGAAGATCCAGGCCCATTGACACCGGGTCATTTTTTGGTAGGCGAGCCTTTGCTTCTCGTGCCCGAAAGAAATTTTGAAAACACAAATATTGGCACCTTGAGAAGGTGGCAGCTGACTCAACGCATGGTTCAGGACTTCTGGCGTAGGTGGTCGCGTGAGTATCTGGTTCAATTCCACCAAAGGAACAAATGGGCGTATCAAACCGTAGAACCAAACTTGGGTGATGTGGTGTTGGTTATGGAAGATGATCTTCCACCTGCAAGATGGCTCTACGGACTTATTACTGAAAAGCATACTGGCTCGGACAAGATCACAAGAGTGGTTTCATTGCGTTGTAAAGGTTCTACGATTAAAAGACCTGTGTCTAAATTGATCGTGCTTCCTGTTACATCATAAATAATATGTTAAGGATTTGTTCATTTGGTAAATTTTAAGTTTAGAATTGGAATTGTTTTTGTTAATTTTAAGTAGAATTAAAATTGTTTTTGTTAAATTTATGTTTAGAATTAAAATGTTATAATATGTTTTCAAGGTTAAGCTGTTGTAATTTTGTCATCCACATACAGTCCACTAGTCTCTTCACTTCCCACCAAACGTTGTGTATTGTTTCATGGTGGGCGGTCATAGTTATCTTGTTATGTTTAAACTAAGTTCTGGACATTCTGTCCATGGTGGGCGGGATGTTCGATCGCGAGTTTCTCCGATAAGCTCAATAGATGGCGTTGTTCAAATACGTCATAATCCTAGATCGCGATGTTAAGATTCTCCGCGCATAGGGTATAGTGATTTGATAAATAAAGTTTTTTTGGTACTTGCTTGGAACAAATTGTGTTATTGTGAAACATATTCCTCGGGCAGTTGACGAGTGCCGAACACATGCTGTCGAGAAATAACTCTCAGTTAGTTTGGATCTCACGAAGTGTTCCTTCATCGAAGCAAGTGATAATTGAAATCAACTGAAACGACATTTATTTTTTGTAAATAGGTTTTTAAATTTAATAAGCTGTATCTATAGGGTGACTGGTAATTAGTGTACGTTTATGTTCGCTTAATGTACTGAACAGCTGATTTTTTTTCGCGATTTCAGGTTCGGTTCCATAGTAAAAATTGTTTGTTATCAGGAGTACAATCCCGTGTTTAAGTATCGTACACTAATTCCCAGTCACCCTATATAAAAAAATCTTAGTGGCAATATTTTTATTTATTTTTTTAATTCAATAAGAGTGTATGTATGTATTAGGTATCTTTATCTTTTTTACACCGGCACAAACAGTAGCATATTAATATAATACCAGTTACATTAATAATCACACCATTTTCAATAACACATAATAAACATCCGTGCTTTCCCTCCATAACAGAACACGTAATTACGTTGTAAATATCGCTCAGACAAAGGCTGATACCCATTACCCTGTGATGGCACGACACAGTATTTGCTAGGTTTCAGCATCCGGCACGCGAGACTTATCCGATCGAAATAGATCATCGCTCACGAATGGCCCTTCGATCAACACGCGAATCCAATAGTACTAATAAGTTGTAATGTACTAGAATTGTGTATGGGGATGTGCTGCAAAATGTTTAATATATGTATATTAATAATTATAATATTATATCTTTTTTTAATATTTTTTAAAATTAACGTTTAAAATGTAAATAAATTTGTATAGAAATGAATAAAGGAATAATATACATGTATATTTATACAACACCACCAGTCTCTATGTGGCACATTTCCAAATTCAGCACATGAAAGCGTTGAAGAGGAGTTTTTTGCTGCCGTTACTTTAGGTTATATTACCGTTCATATAAGTAGGTATTCAAGTTTAGATTATGAAACCTTTGTTAGGTTTAATTTGAGAAAGAAGGTAAGTGGGGTTATTCGAGTTTTCAGTTCGTTTTTCCCTTACAACACGGGACTTCTACAACATATCGGACGAAATCTGGCCATTGTATGCCGCGTGATGTTTCTTTAAATTTTATTTTATTTCTGCATAGTTGAATAACGTTCCTCTATTTTCTTTTATTTTTCCTAGCTCTCACAAAAATATTTGAAAAAATTAAATGTTATATTTTTAAGAAATGGTTTAGAATTTGACGAGATTTAAACTTTAGAAAAATGAAGAAAATCAACTTAACACACCAACATACACAAAGGGTCCCCACACGTTTAAAACAGCCGAGTCAATTAAGCCCCTGTTCTCAGCACGGGCTCTGGATGAGACTTTTAGCGAAATACTTATGCTAACTCCGGAGTAAGTACACGTCGCTCACGGTTCATTGTTAATGCTTTGACGCTCTTGTTATATTACTAGAAGGGCCATCAAAAACTCGTTTTTTAGGCGGTTCTGTGAATTGGAATTCATCCGATCGTATTATAAAGTGAGTTTGTTTGTTGTCTTTATAGCTGAATGAATTTGGGTGTGATGTGGCACACGGATAGTTTATAACCTGGTTTAGGATATTTTGTTTTATAGCGGTTGTATGATTTTGTGAGACAATTTTCGATAACCAGGCAGATTTGATCGTAGGCAAAAACTAGTAACAGAATATTTAAAAAATCAAGGAAATCGGATTTGTCTGTGCATGGGTAAGAATGTGTAATCAAAACTCAACTTAAAAAATTAAGCGTACTTAACTGAACAGATTTTAATTTGTAAGACAAGAAATTACCGCAACTTTATCTAACTAGAACGACGCGATATTTTTAAGGTTTTCCGCTAAATCTGGGTAATTCTAAAGAAAGACTTAAAAACCTGCTTGAATGGAGTGAGTTAGTTTGAGTAGTTTATTTTTTGATGGGATTAATATACGGTGCAAGCTTGTGTAGTTTTTTTATGAAAAAATAAGCTAAACAAAAGCAACTAAGATTAATAATCTTTACATTTGTTGTAATAGTGAACTAATAGCTTGTTTTGTTTTTCAAATTCACCAATTTATTTTGCTACTTTTATCTTAATTGGAATAAATACAGCAGTATAATTTGCTGTGGAGAATCCAGTATCATAAAATCAACCTTATCGCATCCAAATGACGCTAAAACCACGCTCAGAATTCTCCAAACACCCCACTCACATTGTCACATCCACTCACTTTTTACATCCGTGTTTACAAGTTAAGGGTGCGCGTTTTCAAAAGACGTTGAATTTGATTCGGAACATATCTGTTTAAGCCCTTACATCCATTTCGACAGGTGCGTACAGTTACATGTCAGAGATGCCATGCACCATTAGATGGATTTGCGACTAGATTTTCGTAGAGTGTGAGTTTTAGAGATTTTCGGTTGAAAAATATTGTGATAATTTAGACTGGGTTTAATCAATACTTAATTATCTCTAAAGATGAGAGTTTGACTAATCGTTTGGATATTTACATCAGCAGTTCGGAATCTCACCCCCGTATTCAGTCAGGTTCACCCCGATATTGAATGGGTCTTTAATAAAACTGGCGAAATATGAATTTACCTACCTTACACTTCAGGCAGGTATTACGGGTGTGAGGTTATGTAATGCTTTGAATTAAAATACTAAAACAGCCTGAAAAAAAAATAGAAATTAGTACACTGACTTTTCATAGCTAAAAATGGAAAATAATCATCATTGCTAAAGTTCTCTAAGAAAAATTAACTCCACAACCATTTTAAATGGGACTAACTCTCGATTACAAATAATCATTGAAATGGGACTACTCTATTAAATGTTATGTGTGGTCATAATTAAAAAAACATTTACTATATGAATTGAGAACGTAGCCCTTTTTTTCTTGGGTTAAAAATAAAAACACATCAACAACAATACAAACAAAACACGATCGCGCACTTCTCATGTTCTCCCCGTTCTCCCAATAATTCCTCTGTAGTATTATTAAGGCTAGACTACACTACAGAGCATGAGCCACGGGCTAATTCCTGTAAGTACGAAGTTTTAATTCAGTACTTACACAAGCCGACATCCCGGTGTTGTGTGCCGAACTCTTTTCGAGTCCTCTTGGCACAGCTTAGGTTTGCAGCGCGTATTATTTAGCGTGTTACAACAATTATTGTGTTGTGCGGAGGAGGATTTTATTTTGTTAGTAATTTTAGCCAAATGTATCTTTTTAATATACAAGTTGGAATTCTTGAATGCCACTTGGAGTAATAAATAGTGTTCCAAATACGGGAGACAGTAAATTTTACTTAAATGAAATATTCCTTTACTGCATTCACAGATTTTCGAAAATTCGTTAGTTACACTCGGGAATCGAACCGACTTAATTTTTTTGACATCAATCGATATAGGGTCAATCATATGGGTCAAATCTCTCTAACAAACATGATAAATGAAATGAAAGGAAAACCATGAAGGGCTTTTTAGGTAGCTTATGTTCCACTGCGAGGATCGACCGGAGAACACGGTGGAGGTCTGCCCCGCGTGGGCGAAGCAACGCAACATGTCCTCGTATCGGCGATCGGCGGCGGCGTGGTTCAATCCATGGTCCGCAGCGAGACGGAATGGGAAATCGTCACCTCCTTCTGCGAAGCAGTCATGCTAGCGAAGGAGGTGGCTGAACGCTAGAGGGAGAGAGCTCCGCCCCAGCCGCCGCGGGAGACGCACCGGGCGTCGGGGGCCACGTGGTGGCTACCGGTCACCGTAGACGCGGGCCTGTGGACGGTGAGCTATGGGCTAGCTAGCCGTCCGTCCGTCTTATGACGACGGCGCGTTCGTGTTCCACGCGCGCCTCGAAGAGATGTCAGCAAAGTGAAGGGACCCAAGGGCCGAAGCCTGCCAGGGCTGCAGGACTGTTCGGAAGAGATACTGCGGGCCCGGAACGTAAAGGGCGAGGAAGGAACATGGATGGATTTTAGTCAGTAAACGTCTGACACTCCCTCCCGCTCCGCCCAAAGTGGGAGTGGTGATTTGATGATTTCCCATCCGAAAAAAAAGGATAGCTTAAATGTGAGCAAATAAGAACAGTGCATGCAGTGGGTGAAATTAAAATTTTGTGAGAAGATTTACTTTACTTTAAGAAACAACTTATTTTTAGCAACTAATCTATATGCTCCTGTCTTTTACGATTTCAAGACATTTTTGTGTGTTCATGTGAATTGGATAATCAAAGTAGTTTTCCATAGGAAATATACATGAAAACAGTAGTCATATTTGTATTAAAATAAGCAGATTCCTATTAACGCATGATATTCCAATTAGCACATTATATCCGCCTGAAAAACAACAAAATTGGATTATGGACCGACGCGACGTCGGATTCCTTTATTATCTTCCGTTGAAGCTAACACTCGTATAATTGCCAACAAAATCAACTGTGTTAATTATCAGTCAAACTGGTACGAACAAACTGTGGACAAGTTGCGGTCACCGGACGCTGAGAGATACGTCCCTTTTTCTTTTAATCGTTTTCCTACTCGATGAAAGGGTAGTTGACACCATAAAACAATAATTCCAAGACAACTATTTAAAAAAAAAAACTTCATTTTGGGTCTGAAAACCCGATTTATTTTCAATTAATTGCCAATTTCGATTTTTAGTTGCTTTGAAATCAATAAATAGTTGAGTCATTGAGTTGACTAAATAGTGACATTACAACCTGCTAATGCCTTACAAAATCTGTGAGGGAACCGAGTTTTGACAGCTCTTAAAAAGTACGTCAATGGGGTTGGCAACTGTGGAACTAATGGCGCTAGCACCGCTTGAACCAAAACATCGTCATTGGTTGAAAATCTGTCAATGTCATTTTATATTTCAAAATAGTTTGACCTCATTGGTCAGATTGGACAATCAGGACAATCAGCTTTAACTTGCCGACCCCATTGATATGTGTGTCAACTACCCTATTTCTCCTCACACATGACAAACAAAAACAGTCTCACCCGGAACAAATGCCTGTAGGTCATACATAGGTGCGGGTACCGAACTTGTGACACGCAGCGCAGCAGCCAATCGCTCAGTCACTACATTTACCGAACCGCCGAGTATGTATAGTATCTGATTGAGTCCCGTCCAGAGCCACATCTGTATTTGCCCATACAGTATTGCCATCACTCTGCTGAAATACAAACAATTTCATCAAAAAAAGCGACCTTTTACAGCGAACCTAAGAAAATGGTTCAATAAAAATAAAACAATTGAGCGATCGGTTGCTAGTCTCAAGCTTGCGACAAAGTCACGCGTTTCTTAGCTCGTTCTAAGAGCTCTCAGTTCGTCTGTCTGTCTAATTGCTGTTATATGTAGCTATCCAATGGACATTTTTTCGCTACACTTGCACTGATTTGTACAAGAAGTACAAAGATTAATTGAAGTTAGTATAAGAACGGAGAGATTTCTTTGTAATTTTGAAGCCAAATTCGTAACTTCATATTGATTTTACGTTTCGTACTTTTGCGTGGTATTTCTTTTGGCACAGAAAATTATTATTTTATTACCTAAAAAATGTATGGTGTATTTTGGTTCTGGACTAATATTTTTTAGTGAGCCCTTGTAAGGTTTATAATCATCAAGATACTTCTACGGCTTTACTGGTTCAATTACCTATTTTCTTTTAAAACCTGCTTTATCTTCAAAAGCAACGGTCAAATTATGAATTACTTATCAATCTATCATTTTATCATTTCATTTTTCTAATATCAATCGCGTCTCAAAATGGTGATGGAAAACATCCTGTCTACGATTATTTTCCCGTTAATAACCGAGTATATGTGGCAGAAACCCATCCACCGGTTCACGTGGTGGATCACAGCCCATTCCTACTTTCTAAAAGAAGGATTTTATCCCAGCAGTGGACACAGCAGAATATGCAATCAATCATTATAAAAAGTATTACTTTTTTT
Source organism: Xestia ashworthii (assembly GCA_950022955.1). NCBI lineage: Eukaryota > Metazoa > Arthropoda > Insecta > Lepidoptera > Noctuidae > Xestia > Xestia ashworthii. The sequence goes on from OX465550.1 coordinate 8,930,122, forward strand.
GTGGCAGTACTTGGCCTCCCGAAGCTAATTCGATTTAATTTTATGCCGGATTTGAGATAACACGTGTGTGCACACGCGCGATGACGTCACCAGTCATTATTGTTTGGTGACAAAGCTTTTCAGTGATTTTATTTAGGTGACAGAAAAGTGAGTTGGTACTTTACAAGGAACTTTTATTAGATTTGGTACTTACATTGTTTTTTTCGAATAGCTTTTGAGTAGGATGAGTTTTTTTTCAGAATACAGGGGGTGTACCTAATGGAAAAAAATCAACTCTTCCGTTCATTTTAATCTTTATTTTATTGCATTTTTGCAAATTTTTCGTTAGGTATTAAAACCAAAATGAGTTGTATGAAACAACTACACGAAACAACGAAACATTTTTACTAAGCCACTAATTATCCTAAGGTAGACTGGTAGAAAATGCCCAAGGCTGAATTTTTACGGATTTTACGTCTTGTGCATTAAGTTTTAAGTAATAAAATCATTAATTATTATAATTAATTAATTACTCTCGTCGTTTCATTTCCGTTTCTACAACAACAAAACTTCCAAAATTACCTGCATACCCGTTAAACAAGCTAGTCTACCCAAAATATGGTCCCACCTATCGCATTTAATTAATATTCAATTCCTCGTGTATAGTTTCATAAAGCAAGGGTTTAAACTGACCGCTCGACCGTCTCGGGCGGCGGTCGGGCCACAACTAAACCTCACTAATCCAAGCTGGGTATTAACTCGTTGCTGTGTAGGTGCTAACCTGCAACTACCTTCCGAAAGTTTTTAGGGTTGACTGAATACTGGTTGTTATTTTAGTGGAAACCTTTATGGTAGAAAAAATTTTAGGTAAGTAAAGAAAAGTTTGTGTAAAAAGTTTGTTTGTATGTTTATTTTTTGGAAATTTGTAATTGAATTATTTTTATTTGACATTTGTATTTTGATAATTTAGTCAATTCTTGATTTAGCACACTTGACTTGACATTGTAAGTAATTTAATTATTTTGTTAAATTAGAATCATTGTTATCGTCAAAAAATTTGCATGCCGATTTTATATAGTTGGCGGAATATGAAGAACTATTGTGTATTTTGTAAAATCTGTATAATACCATATTTCAGGCAAATAAATGAATCTATGTATCTATCCATCTTGGATATAATTTAAGAATAAAATTTTTTGATACATCATTCTGCGTCGGATAATTAATCATTGGTACCTATTCATATTACTGCAGCTTTCAAGTTATAGCTAAGTATTCAAACAAAAAAATCGGAAACATTTTCCGATCCGACATTACCCGTGATGATTTTCTTTCCTGATGTGATCATGTGACTGATCATTAAGTCATAAAGGTGATCAAAATAATCATACGGGCTTCTACCCAAAGAACTTTCTCACGAAAACTATCAAAACTTACTTCCACCGATTACCAAAACTGAAACTCCTATTCAAAAGTACCTAACCCAAAGGCTAACACAGCTTAACGCACCTTCACCCTGATATTAAAAGATTATTGCGGCGGGAAATTTATAATTTCAATGTAACTACCCCACTATGTTTTGTGAACCGAATCCCGGAATAGTATTATGTAAATTCAATAACTGTGCGCTCAGAGACGTCTATTGTTTTCAACTGATACTCTATATCAATTTTCACCGTAATATAATATTGAATATGGGTGATATTTCGGGATTGTTTAGCTACCTGTAAATGTATGGGAATGACATTATTGTACGCGCGTTATCTTAATACATGATTGCAATTAAAAACGACCAAGTAAACTAAAACTTACAATAAAACAATTAAACAGCATCAGAAAACTTCTCCTCAACGCTAATAGCTGGTAAGTGCCCAAGAGAACGGCGATGTTGCCACGTTGTATGGCAACGCTTAGCCTCTGGCGAGGTAAAAGCCAGCAAGCACTAGGGTCACAGGAAATGTCAACAATAGGCGTTTGGAAATTTCCTTATAAAGGCTGTAAGCGCTGAAGCTGAAGCTGAAGCTCAGCGACTCGTGAATATTATTTTTCCACTAAGGTTACTAAAATTCAGGTTCTTTCTGATAGCGTATCTGTTACATAATAGAACATCATTCTTAAAACACTACATAACTGAGAACTTTCTTCCATCAATTTTCTTTGACTAAAAAGTTCCTTGGAAAAATAAAAACGCGACAGATTTCCATTAAACGCGGCGAGCTATTAAACGGCTATAAAAAAGCGCATCGAAGCAGCAAAAACTATTTAATATCGCAACAAAGCAACGCTACAAAGCGTTGGGCGCCGTCGGCCGTTCCTTGCGCAGGATTAATTATTATTTTATTTAACATTTCAGTTGGTTTTTCTGCTCGTCCGTGAGCAAGTCAAAAGCATTGCTTTCTCGCTTGAAAAGTTACTAAATAATTAAGACGCCTTCTTAGCGACAGAGTTTCGACGTCCAAGAGATACTAAGTAGACGATTTTTCAGAGGAACCCCTGTCTTGGAAAAGATTTTTCCGTTAAGTAGGTACACTTTTTTTGGCGGTTCGATAGACGTTCAGAGAGATTATGCTTGTAAATTATATTTGTTATGGGTAGGTATTGATGGACATTCGAACTTCGTCAAATATCATCAACTAATTATGTTATTGATATGTGCAAGTCACATATTATTTAATATGTACTGACCTCGGCCTAGTCTATGCCTGACAAAATTGGAGACGTCTTCCAGTCCAACCGGTGGCAGCGCAGTTTCTGTATCTGTTCTCCACAACCGAGTAGTCATTGCGCAACACGATACCCTTTGACTAATTATCAGACTATTAAGCTACTTTTCGAATACAGAATATGAACATAAAATAAACTTCTGGAAATCTACTTACACAGTCTAACAAATACTTTCTCTATTGAGAGCAGCGGTGGGCCAGTCGTGGCGGCCCCGACTTACGAACAGTAAGTCGTGGGTTCGAACCCAGGCAGGCGCATTACTTTGTGTAATTTATTTCATCACCGCTGCTCTCAAAAACGGTGAAGGAACACATCGTGAGGAAACCGGCATGTCCTAGAATCAAAAAATCGAAGACATGTGACATCTACCAACCCGCACTGGGCCGCGTGGTGGATTATAGCCCATACGCAAAATACGCGCTTTGACGTGGAGTTGCGGACACCAGCCTGTTATACAATACTTTCTCTCTTGCCCTAGGTAAAACTTTGCCTGTCCACTGCGTGGTTGAGGCAGTAGCCTCTCTCGAAGAAGGCGCATGGCGGCGTCGAGCAGTGGTGGAGACTGACAGCTACGTCATCATCCCCGCTGCTACCGCCTTCCACGAGCTTGTGCCTGCCGCCATGATGCGACTGGGATACCCTCACGAGTTGGCTGCTTCTGCTAAAGGTATGTTACTTTCATGTTTAAAAATAGGTAAAGGATGAATGGCCTTTCACAAGATGGGTATGAACCCATCTATTGAAAAAATTAACTTTAAGAGAAGTTAGACAAGTTAAACAAGTTGCAAAGCGGACTTTCCGCAGAACATAAATAAGCCTTGTCGGTAACTCGGTACCTAAGCTTATACCAATATTCGTTTTCGTTGATATATCGCATTTGTGCACCCCTGAGGTGATGCTTGGGGAATTCTCTGAGCTGATCGATGTGGCGACGTTTGCAGGTGAGGTCTAAAAAACGTCCACTGACGACGTCCAATATTAATGATGTAAGCAGGAAAAAGACTTCAAATTGTTAATATCATGTCGATCAATATAAAATACAATTTTGACATTCTAAGCAGTGAAGCTATGTTAAATGCTAATAGGGTGAAAGAAAAATGACAAGGAATAGGTACTTACATACGCCTTTCTCATAATTTTCCCGTTGGATACAGCCTTGAAAATATACTTACCAATAAATGACCTAGCACCTTAGAGGCTGTTTGTGCTTCTGATAGATCTAAAACCTTTAATTTCCTTGTCACCAGGGTCCGTAGTAATAAACAACTGGAAGCCGTTGCCATTCGAAAGGATCTCTGATGGACCTCTGGCCACCGTCGGCGAGGTCTTGGGGGAGCTGACGACTGTCGCGACCCTCAGGATCCAGCTGCTTCGACCAAGGCCCACACCACTGCAAGACATTAAAGACAAACTCCTGCGGCTTCTGTTGGTACAGAGTAGACCTCTGCTCATGTCTACTGGATGCCCTTTGGACGAGGTAAGTCATTTTCATCCTTAAAAATAGCTAATTTCCTACTTAAAAATTATGTCACTGATAAGTCTAACCAGCAAAACTGTTGATAAGAAATATAAGCGAGCCGTTTTTAGAAAAATCATTCGAAAGCATGCATTACAACGCCGCCATTCAAAAAGTAAGGGAAACTTGTAAAAAACCCACAGTATCAAAAACAAAAAAGCATCTCCCGTTTTTATAAACACAACCCCAGTTATAAAAGAAGTAAGCCACAAACAGTCGTCATAATGTCTCAACCACACGTACATTCAGCAAAGCTTCCGAAAACATCTGTCAAATCAAATCACATCAACCGATTGGGGCGTTAAAATCATCCTGATGGGTGACAATGAGTACACGGTACACCGAGCTAAACCAACATTCACAACGGAATGCCATGTCCTCGGTTTACCCCGGGAACAATACCCCGAACTAAACCTTTACCCTTTACCCTTACCCCCTGTTACCCCTTATTAACGTGGAAACTCATTGTTTTCCATATTTTAAGCCCGCTTTGTAAGGCACGCTTTCAATCGAAAACATTTATCCTAGTAGGTATTGTTTGTTTTAACGATTTAATTAAAGATTGAGTGCGTATTTGCTTAAGATTCGTTATTTTGATATTGTGGGCGGTTTTGTGTCGGTGTTGAATAGCTTTTATTCGAGCTTTTAGCTTTTGTTACAAGATTTTAACGTAAAAACTATTAACTGTAGTCTACTCTATATTTGGTATATGAAACCAAAGTATTGAGGCGGCAAACTTCTCTTATTTCACAATAAAATTAACTACATACGTGAATTTAGTTAGTGTGTATTAAAAACCACTTTTTTAATAACTAAAAAACCCATAAACATAAAGAAAAATAGCTCTTGAAAAGCAATGATAAGAACGCTCCAATCTTCTCTGCCAAATAGCTTTCATCTGCCAAATCACATAAAAATACTGGCACTCAAATCACTCGATATCGACGAAAATTAACGAGAACTTCGGATGAAAGACGAAGGACAGATTATCAAAACTCTTCGTTAAGTAGGCGCGCGTTCTACAATTTGGTCTTTATAATTGCGAGGTGACTGCTAAGACCCTGCTAATAGGGATCATCGCTCGGGGGAAGAATTAGGAAGCATTTGTTTTCATGTTCGCGGCTCATAGAAATTTAGATGCCATGTTTTGAGTGTAGGTTAATGTTGTTCGTCAAAAGCTGCTTGAATTTTGTTAACGTTTTATGTGTTGTTAGTGCATGTTTCTGATTCAATTAAGTTTACCAACTTTTTGTTAAGTTCAAGTGTGGTTTATTCCCCTAATATAATTCTCTCGTTTACGGCATGGATTCAACTAATTTTATCATTAACACTGAAAACGGGTTATTTGCCATATTTACAATCTGTTTTGAGTTCCCAATATTTCAGCGCTGTTCAAATCAAATCAAATCAAATCATTTATTCTTTGCAAACATGGGTAATAGGTACAATGATGTTCTTTTAGAATAAAGTTCTCCACATTTTGCCGTCATATGGGCATGCAAATAATTGGTTAACAATAAAATTACAAATTCAAAGTGTCAAAAATAGTCAGTCATTAAAAATAAATATAGAAATGTCAACATGTTCAAAGTAATAAAAATAAATAAATAATGTCAAACGAAATATTAATAACATTAAGCAAACTACAATAACAATAAAATGTCAATTAGATTATCAATAGGTAGGTGGGTAATAATAAATTATTTGGCACAACACGCTTAAGTATCTGTTGCAAGCACCTTTTTATCGGTGATCATGGTCAGTCTCAGTATTAAGTATAATGTTAGTGACCATCACATGTCAGTTGAAAAACTTATTTTAACTAATGTAATGTTCGTTTACTCAACTTCTTACCTTTATTTTTCAAATCACTTTTAAAATTAATACTCTGTGATCTTCAAGTCTCACTGTATTTAAATAAAAACATCTAAAAAACAACTAAGAAAACATCAAGACAAAATTTTCAGCAACTCAGTAAGTTCTGAAGAGATTTAAAGCTCTCACTCGCGATAGAGAACAATTTGTCGACGCGATGAGCACCTGTCTCATACGCAAGATCTCCATACATAATAAATTTAATTGAATCTGCGTCTCATCCGCGCCTCGCTACGCCTTATTATATTTTCTAAATATCCACCTTTTAGCGAACGGGTTAGGGCGGCGGGGGGTTGCCCTCATCTTGCCAACTTGAGCCACACGGAAAGAGGGTTAAAAGGAGTTTTAGATGTACGAACGCTTTTGATCTTATTAATACCATAAAATAATGCTTTATAATCTTATTAAACGCGAGGTTAGCGCTCCATGCGCGCCCTCCAACCATAACCGGCTCACGGATATTTCAATTTAGAGTTTACAGTGACATCCTGTAATGGCACGGTTAAGTTACATCATTTTAAATGTTTCGTAATGCCTTGAAGATAATAAATGAAGATTCAACTGTCTAATAGACAGCTAGAAACAAATTGGATTTGTAAAGTCGAGTCAGAGTTGGCGCAAATGAAGCAAAGGAACACCCGACCTGCCAGATAATCAAACACCTCGAACTTGAAGTTGTTATAGCTAAACGCCAGATGAACTCGGCTCTATGATATTATGGTAATTTATCTCACGCCAATTTGCGCCACTTCGATTTTAACTCGAAGCAAACTTTTGGGCGCTCGAGGAATATTTTACCGAAGGGGTTTCCCGTGCCACCTCGATGCAGGATCAATTTTAAACCATAAATCTTCTTTAAGACTACTTTCTTACTTAATTTCGAAATCTCTTTGAAATTTCAAGGTTCTTTGTAACGGGTTACAATTTAATCACTCCTTCAAGCGCGTAAGTAGCGTATGTACACACAACGAAAATAATATAAGATAACACTAAGCCTATTGTGTTCAAAGTTGTCCTTTTAACTACAAGTATATCAAGAAATGTTCGCAATCACACACCGAATTACGTACTTAGGCGGATTACACGTGACGCGAGTTATCACGCGCAGGCGCCAGCTCTCGTAAATCTTCCATGAAGCTGAAACAGACAATATCTGAAAGCAAATATGGCCTCACTATTTAAAAATATAAAACAAAGAAACGGATTAACGTATCACTCCAGCGCGGCACTAATACCTCTGACATGATTTATAGGTACAATCTCGATGTGTAATACTTACAGTTAATTTAACGTCTGATTTAGCAACAGTGCGAAGCAGGCCTGCGCCTGACAACTCGCTTGACGACATAATCACTGGCATTGTTCTATGTAATCTAGCGATACCAGCAGATCTCACTTGCATAACTGTCAAGCTGGGTAAACTGTGCGACGCTGCTATAATCTGACAAGTTCTTTATGATTGACTACTTGCAAGCTCTTCTGTTATCACGCTCAACAAATAGTTGTGAAATTTAAACATCGCATTGGAATCATTCCGAGTCACACGGTTGATTGGATGCTCAAACAGCGGCGGCGGATCGGCTTGAGGCATTTCGGGTGCTTTGTTTAGCGCAGTCGGCGCGGTAACGATGTGGAGCACTTAGTCCGCGGCTGCCGACGCTAGTTGAGGGCGGAGTGGGTGGATGCTAATTGTTGAGACGCCCTTCCCGCTCATTGTTTTAGAGCAAACCATGATTGAAGTTACGTCGGTGCGCGGGAGTGATGTGCACTAACCACCGAGCAAACACCTCGCGCCGAGCGCCTCAGAAGCCGGCCGCCCGACTGCTCGCGCATGACACATGCATTAACAGCCGACCTAATATTTTCATAATCTAATGGCGATGTTCTGTGAAACAATGCTTCATGTTTATTCAAACAATTATCTCTGTATCTGTTGCTGGTTAGACTGACCTCCTTAAAATCGTCTAAAACTGTTTGCGGTATCTTGTTGTTTTATTTACTGTTCGAGTTACGTTTGGTGACCTCTGTTTTTAAAGTGTTTTTTTTTTGTTACAGGTAACATTAGCTCAGATCTGTCGTGGCCAGGACCGTACTCCGGGGCCGCACAACTTCCATGAGCCATCTGAAGAGATGCGTCGTAAATTTGAATCTTGGTGGAGTGCTCAAGTATCACCCCGACCGCCGCCATTCAGCCCTCGTCGATACCCATCGCCTGGTCCCAAAACACGTTCACCTACCCTGAACACAATACCAGACCACTTACATCCTGCGCTACAAACTGTTCAAAGTCAATATCCAACTCAAAAGACTAGAATGCGAACAAGCTTTGATCCTGAATTGGAACTGCCAAAACTACAGCGTTGGTTTTCTGAGAATCAGCATCCAAGCAGACAACAAATACAACAGTATGTCCGAGAGTTAAATAACTTAGAATCGAGGCGAGGACGAAAACCCCTCGATGTAAACAATGTGGTTTACTGGTTCAAAAACGCGCGTGCCGCTCAGAAACGCGCTGAGCTTCGGAATATCGGTGGACTGAGCTGTCATCTTGGGGTGAACGGGTTCAATAGTAGGAGCCACAGTCCCACAAATGGATCATTGATGGCAGGCAGTGATACTTACGGTTCTCAAGACCACAATTCCATGAAGAGTCCTATCCTATCAGGCAGCCCGGGAAGATACCCGATGTCGGTGATGTCTGAAGATAATCTGTCTAATGGTGGTTCGGACTTAGAAGATGATGGTGGTGACATACATCCTGATGATAGGCCTGAGAGTCCTGACGCGCCTCTCTCTTTGATTACAACTAAGAAGAATAATGATCATGATATGGAAGACAGGCCTGAGGAGTCGCCGAAGCCACCCGATATAATTAAGGTAAGTTTCTTTAAGTAATACACAGACGTCTAGACACGGCTGTTTTGAATAATCAATATTACTGAATATCAATTACTCATGATTAGATTCTTATAAGGCCATGCTACGCGTAACGTTTTCTTATAGACAAAGTTGTTGTGAATAAACTATCTTGTAATAAAATTTCCTTTTTATTGTCACAGGTACATGACATCAAGCAAGAGCCAAGAGATTTGAGCAAGCCTGACCACACAATCTCGCCGCAACGCTCTCCGGCTAAGAACAGCGACAGCTCGCACAACAACAACAGCAATAACAACAACAATGAGGACGAGAACGGTGTTGGGGATGACCATGACGGTTCTGATGAGGATGTCATCCAGGAGCGACACTACCGACCATCGTCCCCACATCTAGATCGCCTTCCTTTCCCAATGGTGCCTAACCACCCGATGTTCGGCCACGGCATCATGTACATGAGCCAATACATGAGCGGCTTCCCCGGCGTCGGCGCAGTCCCCGGCGAAGGCGCCAGTGGCCTCAACCTGGCCCTCGCAGGAGCTTCGGACGAGCGTCGCAAACGCAACCGAACCTTCATCGACCCCGTGTCGGAGGTCCCCGTACTAGAGCAATGGTTCTCAATGAACACGCATCCCTCACACAACCTGATACTTAAGTACACTGAGGAGCTGAACAGGATGCCCTACAGGCAGAAGTTTCCTCGGCTGGAGTCGAAGAACGTGCAGTTCTGGTTTAAGAACCGAAGAGCGAAGTGCAAAAGACTGAAGATGTCTTTGTACGAGCCGGCATCGCCGGGACACTACTCGCACCCGGGACACCCGCACGCCATGGCTGAGAGGAAGCTGGTGTGAGCTAACTGCGCTCAATGTTAGGAAAATGTGAGAGATCTTTGTGTTTGTGGCATCGCAGCATATACACGAAAGACTGATATCGAATCGTTTAATGGTGTGCAGTGCCATGTTAGTATTAAGATGACGACGCGCGCGTCATCCTAACTTTGAACAGTTCGTATTATTCAGAGGACTTTATTAGTAACTGTTTAGATTATTAACGATCATAGTTTTGCTTAAGGTAGACTAGACGTATTTCAAAGCGATATCATTATAAGTTTAAAGTAGTGTCAAATTATCTGATAGAGCGATCACATCGTATTGTTTATTGTGTATATAGTTGTAGGTACAAAATTACTATCAAAGGACATGTCACAATTGTTTGTGAACGAATCTCAATATCTCTAGTAGTATGTATGTACATAAGAAACTCAAAACTCGGTTTTTATTTATTAAAATTTTACAGTAGTTGTATAAATCTGTTGTTAGAATGTAATTAATCGGTACTCTCATTAAAAGTTCCACTTAAATTATAGCGAGGTCGAAGTATAGAATGGTATTCAATGTTATTCTAATTATGTACATTATTTGTATAATTAGTATTGAGTCATAGTAATAATGATATTATATTGCACATAGTATACTGGAATCGATACTTCTGATATTATCGGTTGGTGTTCGGCGACCGAATGTTACGCACATTCTGTTCTGTATTATATACTCCTTTGTTATAATGTTAAAGCTTCCTCAAACCCAAAGATCGGTTAGTGTTGTAGAGTGGTCACGTAATTACTGATGTCAATAACTAATCGTCCGTTGTATTGGGCAGAGCGCTGGGTTGCAGCTAGTATAGAAATGGTGGCAATATCAAATCGAGCCTTGCTGATTACTTCATTCCGAATAATCAGTACCTGCATCTCGTTTGGTAAAGGTTCATATGCGGGGTATTTCATAGTTCAGTAATACCGCTTTGCCCAGTAAATCGGTTTACACCAAACAGTTTATGTTACAGTATTCGCGCATTTATCGATTGAGGCTGTTTCGTCACACTCTTGTTTTATAGTTTTAGACGCATCATAGTTCTAATACGGCAGTTAGTTTTGTTGTTCCCATGTTATGATTGTTTTCGTGAAGCTGTGATGAAATTTCCAAATATTGTAAATATTTTGTTAATGTTAAACATAAGTTTTATTGTAAAACTACGTCACTAGGCTCACACGAACAATTCAAGCATTACCGCTTAGGTAACGAAAATATTGGCTAAATGTTTATTCGATTCAATTATATAAACGAAAATTTAATTGAATATAATATGAAAAGAAGTTGTTCTTTTATTTACTTATCTTCAGTTTTCAACATTTTTAAAACTCTAGGTACCTACTGAAATCTGCCTGAAAGACTAACGTTCTAGTTCTAAAATGGTAGCTTTTGTCAGTCAGTCAGTTTGAGATAGTTAAGAGATGGTGATCCATCATCATCATATCAGCACACACGGAATCACCCACTGTTCAGTATAGACTTCCTCTTTTCGGGAACATTTGTGTTCCCGCGACTTTGACGATATCGTCAACCCAACGAGCTTTGGACGGCCCAAATAGGTACACATAGATGATAAAAATCATAACAGTTTACAAACCTCTGTAACAGTTGTTTCCCAGAGTTCATGATGAAGTTCATTGCAATTACTTTATTAAACATAAAAGCACAAAACAACAAAACATAAATACAATTAACGATAGCAAATCGTTTTGCTTTATCGAAATACAATGAGGGTAATAAAAATACCCTAACACTACAGTACATAATAATTAAAACTTGTTCCAAAGATCATTACATTATACTTAGCTTATCTGTGCCTACAACAACACACGAAGCAATAGATTGCACTTATCGAAAAAGGGAATTTCTAATCGAACGCCTCATAATAGTATCATAGAGTCTATCGCTCGTATGCCACTTGCTCAGTATATTCTGACAGGCGGCGAAAAAGAGAACTAAAGCTAAAAGTACTGAATTTGACATCTCTTTAACATTTGCCACTGCAAGCAACGCCACTAACAAGTACCAAGGTACACTGGGCACCCTCTAAACCATTGTGGAACTAAACATGTGTCAATAGTTATCTCCGAAGCTTCGACGGAAGCGGTCGTCGGGACCCAAATCACCTGTCAAAGTTGCAAGTCTTGGTGTAATCGCCAGTATCTACAGACATCTTTGTCAACACTTCGATCTTTGTGGTGAATGACCGGCTGTTTCGGGGTTTCGCACAATATTAGGCTGTACTATAAGTACCTGCCTACTAATGTTGGTGCAAGGCGCAAGTTCCAAACTTTGACTCTGAGGCGAGTAACTTTATAGTAGCTAAGTATTTTCACTTGATTTGAAGCTCGAACGAAAGGATCTACTTTAACTGTCCAGCGGCTGCGTTGATACACAAAATGAAATTGAAATAATCCGAATTGACCGTAGAGTAACACATTGAACGCACACACACAGTGTGGATGCCAATGGTAAAGTCTCGTGTACTGGTCAGGATTGAAACCAAAGATAAAAATGTTCTATTCTCAATATTGGGACTATTATTTTCCTTGCTACGATTTACGAAAGATATCAAGAGCCTGTACCAACTAAATATCCGAGAAACTACATAGTTTCTCGGATATTTAATTGTTACAGGCTCTCAAAAAAAGGCTCAGCAAATGTATGTACATTTGCTTGCTAAAATATTTTTGCCAGGCGCTTCAAATTACATAGCAGATTTTCGATTTTCTTACTTTAGATTCTATGAATAATTTATTTACGGAAAATAAATACTTGAATGAAGCACACTTCTTGCGCTGATATGAGCGTCTTGACTCTTGACTGCAGGAGTGCCGCTCGGCTTGAACGTTCCTCTCTGAACATAAGACGAAACGGATTATACCAATTAGAGAGATTTAAAGTTCGTTCGCGGAATCTTTCTTTGATCGTGCACACTCCGACATTCTTATCCATTCTTTAGCGTATTCGCTTTTGAGTAGCATCTTAATTATTTGGAACTCATTAAGAAAATTTTCAAGTTTGTAAAGTACGTTCTAATGATCAGTCACCTGAAGTATCTATTTACTTTGAAAATGTAACTAACTTTTTAATGATGACACGAGGTGTAAAATATTTTTTTTGAAACAATACGCTTCTGTGTGCTTTTGCTATGACAATTGCTACAGGCTTTGTTTTTATTTTCAATAAGATAAACAATATTCTTTTTTGTTTTCAAGCAAATCCAATAAAGGGATGTAAAAGAAGCCAAAAGGCACTACATGTTCTCCCCGCCATTGCATTTTTATGTTGGGGGTCGTAAGTTCCAACTTTTTGACAAGTTTTTTTTAAACACAAGTTTTTAATGTAAGATTTTTAAACACCTCCACGACCCCCGTACTATTCAATCCATCCATCAGCAAAATTTTTGAGTTCGTTACATTGAGTTCTGCAACAAAATATGAATTTTCGCCTCAAAAAAAGTCGTTTCCCAATAAAAAAAAAAACGCGTAAAGTTACTTAGTTTGAAGTATGAGAATCAAGAAGAATAGAATAAATAACAATGCTTGGTTAACGGCTTCATTATTAGTCTGTTTACATCCTTTTTATACAATAAAAATGTAATGAGATAAAAACAGCGCTTTATTTTTTATTGTAGTGTCCAATCAATCAAGTATTATACGTATAAAGTATCTACACGTACGAGATCTACTTAAGCAGATTAATATTTCAGCAACGGAAATTCATTTAATAAAGCACAATACAAACCGTACTGATACAAAAGCATTTTAAAATTAATCCAAGTCATTCAGCCTTATTGCCGATGATACCGCCGGTATTATGCCATACTAAAATGAATGAAAATTTCATTAGTCCTCTGAATTAAAAACATCATCTGCACAACGATTTCAAGTGACGTGAAATTTATGCCTACTTTTTAGGGTTCCGTTGCCAAATGGCAAAAAACGGAACCCTTATAGATTCATCATGTCTGTCTGTCTGCCTGTCTGTGTGTCTGTCCGTCCATATGTCACAGCCACTTTTTTCCGAAACTATAAGAACTATGCTGTTGAAACTTGGTAAGTATGTAGATTTATTCTGTGAACCGCATTAAGATTTTCAAACAAAAATGGAAAAAAAAAACAATATATTTTTGGAACTGAACCCCATACTTTGAACTGAAACTCATTTTTTTATTAAACCCACCAAATACCCCACACGTACGTGTGGGGTATCTATGGATAGGTCTTCAAAAATGACATTGAGGTTTCTAATTTAATTTTTTTCTAAGCTGAATAGTTTGCGCGAGAGACACTTCCAAAATGGTAAAATGTGTCCCCCCCCTGTAACTTCTAAAATAAGAGAATGATAAAACTAAAAAAAAATATATGATGTACATTACCATGTAAACTTCCACCGAAAATTGGTTTGAACGAGATCTAGTTAGTAGCTCTTTTGTTTCTATGGTGCTCATGCTACGCAGCGCAGGTTGGAAGGCAAATGTCCGGAAGGACATGCAAAAGCTTGGCCTTACGGATGACGATGCTTACCAGCGAAGTAAAAGGCGCCTAAACATAATGAATGTCGTTCACGCGTAACTTGAAGAGGTGAGAGCAAAGAAGAAGAGAAATGCTAACAGTTGCCATCCTTAATTCAGATGCACATTAAGGTGCACTCGTCGACAATGCTTACTGTCGACGTGCTATAGCTTGAATTTGATAGCAACGTGGTTACAGTCGCTCAGATAGATGACTCAAATCCAGGCGTTTTTACAAAGAGCTAAGTTTCTAGCAGCATTCGTAGCGATAACTTATACTTTTTAATTATCATGATAATAACGAAAATTATTAATTTATTAGCAATGTCACTTCACAACACGATTCGCCGCTCGTATTCAAACTCAAACGCAATAAGTGTAAACTTCAAAAAAGGTCACAAAGTAACGTTGTGTTACAGTAACAAATAGAAGCTACGTACTAGTACGTTTGTGAATGAAACTATGTATTAGTGCATCGTGTGTTACAGTAACAAATAGAAGCTTTAGTACGTTTGTGAATGAAACTATGTATTAGTGCGTCGTTGTCCCTTCCACTCTGTATACAGGGTGTAAACCACCTTATCACGAAGCCGTCAACCAAACATTCTGTACATTACGCAAAAATTATTGCTGGGAAACAACTTTTTTATTTGGGGTCAAAAATCACGTTTAGGGTTTAAAAATCAGGCAATAAAAACTTGTATTAAAAAAAACTTGTCAAAAAGTTGTAACTTTGACCCCCAATATCTCCGTAACTAGAAGGTTCCCAGGTATGTCTAGAACAAAAAAAATATCGCAATGACGGGGAGAACAAGTGCCTTTCGGCTTCGTTAAGAGGTGTTTTACACTCTATATAGAACCGCAGTGATAGTTACGAATATGAAGAAAAAATAAAGACCCTGTTTGGTTTGTATCACTGAATTCGAGACCGTTAAAACAAATACAAAGTGGTGGTGGACCGAGTTGAGTCCATTTAAGTGATCAAGTTTACACTTTACAAAGAGCTAAGTTTCTAGCAGCATTCGTAGCTATAACTTATACTTTTTAATTATCATGATAATAACGAAAATTATTAATTTATTAGCAATGTCACTTCACAACACGATTCGCCGCTCGTATTCAAACTCAAACGCAATAAGTGTAAACTTCAAAAAAGGTCACAAAGTAACGTTGTGTTACAGTAACAAATAGAAGCTACGTACTAGTACGTTTGTGAATGAAACTATGTATTAGTGCGTCGTTGTCCCTTCCACTCTGTATACAGGGTGTAAACCACCTTATCACGAAGCCGTCAACCAAGCATTCTGGACATCAAACTAAGTAACTTTACGCAAAAATTATTGCTGGGAAACAACTTTTTTTTTTGGGGTCAAAAATCACGTTTAGGGGTATAACTCAATGTAACGCACTCAAAACATTGTGCTGATGGATGGTTTGAATAGTACGGGGTTCGTGGAGGTATTTAAAAATCTGGCAATAAAAACTTGTATTAAAAAAAACTTGTCAAAAAGTTGTAACTTTGACCCCCAATATCTCCGTAACTAGAAGGTTCTCAGGTATGTCTAGAACAAAAAAAATATCGCAATGACGGGGAGAACAAGTGCCTTTCGGCTTCGTTAAGAGGTGTTTTACACTCTATATAGAACCGCAGTGATAGTTACGAATATGAAGAAAAAATAAAGACCCTGTTTGGTTTGTATCACTGAATTCGAGACCGTTAAAACAAATACAAAGTGGTGGTGGACCGAGTTGAGTCCATTTAAGTGATCAAGTTTACACTTGATCACTTAAATTGACTCAACTCGGTCTTCTTAATAATTATAAAAGAAATTAACCATATATCATGAAAACGAACCCCGGTTTCTAGTATTTCTAAGGTGCCTACTAATAATAACATTGACCAAGAAACACATTGTTAAAATAAAACCTCTATAACACTGACCTTCAAACCAAAGTCCATTTTCTAAGACCGTCAAGAAAAAAACAAACAACTTTGTCGTCATGTTAATATCAGTGGGGCATTAAGTTTTAATCTAAACAAACTGCCTGCCAGCAAGCCGGGCATTTATGTTAGTTAACCGTGGATTATGACGGCGTGTAATAGCGCTATTTATTATATTGTGCCAGTTAGTGCTAGGTTGGTAAGTGCTGAAGAGAAATATATTCACTATGGTGCTTTCTTTTTTAAAGTGTGGTTAGTGTCTAACCTGGGGGTCTACTCTCTATGTCCGTCAATGAAGATTCGGGACCCGTCCGAAAGTAGCTTATACTTTGAAATGAATCCTAGTCTCTAATATATTCGGATACATGAGTTTTGAAAACACATTGGGAGTAAGGACAGATGACCGATCGTATTGTCATTTTTTTAGTTCGGGGCGCTAAGAAATCTTATGTCTGTATCACATAGGGACATAAGATTTGTACGACTGTAATTTAGACCGAATCTACGGATTTCGTAGTTAGAGAGTAGACCTCCTAGTGTCAGAGTTTTTAAGTCGCCCATGGGCCTCTGATTTGGCGTAACATGTTTTCGAGAAATATCTCTCAGGCATGCTGGTTTCCTCACGATATTTTCCTACACTGAAGCAAGTGGTAAATACCATGGCGCTAAAGACAGGTTATTCGTCTGAGGTAGGTATGACTTGCAGCAGGAGCATGATGTAGCAGGAGAGGAATTTAACTGCCCATATCTAAAGCTTGATTGAAAAATCAGGAAGATATCACTCTTCCTGGTTTTTAGACCAATAATTACTGACTTGGACCTGATTGGCAATTCCAATAGATTAATTAAGTTTGTTAAAATTTGTGTACCTTCAGAACCTTCCAGTAAAATACCTGTACCGCTTTTGAGCATGTGTAAATCGAGGATCAACTCAAATAAACAAGCCTGCATATCTGTATACGCCAATCGAAAAACAACACAACTAATTACAAGTTTTTTTTTTCTCAAGCCACTTAAAGAGAGTTATAAAGCCAAGTGCATACCGTCTGACATGCCCTCGGTACGGCACAAGACAAGACAGTAAAACTCCTAAGCCCGTCTCATAGCGGAAAGATTTACTAGAGCAACTTAATACTGCGTAATATCGCTGTCTGTACTCTGCCTTACAGCTGAGATTAATAACAAATAGGAGCTTGTTATTATTTATTTTTGTTGTTATTATTATTATGTCGGTCGTAAGCTAAGGGTTGATCTTGAAGTTATTGTGCAGGGAAGATTGTTTTACTAACAGAACGGACCCTTCGTTCGCGCGACTAGGTGAGCACTTGGGCCATGGGGTCCGATTGTCCGCCTAATCTTTCAGGACGTTGGTTGGTCAACACTTCCCGTGACCAGAGGGCGGGCCTAATTTTTGGCCAAATAATCATCATTGCTATCTGATGTGGCAATGCTGCAAGCTTTCTGGGCACTATTCCTAGACAGTGATGCGGATGAATCTTTTGACGCACTTGAATTCTGAACTGCCTCATTGGTCTAGTGGTCAGTAGCAACCACAGAGTCTAGATTTGTCCCCGGTTGATGACAATAGGTTCACCTCTTATTAAAAGGGATTTAAACATAACTGACGAAACGTGGGAGTACCTACTATTAGGTACACCTATGCTTACCCTTCAGGCATTACAGGCGTGCTTTTCTGGTTTGAACCATGACCGGTACATACTTTAATTATTATTATAAGTAAGTTACAGTCTGTAGGTAATTATTTACTTATTTATATAATTAAACTTCATGTACAATAGTGGTAAACAGGCAGACTCAATGCCACAAGGCATTCACTACCAGTCAACCTTTAGTTTAAACAGAAATACATAGTGGTACACAAAATAATGTCTAAAAAACTAACTTCTTGTTGTTGTAATTATGAACAAATATTTATAAAAAAAATATCTCCATCCTATTCCTATATCTTCCCAAAAAGATACTAAACGAAGGTACAAATAAAACAGTAAGGTTAAACAAAGAGGTCCAGTGGCATCCCCTCGGCCTATCTGCGGGCTTTAGTTATGATATAACAAGGAGGCCGGCTAAGCCGAGGCTTACGGTAGATTTTATTAATTGACATGACATTTTTTTTACATCATGTTGTCCAAAAATGGAGGGTAGGTGGGTAAGAGGAAGTTGGCATGTAAAAGTGGCATGGTTGAGTACTACGAGTATCTCGACTCGATGATAATTCAAAAGTACCTGAGATGATCGAGTGTTCATTAAATGGTTGTATTTTTCTTCTTCTTTCGTGTCGATGATACGATTTCTTGGGCCCAAAAGGTGGCCGTGTCAATCGTAGTCAGCTTCTGTACAATTTTTACACGACTTCCAAAAAAAGGAGTGTTCTGTTTTTTAAGTGTTCCTTTTTATGTGCTGGTGTAGGTTACCCTAAAAAATAGGTACAGTAGGCCGGACATAGAAACATTTATGCTCGGTTACATACCTGATCATCTTTGAAGGTCTAGAACTTAGCGCTGAAATTCTACTTAGCTTTATAAAACCGCCCATCGTGTTCTTTACGATCAATTATAGACCATAATCCAGATTGGCGGTGTTTTGTTAGGTTAGCTCCACACCTAAACGTTTACGTAACTTTTTAGGCACGACCAATGAACTGTTAATACCATAATAATATAAAGAAGATCATTTGACAAACATGATATTTGCAAATAAAACATCAAACACCCAATTTCAGTAAACAGACAAAGATTGGATATTATGCCTACTCCAGTCCTTGTTAACAGCGTAAACATCATTAGCATTGCTAATCTCCTTATTTTGACGAAAACCGTAATCGCACTTTCTTTAATAACTCCCTATTTGCCGGGCCATAACTCAGGGTTGATCTTACATCGTCTTAAGAAGATGAACCACCCCCGGATATGTTACTCTCATTTTCGCTGCCACCACTCTATGTTATATCTGCACGTCCATACATGAAGATATTTTCGGTTTTGTTGCTGTAATAATTAGTTATTGTATTTATAATGATGTCGCACTAATGAAATAATTAGGTATGTTAAAAATCTGGGGCTTCCGTATAATCGCCACGCTTGGCAGGCGGGTTGGCGATCGCAGTGTGGTTCTTAAAGAAGACACAGAAAGCGCTGCTGCCCATTCTGTGGTAGTCTCTTAGTCGCCTCTTACGCTATTCTTTGCGTCCGACACCATACGGAAGACGTTGCGATGGAAGGCCTACCACTAGGTGGACCGATGACCTGATGAAGGCTGCGGGAATCCGCCGGATGCGAGTCGCATAGGACCGGTCAATGAAATGAATGTTTAAAAATGGTAACCGTTTTTCCCGAATAATCTACTAAAACGGAAGTTCCACTATTTTTGATCGTCAACTTGGAAGTTTATCCTAGGTACCTGCTTATAATTGGGTATATTTCCCAAGAGTATACAGGGTGACAGAAACGCAAACGCTCACCAGGTATTCAGTTAATCGTCGCACAGAAATTTTTCATCAGTAATTTAAAAAACAAGTAGTCGTTCCATTGTACTTTCGGAAAAAAAAAACAGCAGATAAAAATACCGATGAACAGTTTCTATGTCTGGGGCGGGCCGGGATCATCCCTGTCTACGTATAAGTTACAGTAAATACATAAAATTACGACCTATTTTCTATTTCCATCAAAAGATCTAGATCAGCATGAGCCGACCACTAATGGAATAATAGACTCTGACAGTATCCACTATCCAGTAATAAATCGGTCAACTATCCAAACATAAAACTATCACCGCTTTTTACTGAATAACCTATTTACACTTAAACCAATAACACTTCACACTATGTTCCTAAAACAATAACCGCTTCGATATCGGGTCGCGTAGTCGGTACGTGTCCCGTTTTTTGTAAAGGACTAGCGCGTCGCGGTCGGTGTAATCTGGAATCTCCCGCCGCCAATTTATTTTCATTAGCGATCATCCTCGGTTAATTTTATTCCCTACTTACCCCGCCAAGGATCGGAGACAAACGCTGTGAGGTATGGAGAGGACTTTTTTTACTTTTGAGAAGATTGATTGTTATTGGCAAATGGGGAAAACTATTATTATTTTAAGAGCTTTCGGATTTTGTAGCTTGTTGATAGTTTTATTTTTAACTTTGAGAGTTTCTTGGAAAATCTGAAATTCTGTAAGTAGAAAATGTTTTTATTTTCTTGTGCAGCAAATTGCTATACATATTATTAACTCTTAAACACTTATTCGAACAAACCTTAAGCTCAAAATATTTGATACTAAATAATTAATCACACCGTAATGATCAGCAAAAGAATTAGACGTGGACTTGTGAAAAGTTCAACTACGCCTTGGTATTGTTATTCTTACTTCTGCATCATCATCATCATCGGCCTATTTTAATGTTCCCACTGCTGGGACAGGCCTCCTCTCTATGAGAGGGAATGGGCTATATAATCCACCACGCGGGCCCAGTGCGGATTGGTAGATGTCACATGTCATCGAATTTATGGTTCTAGGACATGCCGGTTTCCTCACGATGTTTTCCTTCACCGTTTTGAGAGCAGCGGTGATGTAATAAATTACACAAAGTAATGCGCCTGCCTGGGTTCGAACCCACGACTTACTGAACGTAAGTCGGGGGCGCCACCACTGGGCCACCGCTGCTCTCACTACTTCTGCATGAAGTTTTAATATATAATCCATTGAGACGGATAGTGCACATATCTTCATATGATAAGTAATCATTTTGGCAAAATGTTTGTACCGACTTAATAGGGTCGTTGACGTCACCAATCGATTGGCATACTTTTTTAAGATGTAAAAACGCGATGTCTCACAGATGTTGTATGGAAATAGCAACCTGTGACGTCACTACTTCGCCAACTCAAGGACTAACCACTATTTGTCCATTACAAAGGAACTAAAAACTTAAATTTACAGTTAAATTAAAAAATCAATTGGGTTTTGAGGATCAAAACATAGTTAAATATATTTTTACAGAAGTTGTGTCTTGGAACCGTTAGTTACTATGGTCTCAACTACACAATTGTAACAACATAAGTAGGTACTTAATAATTCCATGCAAAATAACTTTATTATAAAGTCCATCTCCACACTATCCTCCAATCCGCTCGAGCCAGTATCCAGAGCCACAGTATCTGTGAGTTGCTTAATTCATTTCCACAGGATAATATTATTTTTTTACTCCCCCGCTTTTTGTGATGAGCCACAGCTTATTTTTTATTCATTGGGGTGGATACTCATCTCAATTCATCCGCCGTTCAGTTAGATTGAGGTGTAATCAAGTTGACAGTTGCTTTGTTAAATGCGTTTTAAAAATTAAATGAAATTGAATCAAAATATGTATTTGTTTTGATGGATGGAAGATTATCGAAAGTTTTTTTTGAAGTGAAATTTCTTTAGGCGCGTTGAGAACTTTTTCAGTAAACAACAACCATGGAACTCGCGTGATCGTCAGATACGCTTTTCGTAGCACTCGTAGCCGATCTTTCAGTGGCAGTCCCCAAAGACTGCCCGCGTGTTTGTTTTTGTTTTTATTTTTTCAATTATTTTGTGCCAAATGGTATTAGTAAAAGCTTAAGGGGCCGGCGGAGCATGAGTCGTTCATACAAACGTAATACCAAAATAATTTGTAAATCAAACATATTCTTAAGGTAGTGTGTATTTATTTCGATTGGGTAACAGAATATCTATGTTTCCAAATATATGAAAAGACAATGATATAACGAGATTTATAAGGAATTTAAAATTTCTATAGAAAACTTATTTTTCCCATAACTTGTTTAAATCAGTATCCATTCAAAATACATATTTGGGAACCTAGATATTCTATAATCCAATCGAAATAAATCCATACTACCATAAGAATATGTTTGATTTACAAATTATTTTGGTATTACGTTTGTATGAAACGCATGCTCCGCAGGCCTCTTAATATCTTATCTTATATACGTAGGTATTTAGGTTGTAGGTATTTTTTTTTAACAACGGCTAACAAAATCAAACAGATACACATAACATCACGCTTGTAATCCATGGAGGGTTAGGCAGAGGTACAGTCAGCAAAAGAGTTAGGTATGCAGGCTAGCAATTTTCTTTCGACTATTATAAATGTAAAAGTCTGTAAAGATCGATTTTTGTTATTCTAACTACTGAAAGGATTTGAAAGAAATTGCAAACAGATTGATTAAGAATAAGAATAAGAAATTTTTATTAGCTCAAACATGTGTTTACATACAGAATTAAAATAAAATAATACATGCATGCAAGATCTTAAATATGAGTGGCTCACGACATGTCTGCCATTTCTCATGGCGTGCAAATATTTTCGGTACAATTTTATTGCATTAATTATTTTTAAATTTACACATCAATCAATTCAGACATCACATATTATCAATCAATTAAATACAATATTATAATAGAATAAATTTTTTAAATTATAGCTTTTAGTATATTAAATATCAGACACAGTTTTACATACGTATTATATTCAATCATTTACATTATTTTATGATTTATTCACAACTAGCTTCTGCCCGCGACTTCGTACGCGGATCCTGTTGCTTTTGCCAGCACACCGGGTTCGTCAAAATCGAAGATCTGAATCGTCTAATTCTAAGAGCCCGGGGACGGGAAAATAATGGATCTTTCCCACCTGAGCAACACATACCGTTTGTTTCTTTTTGCCATTTAACAGCTTCACAAAAAGAACAATTTTGAACCATACCTCCGATGGCGGAATATGTGGCGTATTCAATCATAGGAGTATATGTAAATGCACTCCGTTCCTTATCAACCCAAGGAAGGTCGCCATGCCCTACGGCTATATCTTGAGACATCCGATTCTTCAGATGATATCGACATTCTGTTCAGAGAATGTCAAAGTCTTCGCGCTCTTCTTCTGTCTCTTCATGCCGTACTCCAGCAATTCTTTCTCTCTCACTTTCTAACTGATTATGAATATTTTGTTGCGTGCGTGTGTGGGGCAATGTATGATAATCTCGAGCAGCAGTTAGTCGCGCATCACGTTCGTCACTCGTTTCAAAAGACCTGTTAGTAGATGTGCGATTACGCTGAGAACTCAAGCGTGATTCTGTAGGGTAAACGTTTCCGATTCGCAAGATAATGCATGTCGCTCACGATCAGGGGTCAGTCGCGCATCACGTTCCCCACTTATCCCTAGAGACTTAGAAGCAGATGCGTAGATACGATGAGAAATCAAGCTCTATCCGTGAACATCTCCAACGCGCGAGACAATGCGTGACGTACCCGATCAGCGGTCAGTCGCGCATCACGTTCCCCACTTGTCTCTAGAGATCTAGAAGTCGATCTACTCCCAGTTTTTGTTATTTTATAATTATACAGTGACATTTGTGATAGCTTTGCAATAATTTTCAGATCAGATGTTTCTGATCTTCGATTTTATATAAGTCAACAGAAAATGCCCATCAGACCGAACAACTTTTGCTAAGACGTCATCATCCCTAAATGTGTTATGGTGTAGCTGGGCTCTTGGAGTTCCACAACAGGTGTTCCAGATCTTCGATTTTTATAAATCAACAGAGAGTGCTCATCAAATTGAACGACTTTTGCTACGACGTCATTCCTATATGTGTTATGGTGTGGCTGGGCTATTGAGGTTCCACGACAGGTGTCCCAGATCTTCGATTTTTATAAGTCAACAGAAAGTGCTGATCAGATTGAACAACTTTTGCTAAGACGTCATTCCTATATGTGTTATGGTGTAGCTGGGCTATTGAGGTTCCACGACAGGTGTCCCAGATCTTCGACTTTTATAAGTCAACAGAAAGTGCTCATCAGATTGAACAACTTTTGCTCAGACGTCATTCCTATATGTGTTATGGTGTAGCTGGGCTATTGAGGTTCCACGACAGGTGTCCCAGATCTTCGATTTTTATAAGTCAACAGAAAGTGCTCATCAAATTGAACAACTTTTGCTAAGACGTCATTCCTATATGTGTTATGGTATAACTGGGCTCTTGGAGTTCCACATCAGGTGTTCCAGATCTTCAAATTTATTCTCTCAGCAGAAAATGGTCATCACGTGGAACAATTTATGCTATGGTGTCATTTTTGTATCTCTTATATTTTAGCTGGTCTGTTGCGGTTCTACATCAGGTGTTCAGGTTTCCAAGATAAATTATAGCCTATATGTTGCCCAGACATAATACCTATACAACAAAAAAAAAATCATTGAAATCCGTCTAGTACTTCCGAAGATTAGCGTGTACAAACAAACAGACAAACAGACAAACAGATAAACAGACAAACAGACAAACAGACAGACTTTTTTTTTTGGATTCGTGCTCTATTACTGTTTCTAAACCCCCTTCAATTATTATTTTTTAAATATATTCAATGTACAGACACAGCTTTTTTACTCTTTTATTATATGTATAGATGAAGATTTACATGTCTTCAATAGGCATTCAAATAATAACATTTATGTTTTAGTTCACTACTACAACACACTTTACCACACTCTTAGTTATATTAATTTATTTATAATAATCACCATGAGTCATTTAAAAATTCTGCAATACTATAATTATAACCCTTTTCCCTTTTCCATTTGTAATAGAAGTAAGAAGATAACTAGCATGTAAACCTAACTGTTTTGCTGACTGTACACCCATATTTTGCCAGTTTTTTGTATTGCAAGCCTATTGGCGTCCATCGGACACAAGCTCCGTGGTTGCTGCTTGGAAATTCCTGATCGTTAAGCCCAATAACTGTCGGTATTGTAGGACAAAATTATTAATGTAACTGAGGGTAGGGAGGTAACGAAATGTACTGAGATGGAATAAATGATTAGTCGTTAACCTGAGCTGGTGTTTGATTGACATACAAGTTTTACAATAACAATTGGCCCGGCCCGGGAATCGAACCCAGGACCTCAGGCTCAGCAGTCGTGATTGTGACCACTGGACCAACGAGGCAGTCAGTCGTGATAATATTAATTTGAACAGGAATTTGTCCAGTGACTTGCAATAAGCATTACATTACAAAACATTGCAAATCTATTAAGTCCGTCAGTTAGAGAATTGGAAAATAATGGACCTGTTTTTTTTTTTGTATATCAATGAATATTGACAAAGATAAAACGCATCAAAACTCGGGAGTGGTTGCTCGTGACGTCAGAACTCGCTAAAGATATACCAAAGCGTAACGTATTGAGAATTTTAAAAGTGTCGTATCTTCGTCAATGTTGGTTTATGTAAAAAAAAAGAAAAAATACGGGTAAAATATTTGTTAATTATCTAACTGTCGGACGATTTTTTTTTTGTCGTTTACCCTATTTTCATTACCTGGGTTTACTACTACACTACGTAATCTTTACAACAGTCTCTTAATTTCCTCCAAATTACAATAAAACACGACTATTTGTAAACAATTCATTTGCAAATAATGCTTAACTTATTGTTATTTTCTAACAATGTAGAAGTAAATAGTGTATCATTCCCACTCAATAATCCTTATCAATGAAACTCTTATTCAAAAATAAATAGCCTAAATGAAATATAAAATTTTCTTTAACATCTGAATTTTTAGAGCTACAAGAAATCGTAGCTTTTACAAGGAACGCGGCCTACGCAGCTACGACGCCTACGCCGTAGACCGTCTACGCGAGCGACGTTTTTGTCGCATTATGAGTCTATAGGACGTATTTCGTAGCTCAGCTCATTGTTAACTTTTTTCAATAGAGTCGAAATTACTCATTTTTACATAATAAAGGTATTTGAGGTAACTTCATTAGTTTAATCAAGGATCTTGTAGTCAAGTAATAACAGCTGCTGTCATCAATCTTTAGGCTAAGTCTCGATTGCCTAGGTTGGTCTGTGGATGGGTGACCACCCTTTACATACCGAGTTCATTCTGTGCCTCAGAAAGCACGTTAAGCAGCCTGGTGTGGTCTCGGCTGTCATTTGTAGATCTTTGACAGTCGTTACAGGTAGGTGGGCCGAAAGTCGGACAACTAGTGTGTTACTAAGGAAGTAAGGAGTATCGTATTACTTAGGACTATCGGGTTTATGGAGGTCAGGTAGGAAGTCAGTCCATGTAAAATACTGGTATTCAGCTGCATTCGGTTAGAGAGAAAGCCTGCCCCAACTTGGTTTTAATCAAATACTAGTTTGCTGTTGGATTTCGTTCTATATTTTACTTCTGTTATAATACCGGTCGGTTGACATACAACTGCTGAGCCACTTCTCTTCACACATATGAAGCGATTGCCATTCTGGACTTCCACAACAGGATAACAGGATAGATACTCTTAAATACTCTAGTTTACTAATCACCGCGCGTCGTCAGCACCACCTTTTTTCAAATGGATCCAATTCAAACCATCACCATCATCATCATTTGCCTAGCCTTTTCGCAACTATGTTGGGTTCGGCTTCCAGTCTAACCGAATGCAGCTGAATACCAGTATTTTACATAGAGCGACTGCCTTTCTGACCTGCACAACCCAGCTTAGTACTGGGTAACACCATCGTATTACTAAGGGGTACCTCCCTTGGTAAGACAGGTTGTCAGACAGGGTGTAAAGACTGTCAAAGATCTAAAATCCGAACCGTCACTACGTTGAATTGAATCAATAAAATCAAAAAATACTATAACATTTTATGTGGGGACACAAAATATATCAGTACACGTGGGGACACAAAACACGCGGGTAACATTTTATTCTTACAAAATCTGTGCTCGAATTAATTTGTCGCGCAAAATTAACGCATGAGTAACGTCGCCCGCCCTGACATCTAGCTAAATCGCACTTATGCAGCGCGACACCGGGGAGGTATGTGGAGCTGATGATACCGAGACAGTAGTGGCTTGCTTTTGTGTGATTTAATGCGAAATAGTTGATGAAAGAAATAGACCATACTCTGAGAAAGTGAGTGATAATTTTATTGTTTACTTAATTTTCAAACAGAGTTCATTTCAGAGATTTAAAATTCCCATCAAAATCGGTCCAGACTTTTCGGAGATTAGCTGAAACAAACAGACAAACAAAAATGTTGTTATTAATACCGTATATAATTTCATATTATGTATTCAGTTCAGATTAATGAAGGCACATTTATCGCATTCGGTTTATCTGTAATAGGCTAGTTTCCACCAACAATAAATTGCAAAACTAATTAGTCCGTCAGTTAGATTATTGGAAAATAATGGACACGTATTTTTTGTTTTTGTAAATCACTGAGTACTGACAAAGTTAAAACGCATCAAAACTCGGGAGTGGGGGCTCGTGACGTCACAAAGTACTAAAAACTATAGCACGCCGTGACGTATTGCGAATTTTAAAAGCGTCGTATCTTCGTCAATTTTGGTTTATGTAACAAAAGAAAAAATACGGGTCAAATATTTTTTTATAATCTAACTGACGGACTAATTAGATTTTTTTAGGACACAAGCCTATTGTATGTTAGTTACTGTTACTATTAGCCTATGTCATCCCAAAGCCGGGCAAACGTCTCTCCCCATGACTTCCATATTCTTCGATCTAGGGCCAATCTTAGTCCTGCCGGGGTTGCGGGACTGTTCGAAAGAGATACCGTGGCTCCGGAACATAAAGGGCGAAGATAAAACATGGATGGGTTTTAGTCAGTAAAGGTCTGACACTCCCTCCCGCTCCGCCCAGAGTGGGAGAAGAGACAAATAAAAAAAATAAAGGGCCAATCTTAGTAGACAATTAAATTAAAAATGGGTAAATTTTGTGGGTATCAACAACTCTTACAACATACAGTTAATTTCGTCCGCGCCACGTTTACCGCGTCCTCAGGTGAAAAGATCCCACGCCATGTCTGCGACTGGTTTAACTGTTTACTGTTCTGCCAACCCTGCGACGGCGCGAGCGCGGTAATACTGGCAACAATAGACGCGAGTTACGTCAGAACCTTTGTGGTGGAGACCTCAAATCTCGCTGATGAAAGGATTGCTGTCGGCTTCTGAATGTCAGGATTTAGATATTTTGTCAAAACGATTTGTTAATGCTCTTCTTCTTTTGTGTTTGCTAGAACAGTAGTTGTTAGTGTGCTGACAAACTTATTTGATTTGGATTCAGACTTCGGTATGATTCGGCAAGGCTGGGCGGCAAAATCTAATTATGTAGATTTTGTGTCCGTGTTTTTTTTTTTTATAAGCTTTGCCCCGTTTCCCTGCGCCTCGTTGGTCTAGTGGACGTAAGCTCGACTGCAGAGCATGAGGTCTTGGGTTCGATTCCCAGATAGAACAAAGTGCTTTTGGGTTATCCCATTAGGAATTTCTCTTTAAAAAAAAAATCTAATACTTATGACATAACAATCAAATGATAGGAAGTACCTTTTGAGCAAAAAAAAACTTGTATTAGGTACTTCCGCTCTTCCGGTTTACATTAACATTGCATAAGTAAGAAATTTAACAATAAAATCAAACTCAAAATTAACAAAAAAAAAATAACATGCCAAAAAATTTTATTGAAAAATAAATAATACTAAAATTAAATTAAATTAAACTTAAATCAAATTAATTTAAATTAAACGGAAATCAAATTCAAATTAAATCAACATTAATCAAATCAAAATTAAATCGAAATTGGATCAAAATCAAACCAGAATTAAATCAGAATCAGAATCTTTAGCAGCCACGGAGCCTGGATTTGTGCCCGGTTGATAGCAATAGACTCGCCTCCTATAACATGGGGTTTAAACAAAAAGGGATAATACACGGATACTCAAAAGTTGACGAAAAAAATACTCATTGTATGAAAATCAAAATAGTAACAAAATGGCACTTTTGTGATGGTATTTCTCTTGTTGGAGAGTCGAGAAGTTACCAAACGGGGAGGTATTCCTCAGAGCGTACCTATTTCTAAGCGCAACCGTCTAAGCGCAACTAAATCATTCCTCGGAGCGCAACCATGATTACAAATAGAGAAGGGTTCAATCATTGTATCGATAGACAGTTTTAAAGAATCATCTGATGTAGCCTTCCGATTCTAGGAGCAGCAACAAAAAACAAAGGAACGGAGTGTTCCAATTTTAAACACTGTTTTTAAATCGTTATTCCTTCGTCCTTCCTAAAACGTTAAACTCCAAACACAAGACCTATCACCCACCCTCCGTTTACAACCAGAGACAAAACAAGTTAATTTTTAACGAGCACTCATCAAAATTGTTTAATTACATCCCTGTGGGACAGCTAAGCGTGAAACGGTCGACCTAATCAACCGTTTTGGTTAGGAACCGTAACTGCAACAATAAATGGTTGATGGAGTGGCGCCCCCTCGCGACGCAATCAGGAAATTAGCTCTTAAAAATACAAGTTCGTTTTAGGTGACAGTGAAGTGATTGTTTAAGTGACAATCGAGGTTCTGTTGTTGGGCAATTTGGGAATGATGGCTGTTGAGTTTGTTTTTAAAAGAAGTTGAAAATAATCGTAAGAGTTTTTGCTTTGGTTCACGTTTTTGACAGATCTACTCGTCTGGTCACAGGTCAGGCGAGAAATCGTGGGTGTCGATAGGTGACCTACTGGACGTATATTTATCTTAATTAGTTACTTAGAATATACACTTAGTAAGTCTTACTAAGTATAAGACCAGACTCAGGTATAGATATATTATTGATACCACATTATATGTTAAAGTTTGCATGCCAGAATTATTATTATTATTATTATTATTAAAACTTACACAGAAAAAATCAAATATATATTTAAAAATTAAAAGAAACGAAACTCGTCCTGTACGAGGCCAAAAGGCTCCTATCTCAGCATGGTGCTGTAACATTTAAAAAAAATATCACAGCGCTGGTATTCTGATAGGGCCTAAAGTCCAAGGGGAGAGTAGGGGTCAAGTCTTTATTATACATTACCTGAAATCTATGCGAATAAATGATTTGGAACTTGAAAGATTTCCACTGGAACGTTTTAAATAAGATGACATTCGGGGATAATGTGAAGTCCCATAAGCATTCCCAAGACAACGTCCTACTTACAAACTATAAACAAATACTTACTTCTTTATAATATTAGCATAGAAAAGAATGCCAACCACATAACATTCTAAAATATGTATAACGTCATCTTTGAGCATGAGTAATCTTTTCTTAAACTTATGAAAAACAAAAAATATCTGTTAGGTAAAAAAAAACTCATTTTCACCCCCACAAAAGATGTTTAAACACAAAACAGCTTTCTTATGATTACTGCAACTTATTTCAAAGAATCTGTCGTCGGTCCCGAAGACAATTGCACAGATAAGTAACATTTTTGCGAGAGTTTTTCCCGATTTTTAATTCGTTTTGTTTTTACTTAACTGAGTGGTGTTTCCGTTGCACTTGGTTTGTTTTTTATTTATTCAGTGGTTTTAATTTTAACGATAACGACGAGGGAAATTAAATTAATTGATATTTTTGCTATTTGTATTTTATGGAGTGTTTTCATCGTGATACGGCTTTGTGACGTACTCCGCTGGTTAAAAACTCTTTTATGTTTACTTTGGTGACGTTAACTGTTAAGCCTGCATAAAACAGTAACTTTGCTTCAACCAAATATTAATAAGATAAAGTATCTGCACGTTAAGCCTTCAGAAGACAGTACATCTGCCTGATGAATATTTTTTTTTTGTTTCAGATAAGATCCTTCATAACTTGTTCTTAACAATAAATGCCACGTAGCCGTGTTTGAATGATAAGTTGCAAAAATCTGTGGTCAATACTGCACTCATCATCTGCTTATAGCCTTTTCCCAACTTTGTTGGGATCAGCTTCCAGTCTAACCGGATGCAGCTAAATACCAGTATTTTACATGGAGCGACTGCCTATGTCACCTCCACAACCCAGTTAAGGCGATTACACGAGCTAACCGCGAGTTTTATCATTACTAAAAGTATATGATTCACTGCTATAAACAAGACCAGAAAAATATATGATATTCTTCAGGATATATGCTAGCATGATACTGTTTTGAAAACGTAATACAATTAATTTGGCTAGATAAAAAGAAATCACGAACTTACCTCTAAAAATATCTTTCAAACAATAAAAAACATGCGATTACTCTGATTTTTTGGCAAATAATTCTAGAAGCAATGTATTAGCATGATACTGTTTTAGTTTTTTAATCCAATCAATAGTTTTTTTTGTAAATCGATCGAAACCATTCCTTTCGCTATTTGGCCCGCAGTGGCTGACGTAACAACCACTTTGTAGTGCAAGCTGATTAGAACTTTAATCTAACAGCATTTCAAACGAAGTTTGAACCACCACAAATAGAGTTGCTAATTAAGCTCGTCTAAGCGCCTTAATACTGGATAATACGATACCACTTGGTAAGACTGGTTGTCAGACTTTTTGGGCCACTGACTACCCGTGACGACTGCCAAAGATGTACAAATGACAGCCGGGACCAACAACTTAACGTGCTTTCCGAGGCATGGAGGAAACTCGGTATGTAAGGGTGGTCACCCATCCACAGTTCAACCTAGGCAACCCAAAGATCGGCCCAAGCCGCTGTTATTATTTAGCCATGAGCTACTGCACTATAATGAGAAAATTTGTAGATCTTTGACAATCATTACAGGGAGTCAATGAATTAATGAATGAATGAATATCATGTATTAGTTTATTATTGTTGTTTAATTGTTATTTTATGTATTTTATCTATAGGCCTTAGTTGCCTGAAAATAAAATAATTATTATTATAATGGCCCGAAAGTCTGACAAAGAATATTACCAAGGAATATCCCATTACCCAGTGCTAACCTGGTTGTGGAGGTCAGATAGGTAGCCAGTCACTCCATGTAAAATACCGGAATTCAACTGCATGTTAGTCTAAAAGCCGACCCTAGGCTACAGTGGCGAAGGGTGAAAATAGTATGAGGGTAAGCCGAAGAAAAAAAATGAGAAGTATTTAATTAGGTTTTTTTCTCATGTTAATTTCGATTTCATTTTCATTATTAGCGACCCCAAAAACCACGAAAACGACATCTATGACGAAAAAAACAAAAAAATTCATCGGCGCCATTTCGGATTTTTATTCTGACCTCATTTTCATCATCAGCGACCTCAAAAATCACGAAAAAGACACCCATGATGAAAAATCCGAAAAATGTCGTCGGCGCCATTTTGGATTTTCATTTTGACCTCCTTTTCACCATCAGCGACACCAAAAACCACGAAAACGACACCCATGACGAAAAATCTAAAAAATGTCGTCGGCGCCATTTTGCATTTTCATTTTGACCTCATTTTCATCATCAGCGACCCCAAAAACCACGAACACGACACCCATGATGAAAAATCCTAAAAATGTCGTCGGTGCCATTTTGGATTTTCATTTTGACCTCATTTTCATCATCAGCTACCCCAAAAACCACGAAAAAGACACCCATGATGAAAAATTTAAGAAATGTCGTCGGCGCAATTTTTGATTTTCATTTTGACCTCCTTTTCATCATCAGCTACCCCAAAAACCACGAAAACGACACCCATGACGAAAAATCCAAAAAAATGTCGTCGGCGCCATTTTGGATTTTCATTTTGACCTCATTTTCACTATCAGCGACCCCAAAAACCACGAAAACGACACCCATGATGAAAAATCCAAAAAACTTCGTCGGCGCCATTTTGAATTTTCACTATGACCTCATTTTCATCATCAGCGACCCCAAAAACTACGAACACGACACCCATGTTGAAAAATCCAAAAATGTCGTCGGCCCCATTTTGGATTTTCATTTTGACCTCATTTTCACTATCAGCGACCCCAAAAACCACGAAAACGATACCCATGACGAAAAATCTAAAAAATGTCGTCGGCGCCATTTTGCATTTTCATTTTGACCTCATTTTCATCATCAGCGACCCCAAAAACCACGATCACGACACCCATGATGAAAAATCCTAAAAATGTCGTCGGTGCCATTTTGGATTTTCATTTTGACCTCATTTTCATCATCAGCTACCCCAAAAACCACGAAAAAGACACCCATGATGAAAAATTTAAGAAATGTCGTCGGCGCAATTTTTGATTTTCATTTTGACCTCCTTTTCATCATCAGCTACCCCAAAAACCACGAAAACGACACCCATGACGAAAAATCCAAAAAAATGTCGTCGGCGCCATTTTGGATTTTCATTTTGACCTCATTTTCACTATCAGCGACCCCAAAAACCACGAAAACGACACCCATGATGAAAAATCCAAAAAACTTCGTCGGCGCCATTTTGAATTTTCACTATGACCTCATTTTCATCATCAGCGACCCCAAAAACTACGAACACGACACCCATGTTGAAAAATCCAAAAATGTCGTCGGCCCCATTTTGGATTTTCATTTTGACCTCATTTTCACTATCAGCGACCCCAAAAACCACGAAAACGATACCCATGACGAAAAAACTAAAAAAATTTCGTCGGCGCCATTTTGGATTTTCATTTTGACCTCGTTTTCACTATCAGCGACACCAAAAACCATGAAAACGACACCCATGACGAAAAATCCAAAAAATTGTCATCGGCGCCATTTTGGATTTTCATTTTGACCTCATTTTCACTATCAGCGACCCCAAAAACCACGAAAACGACACCCATGATGAACAATCCAAAAATTTCGTCGGCGCCATTTTGAATTTTCACAATGACCTCATTTTCATCATCAGCGACCCCAAAAACAACGAACACGACACCCATGTTGAAAAATCCAAAAAATGTCGTCGGTGCCATTTTGGATTTATATTTTGACCTCATTTTCATCATCAGCTACCCCAAAAACCACGAAAAAGACACCCATGATGAAAAATTTAAGAAATGTCGTCGGCGCAATTTTTGATTTTCATTTTTACCTTATTTTCATTATCAGCGACGCCCAAAAATTATAAAATGCAGAGGAATTAGAACAACTAAAAAAAGTGATATTTACATGTCAAAAAAACGTAAAAATCTGGTTGGTAACTTCCAAATACGATACACCGACCATTACTCATTCTATCTCGTTCTACCACACATACTTTCTTTTTCTGCCCCTGCCGTAACTCGATAATCTTCGGCTTACCTAGGTCCCTACAAAACGGTTCTGCCAGCCGCGAAGTCACGTGTGCGCGTCCATACGATTTTAGTTCTGAATTCTGACACCTGAGCTCCGGCTTACTTGGCGCTACCTGTTGCTTTCTTTGTAAACATTTTTTTTTTGCACTTTTGTAATTACTTTGACACTACGTGTAGAGTGCCTTGTTCCCGAAGGTAAGCCGGTAGGAATGGGCTTCTAAGGTGCCTTCGGGCCTGCTAGGCTAAGCACAGGCAGATAATCATGAATCATTATCTTGAAGAAGTAGAATCGAACCTCAAAGACCCGATTAAACGCTAACATTTTACACATAAACCTTTTCTACCAAGACATTGCAATAAACCTCGCAAGTCATTCCTTTATCTCCCTCAGAATATTTTTATAACATCTGCAAGTACATTCAAAGGAAAATGAAGGAATAAAATACAAAGATGTGTTTAGCGGAAATGTGCAGCGGAGCTAATGCGCGGTTTATGCGACAGATAAGACTTGCAAGCGCAAATGTGTGCAGTATCTTATCATCT
The DNA here is from genome assembly GCA_950022955.1 of Xestia ashworthii. NCBI lineage: Eukaryota > Metazoa > Arthropoda > Insecta > Lepidoptera > Noctuidae > Xestia > Xestia ashworthii. The sequence continues at coordinate 8,965,044 of OX465550.1, forward strand.
TTATATAGGAGCGTAAAACGGAACGTCGCGAGATATATCAAATTGTTTTTGGTGAGTGATTTTGTGAATGGACCACATTCTTGTCTGGTAGGTACAAAATGTGTTTTTACTTGGTTCAGTGAGAGAACATTCACCGTAATGTGATGATCCAGGTATGACGTAATGAATCTAAAAATCTATACTAATATCATTAAGAGAAAAGATTTGTATCTTTGTATTTTATTTTTTTGTATGTAACGAATAAACCTAAAAACTACTGGACCGATTTGAAAAATTCTTTCAGTAATGAATATAGCTACATTATCAGCAAGTAACATAGGCCCCCCGTACTCCCACGGGAACGAGAACAACGCAGGTGAAACCGCGTGACGTCCTCTTATACTAGATAATTTTACCTATTATTATTATTTTTTTTATCTACATTTTACGGACTATCGTCATTTTTCTCACAGCTATAGCAATGAGGAGCTCAATTATTTTTTGTCAATACAATGAAATTTAAACCAGCTATATATTTAGTTTTAAGCTTGAAGAATACAGACGTTATTCATGTAGTTTGTCAGCTTTGCTCGTACTTTAATTCCTATCCAGTAGGAGATTCGGAAAAGGTCTCATGCTTGTCTATCTTCATCATAAAGGGAATCTCTGTGCAAAATTTAAACTATCTTAAACATTTTAGTTAGGCATTAATGAGTCAGTCAGTCAGTGAGTGAGCGACTCAACTGACTTTTCTTTTTTTTTATATTTATTTTTCAACCGTTTTTTTTTTCTTTATCTATCTGCAATAGATACAACACCAACCTCTTTTCTCTTCTAAACAATTATTATAAAACAAATTCCATACCGATGATGGCTTCGTAATTAAATTGATATCAGGTCCTTTATTATCTCAGAATAAGAGCAAGTTGTAAAGTGCTACGCCTAACATAGCAAAATTCAATAAAAAGCTAAAAGCCAATCTTATCTTGGCGAGAGGAAATTAAGAAACAGCGGCCATCTGACACGGTGGCTCTTTCCAGATCTGTCACTAGGGATGCGGAGGAGATGCGGACTAAAGTGCCGATGAGTTTAATTAAACAGATCGTGTTGATTAGGATTCGGAAAAACTTGAGGTTATTTTGATAACTGTTTCGAAAAATCTTGAGCTCGTTTTTCTTGGCTACTATTAAAAAAAAAGGATTTTTACACGCTGCGACAACTTTTTGGCAGATGGAAGTACTTACCTAACTCTTTTTAGAAATACGAAAAGTCAGCTGAAAGTGACAAGTCTTTTTGTAAGATCTTTGTTATAGAACGATGTCGAAGGTACTTTACTTTACTCGTACTCCGTTCTTTTGACTCAAAAACGACTTAGTTAAGCACCAAATTGAGCTTTGTTCGAGCTACATAATTGGGAAATAAATCATTTTTAATTAGAGCTTAACATAACATTGCAAACCAATCGATTGATCCTTATACAATTTACAAAGTTAATTAATTTTCCCGAATTTCGAAAGGCCAATCGACAATTTAAAAACGTCGAGCACAACACTAGACATTTTTAAAGATAGAGTGTTGAATGCGACAGCGACACGACATCGGGTTTCGTCGAACCGCTGAAATAATTCCGCCGAGCGGCCGCCGGGGGAGACGACGGAAACGCACCCTTATCTGACGCGGAATACCCGCTTTTTAAACAACTCGCTTCTTTATTTGTATTTATTCCACATCCCCCCCTCCTCGCCGCGCACAACCCCCTTCCGCGCCCGTGTTACCACATGAATAGAGACGCTACTTAATGGGACTTTCAGTTCCTAAGTCATCATGTTTTTTAACAATATACTCGGTAAGATAAGTAAGGAGGTCGACGTTGGATAATAAACGGAGAAAATATACGTGTATACTTCGGGGAAATTTGAAAGAAAATCTTGATGTTGTGTCATAAATAAGCCGGCATGGTTAGAAGTTTGTTGTGAGCTTTTTATATTGTTTCGTTTCGTGGATATTGTGGCAAATTGAAAAGGAAAACGGGCAGGTGAGGAAAGTTTGGTAAGTTAATGATTTCATAACACTACCCACAAATACAAAATTGTGGAAATTACAAGAAAATCGACCCACATTTTTTCTACTCCCTACCTTTCCTCAAAAAAACTTAGCTCAATTTCTCCTAGATACGAGTAGATAAAGTTCTAACCTAATTCTAATCATAACTCACAAAAACCAGTATACTCATAGTAGATGAGTATACTGGTTAAGTCAACAAAATACGGCTGTCGGTCGCCGCTGACGTCAGCGTCGCCGTATGGTGATTTAAAAAACACAATGCGTCGCGACCAACTGTGCGCGACAGACCGTCAGCGTGATAGTAATTCAGGTCGATATCAAAAAAACTGTAAAAATCGACCAATTTTTTCTCTATGAGGTGGATGCGAGTCGCAAGGGACCGGTCAATGTGGCGACACTTGGGGGAGGCCTATGTCCAGCAGTAGACGCCTTTCGGCTGAGATGATGATGATGATGATGATGAGGTACACGACCATTAACAAATAATACATTCATTTATTCTCAGGTAAATAACATCCATTGCCAAATAATATTAAACATCAAATATCAATATCAAACTAACATCACAATAAAATTAATTAAAAACAAAACTCAATCAATCAAAACCATATTAAATCAAATAAATCATATAAAATTCAGAATCTAAGTCAATAAATAAAAATTAAATTAAATCAAAAACATATTAAATCAAATTAATCATTTAAAATCCAGAATCTAAGTCAATAAATAAAAATTAAATTAAATCACAACAAATTAAATCCAAAATCTAAGTAATAGTAAGTAAGTAATCCTCATTAGTAACCGTACTCCAACTACTTTTCCTAGAAAAAACCCTAGCATCATTTCTCCTACATAAAAGTCCTAACTCCATCATAACTCACAGTACCCAGCATCCTCGTCTACTGGGTACAGTTTATCCGTTATCGCGCGATGCATTACCGCCAGTAACAATATCATTACGGGGGCTATTCAACATTTTTATTATTGCCTTACTATTGTCTTATGGCGCGACGGTCCCAGATAACGGAGGAGACACACTGACGTTTAGTTTAGAGGACTGTTTTGTTGGTGAAGGATTGATATTAAAGAATTTTTATGATGACTGTAATTTTTCTACAGTTGAGTTCGTTGAAGATACTAGCTGATGTGGCCCGCACATTATAACTACACCGTTATTTTTTAGTTGTTTTCATTACTTACTTTAAGGGCGGATAGTACTTACTCATGAAAATGAACTACTTTTAAGGGACCGACTATGAAAACTCAAAAAAAAATCTGCTGCTTCATACATTATTGGTCGCGTAACTAGAAAAAATGTAGGCAGCAGTTGATATTTTTTTCGAGATTTCTTAGTCGGTCCCATAGCAAAAGTTGTTTTCATGAGATAGTACTTATGAAAATGAACAACTAGCCCTAACAAAAAATAACGGTGTATACTAAAAACCTTCCTCAAATCCGTTGCGTAGTTTTAAACTTTGTTTTTTCGACTTTGTTTTATAATATGTAGTGAAACCTTAACATGCTATAATATTAACAGTACAAGGCTGCGTAGCTAAATCCTTTAATATGGTATCGCTTATAACAATTCAACCTTAATTTCTTACTGTCTCCTTGGTCTAATGTTCGAAAAGCTCTACTGCGGAGCATGAAGTTTTGATTTCTCTAGTCACCTAAAGTGGCTTATGGGTTTTCCATCGGGATTTCCTCAATAACAGCCTAGAGTATAGAGTGGCGCAACAGGCTCAGTTTTGTCACAAAACTGATGAAATGTTGGTTAGTAGGTGCGCTTCTGCCTAACCCTTTGCCAATTAGGGGCGTAATGTTGTATAAAAAGAGAAAGTTTATAATAAGAGTTGTCCCAAAAAAATCTCGGATAGGTACATCATAATCAAGACGCACGCGAGTGATGCCCGTCTATATGATACTTTCAGAGTTCTCAGTCTATGCTTTAGTTTCACTTCATTTACATGGGCAATCGTAAATGGTTATCTATTTAGATGTTCAAGTTTCATTTATTTACAAAAATTTGCCAAGTCTATGGTGTCCTCCGATCTCTCCAACAAATCAGCACAATCATTGCCTATTCTTTCCATCCGTATTCTACAGTTATAACTCGCAACCGCGATACGTTCCAGATTTATGTCTGTAATGTTTGTTGTTTCACCTTCCGCGAATAATGCGCCCGCGCCATCGAGATTTATGAATAAGCCCGTTTGTCTTTACGCTGATTGGCTGATAAAGGGATGGCGTTGGCGAGTAATTTTACGACTCCGGTGATTTAGATTAAGAAATTGGTGTGAAAATAATTTGTGAATCGTTTGGTGACACCTATATCAAAACTAATGTTATAAGAGGAAAGTATTGATTTTTTGTTTGTTTGTTACGATTTAACTCTAATACTACTCGACCGATTTTAAAAATTCTTGCACCATTAGAAAGTGTAATGTTTGTGTTTTTGTACTTACGTTTTTGACTATTGTAATCCAAAATTTACGTTCTTTCCGAATAACTGCATAGCCTTTATGCGGAGGCTTAGCATGCCTTTTCGCCTTTTAATTCGTATTATTTAAAGCTTTCTGTATATTTTAGTCGTTTCAATCTTTGTTTACTTTTGTGATGTCAGATAATTAGGTTAGACCTTCTTTGTAATCATTTTATTCTTCTATGTTCTAGAACATTATAACGGGAAGCCGAGCCTGAAAAAATTCAGTCTGCGTTTGGTCCTCGAGCCGGCAACAAGCTGGAAATTTCTCTAACTATTTGACATGGTCGATAAGCCGGTGAGATCTAGTCCTGGCATCATTTTAAAGTCCTGAAGTCATGAAAAGCTACAACTACTATTGCTGCTACTCCTACTAATCCTACTACTGAGAACCTGGACACAGACAGCGGGTGAGCCTCGACCCTCGAACCCTGGCAAGATTGGCATCTGCGAGCGAGCCTGTCACTGCGGCGAGCGGCTTCTGCCAGCTGCGAGCTTTTAGACCTGGACCTGGATCCTTATCACGTTACCTCGACTTCCCTAGATTAATAAATTTCTACCCCCTTGCCATTTTTCTTTTAAACTTTTTATAATGCGACCTTACATTTTCCTGTCCAGGAAAATGTAACGTTACAAAAGCCACGTCTTTAGTGAGTAACATAGGCTATATTTTATCCCCATACATCCTGGGAACGGGAACTACGCGGGTGAAACCGCGTGAAGTCCGCTAGTTATACATAAACTCATGTTCACTGACTTTTTTTCATATAGGTAAGCAGAATTAACAGAACGACACTTGCTTTGATTTTTACGTATTTTTTTAGCCTTGTCCACGTTCATACGTCGATGCACGCCGCTTGCGTGTACTCACCTAAGTATTTTGTAGAGTATTTTACGAGTATATAAACTTTTACTGAAGTAATAATTCCCATTCTCTGATGTGTGACAGTTGTTACAGTCTCTTTCATATTCGATTGCATTTCTTTTTTACTGATGCTCGGCAAAATGGGTTCCTAAAACACAAATATTTTAGTCTACAGGTAGAGCACTCCACTCTCACTCAATATAATAATCCTATAATGATTTTCTCGTCACAAACTATCCCATCAATTTCACATTGTAATAACAACTAAAACCGCTAATAAAACAAACAAATAACAATGTAACATCGACCACAAGAGACCGCAAAACTAACATAACTACGCACCGTTCAATTATGCAAATACAAACCCAAGGGAGGCCGAAGATCCCATTAATCATTATCTAAATTAATTTCAAACGTTTAACAAAATCTCCTCTTAGTTTCTTAAAGTCACAATAAAGAGGATCGCGCCGCGGCCATAACTCATCTGTACCTAAGATTACTGATCTTTAATCCCCCCTCCCAGCTTCACTTAAAGTTAAGATTTACGAGCTGAGGTATTATATTGCCGCCCCCCAGAAATAAGCTTACGTTTCTGTCTATGAAAAAAGTTTGCATGGCACGCCTAGTGTTTCGAATTATGGTTATAATATAAATATTGATTATTTTTTCCTTATTTTGGCGTAAGTTTTCTAATTTTCTTCTCAATTACATGTGTAAATTATGTTGCATTTATTTTACGATAGAACTACTTAAACTACTTTCTGCAGTTGAATGATCTAGGTCAATTTACTTTAAGTTAACAGGAATGAAAATAAAGATAAAATAGTTAAGTGTATTAAAAATTGAGTTTACGTTCTTTATATAAAGTGGGTGCACTTTTCTGCCCTTTATGACTGACCTACTATACTCCTTTGTCAGAGGGTTGAATCCAAATAGTTGAACGCCCCTTGAAGGTTATATAAACCCCGAACGATTCACCACTTTGAATAGTTGAATCACTATAGGGTTTGAAATTCGAATGATTAACAAGGTGCCGAGAACTAGCCATTCTTTTTTCAAAACCCTTTTGTATTATTTTTTTCAAAACATACAGTACGGCCAGTGTCAAAATGATAAATGTGAGCCATTCTACCTCTTTTTAATAAATCCATCCGCTGTATAATGATGCAGCAGCTTTTTACCTTGTTACTGAGTTAACTGAAGAAATATTTATGGGTATAACTTTATTTAATATCCCGGTGTAACCCCACATGCCTTCCCTTAACGAAAACTTTTAAGCTACATAAACTACTTGCATATTGCTTACGTGCTGGATTTTATTCAAGATTTTTTTGGAAAATTTTGCAACAGAAAACTTTTTGAGTGATTAAGATATTATGTGTCTAAGTCATTTTTTTTTTCTGGAAAATAATTCTGGCAATTAGGTATAAATTTTTTGAGCTCTACGATTTTCAAGACTTTTCCATGACTTAAGATAAGGGGCCGGCGGAGCATGCGTTTTTCATACAAACGTAATCTATACATCTATACATATAATAAAAGAGTAAAAAAGCTGTGTCTGTACATTGAATATATTTAAAAAATAATAATTGAAGGGGGTTTAGAAACAGTAATAGAGCACGAATCCAAAAAAAAAAGTCTGTCTGTTTGTCTGTTTGTCTGTTTGTCTGTTTATCTGTTTGTCTGTTTGTCTGTTTGTTTGTACACGCTAATCTTCGGAAGTACTAGACGGATTTCAATGATTTTTTTTTTGTTGTATAGGTATTATGTCTGGGCAACATATAGGCTATAATTTATCTTGGAAACCTGAACACCTGATGTAGAACCGCAACAGACCAGCTAAAATATAAGAGATACAAAAATGACACCATAGCATAAATTGTTCCACGTGATGACCATTTTCTGCTGAGAGAATAAATTTGAAGATCTGGAACACCTGATGTGGAACTCCAAGAGCCCAGTTATACCATAACACATATAGGAATGACGTCTTAGCAAAAGTTGTTCAATTTGATGAGCACTTTCTGTTGACTTATAAAAATCGAAGATCTGGGACACCTGTCGTGGAACCTCAATAGCCCAGCTACACCATAACACATATAGGAATGACGTCTGAGCAAAAGTTGTTCAATCTGATGAGCACTTTCTGTTGACTTATAAAAGTCGAAGATCTGGGACACCTGTCGTGGAACCTCAATAGCCCAGCTACACCATAACACATATAGGAATGACGTCTTAGCAAAAGTTGTTCAATCTGATCAGCACTTTCTGTTGACTTATAAAAATCGAAGATCTGGGACACCTGTCGTGGAACCTCAATAGCCCAGCCACACCATAACACATATAGGAATGACGTCGTAGCAAAAGTCGTTCAATTTGATGAGCACTCTCTGTTGATTTATAAAAATCGAAGATCTGGAACACCTGTTGTGGAACTCCAAGAGCCCAGCTACACCATAACACATTTAGGGATGATGACGTCTTAGCAAAAGTTGTTCGGTCTGATGGGCATTTTCTGTTGACTTATATAAAATCGAAGATCAGAAACATCTGATCTGAAAATTATTGCAAAGCTATCACAAATGTCACTGTATAATTATAAAATAACAAAAACTGGGAGTAGATCGACTTCTAGATCTCTAGAGACAAGTGGGGAACGTGATGCGCGACTGACCGCTGATCGGGTACGTCACGCATTGTCTCGCGCGTTGGAGATGTTCACGGATAGAGCTTGATTTCTCATCGTATCTACGCATCTGCTTCTAAGTCTCTAGGGATAAGTGGGGAACGTGATGCGCGACTGACCCCTGATCGTGAGCGACATGCATTATCTTGCGAATCGGAAACGTTTACCCTACAGAATCACGCTTGAGTTCTCAGCGTAATCGCACATCTACTAACAGGTCTTTTGAAACGAGTGACGAACGTGATGCGCGACTAACTGCTGCTCGAGATTATCATACATTGCCCCACACACGCACGCAACAAAATATTCATAATCAGTTAGAAAGTGAGAGAGAAAGAATTGCTGGAGTACGGCATGAAGAGACAGAAGAAGAGCGCGAAGACTTTGACATTCTCTGAACAGAATGTCGATATCATCTGAAGAATCGGATGTCTCAAGATATAGCCGTAGGGCATGGCGACCTTCCTTGGGTTGATAAGGAACGGAGTGCATTTACATATACTCCTATGATTGAATACGCCACATATTCCGCCATCGGAGGTATGGTTCAAAATTGTTCTTTTTGTGAAGCTGTTAAATGGCAAAAAGAAACAAACGGTATGTGTTGCTCAGGTGGGAAAGATCCATTATTTTCCCGTCCCCGGGCTCTTAGAATTAGACGATTCAGATCTTCGATTTTGACGAACCCGGTGTGCTGGCAAAAGCAACAGGATCCGCGTACGAAGTCGCGGGCAGAAGCTAGTACCGAAATAAAATGAAAATCAAACATATTCATAAGGCAGTGTGTATATATTTCGATTGTATTACAGAATATCTATGTTCCCAATTAAATATTTTGAAAGGTCAATGCTATAAAGGCGAGATATGAGGATGTCAAAATTTCTATAGAAAATTTATTTTTCTCATAACTCTTGTTTAAATCAGTGTCCATTCTAAATATGTGTTTGGGAACCTATATATTCTGTAATCTAATCGAAATAAATACACACTACTTTAAGAATATGTTTGATTTACAAATTATTTTGGTATTACGTTTGTATGAAAGACGCATGCTCCGCAGGCCTCTTAAGTCGTTTGCCATTAATTAGTGAATGCAATAAAATGGAGGTAGAGGCACAAAACAATGTATGGAACACATATGACTAAAAGTTTCATGAATATCACTGTTGATGGATGGAGAAGGAGAGGAAGATCAAAGAAAAGAGGAATGGACTGTGTGAGAAATAAATAAAGAGCAAATGATAACGTGATGATTGACAGAGGAGAATAGAAAAAAAAGTGTTGCGCCGACCCTAAATAACATGGGACAAAGACACGAAGATGATGATGAACGCTAGTATTATATGAACCTCCTCTTTTTGGAAGTCGGTTGAAAAGCGGCCAAGTGCTAGTCGGACTCGCCCATGAAGGGTCCCGTAGCAGCAAGTAACATAATATAAAAGTTCATGTAGTTCGTTGTAACTTTGAGTTGATTGAATTAAAGGTAAATTGCGGTTTACGATATATGACGTATTAAAAAAACTATTTACTAGATCTCGTTCAAACCAACTGTCGGTGGAAGTTTATAGGGTAATGTACATGATACAATTTTTTTAGTTTTATCATTCTCTTATTATAGAAGTTACAGGGGGGACACACATTTTACCACTTTGGAAGTGTCTCTCGCGCAAACTGTTCAGTTTAGAAAAAAATAATATTGGAAACCTCAATATTATTTTTGAAGACCTATCCTTAGATACCCCACACGTAAGGGTATGATGAAAAAAAAAATTGAGTTTCAGTTCTAAGTATGGGAAACCCCCAAAATTTATTGTATTTTTTTTTCTATTTTTGTATGGATATCTTAATGCAGTTCACAGAATACATCTACTTACCAAGTTTCAACAGCTTAGTTCTTATAGTTTCGGAAAAAAATGGCTGTGACATACGGACGGACAGACAGACAGACAGGCATGACGAATCCATAATAGTTCCGTTTTTGCCATTAGGCTACGGAACCCTAAAAACAAGCAATACAATAAAAAATAGCATATTTAAATTAAGGGACAAAAGCCACACACACATCTGACTAGGCTTTTCTGAACAATGATGGGGTCGGCTTCCAGTCTAACCGGATGCAGCTGAACACCAGTATTTTACATGGAGCGACTGCATATCTGACTTCCACAAACCAGTTAGTACTGGGTAATACGTTACCCCTTATTAAGACAGGTTGTCAGACTTTTTGGGACAGTGACTGCCTGTTACGACTGTCAGAGATCTACAAATGACAGCCGGAACTTTCGGCTTAACGTGTTAAAATAGCATAATTAATTTAGATGACAAAAGCCACACACATTGCTAACAAAAACGAAATACTCTTGAAGATGAACATTCAACATTCATGCAACAAAACTACATACTGCAACTACCACCCTTACTACCTAGAACGAAAAGCAACACGTAATTAAAACGTCAACTTTAGCTGCACAAAGCTTTTATCTCAGAACTTCGGAAACACTCGAAACTTTCCCACAAAGGTGTTATTGAAAGATTGGAAATTCCCAAGCAGGCACATATTTCACAAGCTCTCTACTGCCCGGATAATATAAGAAGATAGAGGACAGAGTCGGATATAAAATATGGCGTCCTTTCATGAATCTTATTAAGATATCCACCGAAAACTGAGAGAGACAACACTTTCACACATACTCATAGGTTAGAGAGAGACAGACGTATTACTCGGTTTACGTATATTAAAATAATACAGATATGGTTAAAGAGGTGCGCGAGTTGGCGGAGAATTTATAGTCTCTATGAATATGATTTTCTTAAAGGCTGGATACAGTTCCCTGTGAGACGTTTAGTGTCAAACTGCTATTATGATAAGACGAGTTATTGCGTGTATTGAGTTAAGCGTTACATTTTATGTTGGTTTTTAGGAAGATTTTCCGGGAAAACACTACAAATACTGCAATGTGTCGTTATGACTAAGGTGCCGCATCACAAATCACTGCATTTTTTTCTGCAATTTAAAACATCGTACTGTTCCTGACAATCATTTATAGATATCAGAGGTGCGTGGTTTGCGTTAAAAGTTAAACGTTTTTAGTCATTTGTGGTGCAAGTGTACCTTTCCATTTAATATTGTTGTGTCACATCTTGAAACAAAATAATGCATAATTTAAATGGACAAACAGATACAAAATCTGCTGATGACAGGGCCCCCTGCCCTGCGTCATCATATTTGACTAACACGAATATGGTTTTATCTCTGTTACGGCTAAACCCGTTCAGCGCAGTCTCGATAAAAATGAGCTTATAAAAATAAGATAAACGGCAAACTTTTCTTGACTCATCATCATCTGCCTAGACTTTTACCAACTATGTTGGGGTCGGCTTCCAGTCCAACCGGATGCAGCTGAATACCAGTATTTTACATGGAGCGACTGCCTATCTGACCTCCACAACCCAGTTAATACTGGGAAATACGATACCACATGACTAAATCCTTGAAAATACAAAAATATCTTTTAATAATGGCTTAATTTAAATAAGCGCTTTGAGTTTGAAAATTAGAATAAATCCTATGAAATCTATGTAATTCAAATATCTGATTTTAAAGATGACTTCTTCTGAAGATAATCATGTGTAAAAGTAGTCGCCTCAATGCCAGCCTCGTACATACATGTGTGGGTTTCCAAAGGGGTGTCACATAATTCATAAGTTTCTTTCACGTGGCACCCTATCGCGGCTAACATGCAAAATAAGTTCGGATACATCGGTTAGCGGAAACCGATAATAAAGTTTGTGGACGCTGCTTTAGGTGTCGCAGGTTTAAATATATTGATGAGTATTTTAGCGTATTCCTGTATGAGACTGAGTTTATCAGTGTTTATTAGAAAAAAACTAGGACGATTAAGGATGATTTTTTGAAGATTTCTTTTACCCGAGTCTGTATAAAATTATGAACGAATTAAACAAAATGATTAGACATGGGTTTTATAAGACTAATACTAATATAACAATAAAATTGTGAAAGTACTAACGTCTAGAACCGAAATAGAGACAGCTTGGTTGCTCAGCACTCCTAGCAAATAATAGTTATTTGTTATACAAGAGTGCAAAGTTGCTTTTTAACCGCGTGCTCAATTTTGATGACCGAGCAAGCGAAAGATTCTAAAATTGAGTCACGAGCGCAGCGAGTGGTTCAAAACTTGAACTTAGAATCTTGAGCGTGAGCGAGGGAATCAAAAGAGCACGAGGTGAAAAATCTTTGCACTCGAGTGCAACACGTAACTTTTCATGCCACCTCAGCGAGGAAATAAATAAACGCAAAAAAAATGCGCATTATTAACCAATTCAGTTCATTCTGTTGGCGTGAAATAAACTTCCTCGTCGCTACATAATGAGTGGTCATTTTAGGTTTTTCACTTGTTTTCAAGTTGGATTCCTTGTTTTTAACCTAAGGTGTTTACAATATGACGTGAAAAGAAAATGGCACGCGCAAACATATTAAAAAAAGTACCTACACCAAGAAGGTTCCGAGTTCTTAACAACTAAAAAAAAAATTGTAGAATAAATACGGCACCATAGAGGTTGGATGTTTTGAATTCACATGCGAGTGCACACGATGTTCTAAATTCAAATTTATTTTACCCTCTAGACGATAAAAACGGCTTTTGCACTCAGATATCGAAGAGCAAAAATACTCTTTCCGAGATGGGGGGATGAAAAGATTATTTGAGCTGCTAAATTTGATCCAAATCCGTTCAGTAGTTTTTGCGCGAAAGAGTAACAAACACCGGTACATCCATACTCACAAACTTTCGCATTAAAATTTATAATATTAGTAGGATTAGTAGGATGGACCGAAATTTGATGAAATACAAACTACACAAAGATGAAGTCGTGGCCAACAGTTAGTAGATCTATAAAATAAATAACAGACATAATTTCCTAAACATCAATCAATTTCGACCTCGAATAGTGATTACGCACCTTTAATTAAGGTTTTATTCAAAAAAAAAACAAAACGTTATTCCTGCTCAGTTGACTAAATAAAATATTTTCATTGAAACAAAATCAATTTCCAATACGTTTGTTGCGAAGGTGCCATTCTCATTCAGAAAAAGTTGGTAAAACCATGAAATCCTTATCCTAATGCACGCAAGTGCATGAATAAACAACACGACGTAACCTTGTACAAGCGCCCCATTCAACCACTTAAAACACGTGTCAATCTCAACTCCAGCAAAGTCACTCCCGCTTTCATTCTCCATCTTGTTCTAAAAATACCGTGAAATTCGCTATCATTCAATTTACCGAACGAGGGGCGATATGCAAAAACTCTTCATAGTCGTTTATCCGCACATAAATAACATTAGAACTGGGTACGATATCGTGCGAGTGTTTTTGTAATTACCTTATAAATAATCATTCGGAGCGTCGTAGATTACGTTTAGGTTGAGATGATACATGGCATCTCGCGAGATTGAGGGAGTATGAAGAAGAGGAATTTTAGGATTTGTGTTTTATCATACATACGAGTACCTACGTAAAGTATGCTGAGATTTTAGAAGAAGTCTACGAATGAATAAAGGTTGGCAGTGAAACAAAAACTAGGTTGGTTTTTTTCGCAGGGTCAATTAAGTCCTACTAATTTTAATAGGAATCCATTTTCTACGTAGATCTATATGTCGAGAATAATGAAAACGATAAAATTGGAAAATCACGTTATTGTAAGAATTTATTTCAAGAAGTTACAACTCATTAAACTCGTAGTTGTATTTAGAAGTCTAAAACTAAATAAAAGCGCCGACAAAGCGTAAAAAAAGGGCAAACTTCACCAATCAACTGCGATCTGCACACTTAGGTCCATGTTCACCAAAACGATGACGGTCTGATTATCTAAAAAACAGCTGTTTAAAACACATTTTTGTATGGGAACATGTCACAGTGACAGCTGTTTTTAGATAATCAGACCGTTATCTTTTCGGTGAATATGGACCTTAAAAGCTGTCAGTGTCACAATATTGATTGAAACTAACCGACTTGTGAGTCGCTGGATATTCTTCACACATATTTTATCTTACGTTTAACCCCCCAATCAAATTCCACCACACACTTTCCATCAAAACTAAAAGCAAATGCAAGCGTAATAAAGTTATAAATATTCATTAAAATTATATAAAGCGCTTCGCTCGCTCAGCTCAGCGTATAAAGCAAAATGTCCTATTCTTTATCCCCTTTGGCAATCATGAGCGAAGATACGGAGAAATATGATAGTCATTATTCAGCGGTGCTTTGTCAACATGCGTTTGATAAATTTATATTACCTGGGTTATACTGTATAATCATTTTTGCCGGTACCTCGTGTGGTGGAGGGTAAAAATGGGTGTGAGAGGTGATCTGCGTAATGAAGTCGAGTGAGAATGTGTATGTGTTGTGATTTTTTGGGGTTAGGGAAATCTCTGATCGGATGGTCTGGTGTAAGGGAGACGGAAAACGGTGGGCTGAAATGTAATTAGTTGAGATAATTATGGTCTAAAAAATTGAGGCATATTTTTCTATTTCAAAGTATGAAAAATCAGCTCTCAATCTGGATGAGGAGAAAAATGAGAAACATAGTTTTCATAACATTATGTGTGTTATCGTTTCCGTCTCCTTTAACAAATAAATTGACATGGTCATCATCATCATCATCAGCCTATAATGTTCCCACTGCTGGGACACGGCCTCCTCTCAATGAGAGGGAATGGGCTATAATCTACCACGCGGGCCCAGTGCGGATTGGTAGATGTCATATGTCTTCGAATTTTTTGGTTCTAGGACATGCCGGTTTCCTCACGATGTTTTCCTTCACCGTTTTGAGAGCAGCGGTGATGAAATAAATTACACAAAGTAATGCGCCTGTCTTGGTTCGAACCCACGACTTACTGTTCGTAAGTCGGGGCCGCCACCACTGGGCCACCGCTGCTCATTGCTGCAATTGACATGGTAATCAATGAAAACGTTAACCATCTTTCACAAATTAAATATCATCCACAAAACCTTCATCATTATCTGCATTATCACAACTACGTTGAGGTCGGCTTCCAATCCAACCGGATATAACGGAACACTAATATTTTACTTTGTGCGGCTGCCTACCTAACCTTCACAACCCAGTTTAGTAGTACTGGGTTACACGACCAACAACTAAACGGGCTTTCTATGGCACAGGGAACCTTGGTATGCAATGGGTCACTCATCTACTGGCCAACCCAAGCCAAGCGTGCCCTTGTATTGTATTGTACAACGTGCTGGTGTCCGCAACTCCACGTCAAAGCGCGTATTTTGCATGTGGGCTATAATCCACCAAGTGCGGTTTGGTAGATGTCACATGTCTTCGAATTTTTTGGTTCTAGGACATGCCGGTTTCCTCACGATGTTTTCCTTCACCGTTTTTGAGAGTAGTGGTGATGAAATAAATTACACAAAGTAATGCGCCTGCCTGGGTTCGAACCCACGACTTACTGTTCGTAAGACGAGGCCGCCACCACTGGACCACCGCTGCTCTCCAAGCCTTACCTGAACCTCGACTCCAGTGGCTGTAAATAACAGCCACGGCTACCTCAACATCGACACAACCTTCAGTATCCCTAAAAACTTCTAAAAGCTGCAAAGAAATCTTGCACCTAAACAACTTTCTTCTAAAGTAATAGAGCCATAAACATCTTAAAACCGTGCAATAAAGCATGGTTCACATTAATCACGATTTAATACAGGCAATAATTAAAAATCTCATAGGTGCCGCTCGCTGCAACTCACTTAATCGTTACCCCATTTGATAGATGGCGTTACACCTTCCACGGTCTTGCAACCTTTTCACATTCAACGCAGAAAGGCTGTCTGAACCAGTTTGGTCGGAAAGTGAGACGACGGGTGCTATGAAAAGGTTCCAAGACGCGGCTGTAGATAGGAGTATTAGGAAGCGTTTACACGGGAGGCACGTACTGTAATAAATAATATAGTAATCAGTGCGATTCCTTACATCCCGCCTCTTATTAGGCGAGAACCTACGAGTACATTCAACATTCTTGCTAATGCCTCGGCTTACTAACACATGTGGGCCGGAAAGATTCACCAGAATTTATTGTACTTCGGCTTATGAATCATAAATAAGGAGGGGCTAATTAGAATTGCTGTACGACTACGGAATACACTTACGATTTTGTTAACGTTACGTTGTTAGCTAGCTCAATATTGTGTTGAATTTACGTGTTGTTCGCAATTTATTAGGGTATTTGGGTTGTAGCTGTTGTTTATATTAGATACAGATTTTTTAGAAAGAACCAGCTGTTGCACGCGACATTTATTCGCGTTGAATTATTATTAAAAAATATTACCTACTTCCATTTTTTTATAAGATTTGTGTAGACGACAAAACCACTAATTAATTAATTACCGTCAGGTAGATTATTAAAAAATATTAGACCCGTATTTTTTCTTTTGTTACGTAAATCAAAATTGACGAAGATACGACGCTTTTAAAATTCCCACTACGTCACGCCTAGGTATATTTATAAGCTAGTTCTGACGTCACGAGCCCCCACTCCCGAGTTTTGATGCGTTTTATCTTTGTCAATATTCATTGATTTGCAAAAACAAAAAATACGTGTTCATTAATTTCCAATAATCTAACTGACGGACTAAACAGATTGGTAATTTTTGATACTGTCGTCATGCCTATTTCATAGGTTTAAATATTTTTGCACGGTAATCGTTCATCATCGTCATCAGCCTATTAATGTTCCCACTGCTGGGATACAGGCCTCCTCTCTATGAGGGGCGGTAATAGTTATTTTTTAAAATAAAAGTAGCCTAAGTTAGATCTTATAACATCAGCTATCTGCCGATAAAGTCCCGTTAAAATCGGCACAGCCGTTTTCGAGATTAACCGGAATAAATAGACATAAGACAGAAAAAAAATGAAAAAATAAATTCATTTGTATAGAATAAAAATATAAAATTCTAGAATCGGTCTATTCTGGGCTAAAACCATTTCGCACAAAACTGCCCAAAAGAAAGGTGGGCACCAAAGAACCTTATTTTATTCATTTGCAGGTTTTCAATGGGGGTTGAAGTTTTGTATTGAAGTCATTCTTGTCGGTGGGAAAACTCATCGAGCTTGTCTCCTCCAATCGAATATCTACTTAATTAAGTACATCAGTGCTTTTCTGTCTAGACGTCTGCATGCAGTAGATAATAAGAACGATCTAATCTTCCTAACAGATCAGGATTTGCTGGTAAATATATTTATTAACGATAAAAAAAATATTGTAAGTAGGTACCTAAATAATCGATCGTTATTAGGTTAAGCCGTGCTTGCCTAGGTTGGACTGTGAATGGGTGACCACCCTTACATACCGAGTTTCCTCCGGCCTCGGAAAGCACGTTAAACTGGTGGTTCCGGCTGTCATGTGCCTATCTTTGACAGTCGTTACAGGTAGTCAGTGGCCCAAAAAGTCTGACAACCAGTCTTACTAAGTGGCAGTGGCGGGGGGTTCATACAACTCAAAACCTACCGGCTTCCCTTCGAAACACCCACTGTACTGGAGACTGGAGTCTACTGTTGAAAAAAATAAAACAATGTAGGTTATTCAGTTAGGACGTGATTGCCCAAACATGACTAAAACTACAAATGGTTCGATGTATAGTTTTTTTCTAATATTATTAAAAATGTGCACCGGACCGGCTTACCTGTTACAAAAAATTTACCCGTCGCTACTGCTAAGTGGTATCGTATTTCCCAGTATTAACTGGGTTGTGGAGGTCAGATAGGCAGTCGCTCCATGTTAAATACTGGTATTCAGCTGCATCCGGTTAGACTGGAAGCCGACCCCAACAAAGTTGGGAAAAGGCTAAGCAGATGATGATTTGCGGTTTCTGTCTTCCATTGTCCGCTTTGAATCGTCACCGTATCATTTACTTCTTCATATCATTCATAACACAATCCATCTATCTTTTCTTGATCTTCATCTCCTCTCGATTCACCCAAACTTAAAGTAATGAAACCATAATTTTCCGGAAATCCTGCTAATACGTTGATCTCTAACAAAGAAAGTTTTTACTACTGACCGTAGTAGACCTAGAAAATTATATTAAATTATAACATGTGAAAATTGGTATTTCAGTGATTTTGTTTGTTCATGTCTGTACCTATGAATGTCCATTTATATTTAGTCAATCAGGTGAAATTCGGACAGCGCTCTTTATAGGATCACTAGCTTCTGCTCGCGACTTCGTTCGCTTGAAGTTTTGATATCGCAACGCGTCGCCTGCTCAACGGAAGCTTTTTTCCCACTTGCAACTTTTCCTATTGCTGCTCCGCTCCTATTGGTCATAGCGTGATGTCATATAGCCTATAGCCTTCCTCGATAAATGGACTATCAAACGCAAAAAGAATTTTTCAATTCGAGCCGGCAGTTCCTGAGATTAGCGCGTTCAACCAAACAAACAAACAAACTCTTCTGCTTTATAATATATTAAGTAAATTAAGTAATTAAGTAATTAAGTATTAAGTATAGATAGGATACTTTTATACCAGTAGCAAGCTCTCGTGGAATAAATTAAACGCCTTATTCCGATTTCCAACGTACAAACTCGCAGGCAAAACCTAGTGACATTATAATTAACAAAAGTTACAAAAGAACAACACACGGCGCATCCGATAAGGCTGTACGGCACATACTGTGTGCCGATAATTCGGAGAAATTATGAAGTTATAACAAGTTCGCGAAATAAATCTCGTTCGCGCGGTTATCGAAGGAGGCTACGCGCTACGTCTCACGGGGTTGCCAGATATTTATCTATGTAATGGTTTAGGGTAATTAATTATAATATAGTTGAGATGGTAGGATAAATAACGGTGTTATAGAAGATGGATTTATTGGTTTATTGTGTTGGAAGATGTCTTGTTTTATGCTACTAATAATAATCAGTTGAATTTGTTATGAGATACGCCCAAATTATACAGAAAAAAAAACATTTAAAAAAGACAGATACAATTAAAAATATAGCTAAATCAAAACTGAAATCTGACACAAAATTAAAAAATTAACTCCCAACTTCATTTCCCTATAAAGCGCAGTACGTTAATATTCGCTAGACAAGAGTGCGAATAAATCACAATAAGCTGGCAACTCACTAACCCCACACCGCAGATGTATAAGTCGTATAAAATGTATAAGATATATAAGTGGTAAGGTAAAGAATGGAAAGTAAAGTTGAAGCAATAAATTAATTGGCTCTAAGTTCCGCGTAAGACGGGACCGCGCGTGCGTGATGCGGGATGCGGGATTCACCCAAGTTTAGACTATTAATTTGGGTCTTAGACGCCGACAAATATGGATACGTGTGTGTTTTCGCATTAATTTCGACGGGAAGGAAAGAAGTGATGAAGATAGGAATGTTATCATTTTTGGGTTATCTGACGAAGCTCTGTGTTGAACGAAGTTGTGAATTCGTTCGTGTTTTAATTAGAGTGTAGTATAAAATCGGCGACCGGATGATATGTTGAGGGCGACGCGACGTCTGACAATGCTTTCCAATGTAAACTTATAGGCTTGCCAACTGATAAGGCTAAGGATTATATGACCAAATAAGTGTAAGGTAATTTATTTCAATATTATTTATTTGTTACTATTATTCTACTATTTTGCGTTTTTATTTTTTCCAAAACTGTTAAGTACTGTTGATGATTAATTATTAAAAAATTAAACTAAGAGGATTATTTCTTAAAAAGTTTCTTAAAAATTAAATCAATCACTTTTTTTAAATCATTTTGGAATAGGTACTTACGTTCAAAATACGATATGAAAATCTAGACACGCTACTATGTAGCTACCTAACACAAGGTTTTCCTGCTTCCATAATTATGGTAAACCAAACAGACATTACCTATAATATTCGACACCCATAACCATCCATCCTAAAAATAAATTGACCGCGGAGCCCGAGAGCCCTCACAACACTAGTGATTACCATAAATAAGTAGAGCGTCATACTAACAACCATTTCCCATCCCTAGCGTATTGAGGGTGCCATTACGCCCTGATTGATTCGACTATAATGACTTTCGACGAAAGTTTTCGCACTCGAAACGACTGATTTCGTCAATTTTACGCATTAAGCGCGAAAATGGTACAATAAATTTCACTCAGTGATTATTGGCTCACAACTTAGTGATATTAAAACATTTCTAGATTTATTCTAATTGTTTCGAAGAGTAAATCCTTTTTTATTTATTGGCCTGTTTAAAGTTTTTTAGCGACGATCGTTATACTTTATTGGGTAATTCATTACATAACGTGCATAATAAATAATTTAGGCATTTTATTATTTTGGCAAAATCATTTTAATATCACCATAGAAGTCATGTGAAAGTAATTTTTATATCAAAATAACTTATTATTTCGAGCATCTATAAATCTAAGATATTGCGTGACTCTATGCTATGTTTTATATGAAACTGCGAAAAAAATAATTGAATGTGCATACTTACTCATAATTGATTTCATATATTTTGCATCAGATTATTAAAAGTCATTGTAAAGCATTTAAACTTTCGTATATATTCAATTTACTTTATTTTTATTTATTTTTAAAACCAAACCCTTTTACTGCAATTTACCATATTCAAAATAAAATCATACCTAATAAAATAAAACCTTATCAATAGAACTACATTCGATCACAGTAATCATTGTAATCAGATGTCTGCAACTGGGCACCGTTCCCGTCATAATTCAGCACAATGAGCACTTTGGGGCAATGTTTCCATAAGCACCACATTTGGCAAGCGGGTCGATGATCGCTGTATAATGTTTTGCTATTGCCAATTCTAATGGCACACTTTTAAAACCTTTCCGAGATGATTTTTTGATAAAAAGGAGACGATTTAAATAAGATTAAATGTATCAATTTCCTTTTATAGGTAATATTTGTGTACTAATTAAGGTTAGTTCAAGTTATACGAGTAACTTAGGTTTAGGCAAAGTTAAATAAATAAGTTAAGATATAGAAAACAAATAAGTGTAGTTCCTATTTTTTTCCAAAGTACTAATTGTGTTTACAAAGGTCAGAGTAAATATAACTAAACAAAATAATATTCTCCCTGTTTTCAGAAGCATCAGCGTGCGTGCGTAAGTATGTTTGTATAAGCTGTGAATCATTATTACTATTTCCAAACTAACAATACTTTTAGAGCTATCGAAAAAAAAAAACTTACTAAATTCCTTCCATGACTTGTCTGCATGGTCTCTAGGTGTACCGATGACCTGGTGAAGGTTGCGGGATTCCGCCGGCCGGTTCACGCGACCGGTCAATTTGGCGACACTTGGCGAGGCCTATGTCCAGCAGTGGACGTCTTTTGGCTGCAATGATGATGGTCTCCACATGCTCAAATACCAAAACAATTTCTGAACTCTATTAAAGACCTTTAATTATGTTAAAGACCCTGACCTCGGCTGTTCTTAAAGTAGTCAGATTAAAAATACTGCACATGTGGTTTAAAAAGTGCATGGGTACTTTAGGTGTTTGAACGAGCTACGTACACAAATAAATATCATTTCATTGCATTTATGATCACTGCATTTCTTTCATTTACATAGGAGCACACAATAGAAACCACAAAGTATAGAAACTTCTAAATTCAAATTCAAAACAACAACACTGAAGTGCAGCACGTGGTTTCAGGGGGCGTATACATCCGCGGCTCATCCCCCACCTGTTGCTGATCCGGCTGATCCGCCCCCGCCGGATATGCGCGGATATAGCGCGGTGCGCGGATATACACGGATACGCCGATATCCGTACGCCACGCCTCGCGACGCCCAACGGGTTAGATTTGTTGCCGGGTAAGATTACCAAAGAAAATACACAATACATACATAGGTCCTACGTATTATGCGATATTGGAAAAAGTCGTATGATTGTTTTCTTTGAAGAATAAGGCTAAAGAGTGATTATTATACATCTACATTAATCTTAAGATTGTATTTGACTTATCTAAATTCTAGATTAACACTCGTATCTATAGTCCAGTTAAAGTAATTAGTTATGAAAACATTTTGTTTTTTAAATTACTAAATGGGCCTGCTCTTGGCCTTGAAAGAAAGAAAAAAAGAAATAAATAAAATAAGTGGGGCAGTTTTTGGGGACTATATTAGGGATATCTGCTATGGGTTGTACCCCACGCGCACGTCTAAGTGGTGCTACGCCGTAGCGGATCGGTTACGAGTGCTACGAAGCGTTAGGAGACGGTCACGCGTGTTTTTTTTCATTCAAAAATGCTCAACGTGCCTAAAGCACATTTCACTTCAACAACAAACTAATAATAACTTCAAGCAATTACTAAACCAGACAATTAAATCATCTTTTTTTTTAATAATGACTATTACTCTAGTAATCACTTTGACTTGTTCGTAGATACGACTGTAAGTCTAGGCTATTATCGGGCACCGTAGAGAACGGAGTTCGTGTTAAACATATTCGGGCTAAACAAACCTGAACTTTATTGTCATCGTAAAATCTAAGAAGAAAATCGACTACCTTAGCACTGACAAAGTCAAAGTATTGGAAAAATAAACATTCGGGGCAGTCTTTGGGTACTCTGGATAGAAGTCAAAACTAAGTAATCTATATCTGCTACTGGTTGTGCCCCGCGCACGCCTAAGTGATTCTACGCCTTAGGTGGCGGCCACGTTAGTTCCAAGTTTTTTGTTCACCCAAAAAGTGCTCAACGCGATAATCCAAAATAAACTTAATCTTAATTGTGTAAGGTTGATTTTCACTAAACGTTCCATAAAAGCATTCGGTGTCGTAGAGCAGTTCTGAAAACAAAATACGTCGTGATTTAGCATTGTTAAGTTATTATAACACCTTCCAAGTCATCCTAGACAAAAGAGTGGGTGGTTTTAAGCAGAAGTAGACTACGAAAATACGTTTCCGTCTCCGCAATCATCTCGTAATAAGGAAAAATCTTATTTTCTTGGAATCCTAACAGAAAGGCAGCCCAAAGTAAGATAAAATAGAACTTGCCTTCAATGAGAGCGTCGCGGTGGATTTTCTCAGAAAGAAACCTCTACAATAAACATTAAGCGTTTTATTCTCAGTTCAATAAGAAATTACTGGAACCATTAACTGAATATTATCAAAAACATGATATATTTTACATTACACTTATAATTTCCAAATGGTTAGGTAGAGGCTGTACCTAATCCCCTGTCCCTGTCCCTCTCATACAGAGGAGGCCTGTCCCAGCAGTGGGATCATGAATCGGCCGATGATGATGATGATGTACCTAATAGTCACCAGTTATGTTTAACTTCAATGTAATAGGAGCGAACCTTTTTACATCAACCGGGTGGAAATACAGACTCCATGGCTGATACCCTACTTTCTAGCTAAAACACTAGAAAGTGGCGAAGAGTTTAGGAGGATCTTGTGTAATTGACGTTCAAAAAATTAATAAATAAATATCACTGGATGTTACACACAGCGCCATCTAGTGCCACATTAAGCAAAGAGGCTTGTGTCGTGGACACCAGATAGTTGATATACTACAAACATACTTTTTGTTTGTAAATACATACTTAATACACCTACATAAAAATGCTGGGGCCTAATTCTGCTATTTTAATAAATTCGTCACGCCAACACGATTCCATTCTCATCCCATTGTCATTTTGCTTAAAGTTCGTAATCTGCTAAATTCACAATGGTCGGTCAATGGTCTCGTAATAAAATTGTGTTTTAATGGCTTTGTCGTATTGTCATTATTATAAAACCCTTACTACAAATGGTTTTCGAAATCTACTACCAAATGCGAACATGCCAGATTTCATGTAAGAGATTATCATTCTATGACATTTCTATGAAGTGTCAGTGGTTGACCATTGAAAAGTCATAATGGTGCCATTATGATAGTAGAATTAACAAACTTGTCAAAATTTGACAGAACTTGAACATTATGAAATCAATGATCGACTACTCTGACACTATTGTAATGGCAGAATCGAGGCCCTGATCTTCAGCATCTAATGACTTTTGATTTTAATTTTGACTGTCGTCGCTCCATCTAACCTGAACGCATCCAATCTTATGTCCATCTATTCACCGTCTCGACTCAAGAAAACAAGATAATCAATACATTCAATTAAAGTAATTAAAGAACCGTACCTCTTAATTAAATAATTGAGCTCCATTCAGCCGGCCAGACACCCTTTAAACCTACAAAGGGGTTTAAATGGACGCTACAACAAAGTAGTTCGTCCAAATTCACCTTACCTTTAAGACGTAGTTCAACCGACGTCAACTAAACTCCTAATTGGCACCGAATCGAATTACAAAACGGGGAATCGAACCCCGATCTTGCACTTAGCATGGATCCTTTTAACGGTTTAGTGAAGACGGATCCCCTTTGCCAGACGATATTTGGCAATTAAGGGATACCAGAGCGCTTTAATTCGTGGGACCGGTGTACGTCTTTGGGTGATGTTTTGTTTCTCATAAGTTTGATTGAGTTTCTATGTAAGTACGTGGTACGCATCTTTGATTTCCTGATTTGATGGTGTTAAACAAATGTGTAATTTAATAACCTTTTACTAGTTGGAGAAACTGTCAGCATCAATAAAAATGGAAATTGAAAAATACAGCAAACAACAAAGTGATCTTTTAAGGGTATCGTTTTTTCTAAACGAGATTTTTTTTTACTCGCTTCTCCACACCTATAAGAGTTCCATGAAAATCCGACCATTATACTTCGTGCCATCTTTTCATCTACTTGTACTCGACTATAATAAAGGGCTAGAAAAAAAGCGCCAAAAATAGCACCAAATTAGGCGTTTGACGTAAGCATCTAAAATTAATCGCGAAATATCGTGACATTGTGTGGCTTTTACGTGGATCTAAAATAGTACATTGTGATACAAGGGGCTAAAATGACCCATTATAGACGAGGTAAGTTTTACTACCGAGCTTTAGCGAGGTAGTAAATAGAAACCGAGTTATAATGGGATTTTAGCGCCGTGTGTTACACCGTACTTTTCACTACGATTGCGAGAAAATAAAATAACCATATATAATATGATAGTTTATTTTATTAAAATGAAATGTACAATATTATTTTGTACTGTTGTTCTAATGAGATGTTTTTTCCCGGCAACATAATCTCAGTTCTCTGTGAAGACGAATATAATATTGTGTCGTCTGTGAGGTAAACGTAGGAGATAAAAAGAAATTCAAATAAATAATACAGAAAAAATCTTAAAATTTCGCGCCAATGCCTTTTTTTATTTCTTCAGTAGCTGGAATGCAACGCACACATCCTGCCAAAGAGTTCGGCGTTCGGCGCGTTTGGTTCCATTTTTAAAATATTTTTTTTTTATGGAACAGTAATAAGTCAATTCTTCATGAATTATGAGTAAAGACTTTGCGCTTTCGAACACCGACTACGAAATTTAAAAAAAAAAAGCTTATTTTCCCTAGGGCTATAATGAGCAATTTTACGGCCCCTCTGGTACGCTATTATGACGGTCTTTTCGAGCAAGAGGAGTGAAAATATAATACCTATGTTGCTTTGCCGACAATGTTGCGACAAAAAAAGTCTGCATTGGAAAACCGAATTATTTGAACAGTCTCAAATATGTAGTTCGGCCTTCCAATGCTGATTTTTTGTTTTATCAATTCTTCTGAAATTCTATATTTAATCAGTTTTAATTAATTAATACGAAATAGTGTAATATTTTAACGTGCCTTTTTAACTTCGTTCCCCATTTTTTAAATTTAGCTTTTATTTCAAATATTTGTCTTTATCTCCTCTATTTCACTAAAAAGAATACCTGAAAAAAAAACGAACTTTTAGTCAACCAGTTCGAAATTCGAACTACATAGGTATACTAGGAACTAATAAGACGGTAGAACATGATCAAAAGATCACACATAGTGACATTACGGTCAGAGTGGTGACCCAGAATAGTTGGACCACAACTTGTCTGTGGACACAAGACGGTACTGGCCACTTTGCTGGCCGATAGTTCTAAATTAGCCGACGGCCGGTTACACTGTAGGCTTCGGCTTTGGTTAAGTTCAGGTTAACGTAAACGGCATGTAAAGCCAAGTCAGAGGTCCATGGGCGACTCAAAAACTCGAACACCAGGTTAGGTACTGTAACCACACGACAAAGAAAGAACGTGTTGAATGTTGATGTGACAGAGAAGCAAATATTGCCAGTTTATTTTTAGCAGAAAAAAAAGATCTTTTTGATCAATTTCCTTATTTTAGATACTTACTTATTTCCTGATTTTTAAACTCTAAGTGATCTCTTAATCTACCTCTTGATACTGTATTATTTAATCAATTGATCAAGTTAAGGATAATGATAATTCTTTTCACGTGTCATGAAAATAGAATTTTACAACCATATTTTTCTAACATGAGTGTATAAAGCAGTAGTACTTTGGCACAAAACACGTCTATTAAAGTATTTTTATTAAAATCTACGGTTAAACGATGGTGCAACAAACCGATCTTCTTGGTCATCGTGCGCCAACCGTCTTTAGAAGCATTACTGGGAAATGCACTAATGCCTCTCCGATACCGTGGAAAACTGTTAAGGGGCTGGTTAGGGGCTTTCTAAGATACTGATATAATTAGTGCATTGTGCCTCTAACGTCCAATACTAAACGACAACCCTCCATCTTCAGTCAACAACTTCAACTGACAAGGAATTTTCAACCTTAAGCTTCAGACATACGACAGGCAAAAGAGGTTTTAATGTGAAGAAAGACGTTTGCCAAGGCATAGGCAAATTTGCTTGAGTTACTGGCCGCATGCAAGAGGTCATTATCATCCAGAAAGCAGCGTGGAAGCTTTTGAATTTGGAACGTTGGGAGCTTATTAATTCAATATGGCGGCATCGTCTTGTGCATTAGGCCTCTTTGGTTTGACCGGTAGACTTGCTAACGTTCTATGTAAACTATAACATTTCGTGTACAAGGTAAAAGTACCTACTTTGTATAATATTTGAGTGATGTTCAATTAAAGCGCTTTTATGTTTTGACTTAGAGGTCAGGAATTAAGTTACGTGAATTGGGTATGTGATACTGAAGAGTGATCTCTGGAAAGTTTTGATATATCTAGGCCAGTATTTTACCAATTATGTCACACTATAGAACAATGCTAAAGCACTATGATGTCTGGAAAAATGCTCTATGGATCGTGTGGTTTAGGTGTCTAATTAATTATCTATCTGAAAAAGAACCTGTCCCAAAAATTGCCCCTTGACTTTTTCTTTCAACATGGAAAAGTCAGACACTAACGCCGTCACAAGCCAAAACACCAAAACGAGGCAGATATGCCAATTTATTGCGTAACCGGTGTAATCAGGGCAGTGCAAAACATTTACAGCGGTAGGTACAGCTTGGCGAATAAATATGGATCTTTTAAAACGCGCCGCCTTCCTAATTGCCTGCAGATGGACCGGCGCCAATTACGGGCGACATTTAGCTGGGAGTTCAACTAGGCCGATAAATAGTGCAGATACCTTACTCACTTAGTGCTTGAATGACTAATGACGTCATAAGCCCTA
Source organism: Xestia ashworthii (assembly GCA_950022955.1). NCBI lineage: Eukaryota > Metazoa > Arthropoda > Insecta > Lepidoptera > Noctuidae > Xestia > Xestia ashworthii. The sequence continues at coordinate 8,992,732 of OX465550.1, forward strand.
CATTCAGAGCTCGTTATCTTGATGTCTTGTTTCGTGAATGAATCGGTGTAAGTAATTAAAATACTTTTACGTGGGTGGATATTCTGATTGATTTCTTAATGAAGAATGCTGTATGTTATTCTTGTATCAATGACAGTTGGAGTAAGTATTGAAATAATTCATGATGATTACATCATCCTCAAACATCAGAATGGAATCGGATCGGGAATGATGAATGATGCGGGAATCCGTTGGATGTGAGTCGCACGGGACCGGTCAATATGGCGAAACTTGGGGAAGGCCTATGTCCAACAGTGGACGTCTTTCGGCTGAAATGATGATGATGATGACATCATCCACACTAAGAGTGTGTTTGATTGTTTGTCACGCCTCCGGGTCTTTATGGCTGAAAGATGTCGATGAAATTTGGCATGAGTTGGGTTTGGTTAGGATGTAGGTAGGATACTTGATCCCGGTAGGACCTTCCAGTGAGATAATTTCCGACCACCACGAGAGCCAAGCCTGGTTCATAAATGAAAACGCCTTTTTCCATCGCGGTAGTTAGAAACAAAAGAACTTCTCATATTTTCCATACATGACGTGTCGTCAAACATAGAGCTAGCTACAATAGTATGTATCTGTTTACGTAGCTATGTAATTGTTGTAATAAAAGTAGCGTCTGTATAGTAGCAGTCGTAACAGTGAAACAGCCATGAAACTCGTAAGCTACGATCAGGGCACATTAGCCTTACGATAGTGCGCTCTTGATGGTCTACTGGGAGACTTATGGCAGTTCTGGGTGGGCAACAACAAAAACAATGGCTGGTACGAGTATAAACAATTGAAATTCATCACCTGAATGGCCATTTCTCAACTATGTTAGGGTCGGCTTCCAGTCTAACTGGATGCAGCTGAATAACAGTATTTTATAAGCTGCGACTGCCTATCTGACCTCCACAACCCAGTTAATACTGGGTATTGCGATACTTAGAAAGACTGGTTGTGAGATTTTCAGGGCTACTGACTGACTACCAGTAATGACTGTCAAAGATTTACAAATGTCAGCGGGGATCGATGGTTAAACGTGCTTTCCGAGGCACGGAGGAAACTCGGTATGAAGTGGCTGGTCACCCATCCAAGTGACTTTGTAGTGGTCCGAGGAAATTTGTGAAAAAGCAGGAGTTTCGACTACCAGTACCAATTCAGTTACTTCTATTCAACTTTTGAAGTGAAAACTTCTTTAGACGCGTTGAGCACTGTTTGAGTGAACAAAAATCTTGGAACTCACGTGACCGCCACCTAACGCTTCGTAGCACTCGTAGCCGATCCGCTACGACGTAGCATCACTTAGGCGTGCGCGGGGCACAAACCGTAGCAGATATGGAATACTTAGTTTTGACTTCTATCGCTAGTCCCCAAAAACTGCCCCGCATTTTTTTTTCTTCGATTTTCTGGCTGGCCATCGTGTCATCCAGTGTGTATAGCGTCGGTAATGTGCGCGGTAGTTTATGTGGAGCGCGATAGTCGCCGCGACAGAGGTTATTCGTTCCGCTAATGTTCCCCTGCATCTCGTTTGCATTTGCATCGCAGTTGGACCAAATATTTGGCCAAAAACTGATGGGCATGATGTCGGTGGTGGAGGGAATAAAATTGGTGATTACGGTTTTTTGTTACATGGTCGTTTTATTTCGTTATGGGTTCGTTGATCAGTTTTGTTGGCTAGTGAGAGGATAACGTGCAAAGACTGGTTTTAAGGATAGGATAATATGCAAAGCTTACCTACAGAAGTGGGCCTGAAAACTAGTGTATCTACCTAACTCATACTACATGGGAGGTTTTACCTGTGTACATCCGTGTTGTATTTTGAAGATAATTTTTAAGACTTTCACAATTTGTAAAGCTAATAATCACCAGTGCATTAGCATGGGTAACTACAAAATAAACTCTCTCGTCTGAGAATTCTTAACAAAAATAAGGCGCGAACCGAGGCGAGGCACGAGACGTGCAGTGGGGGGGGGGAGGGGGTGGCGCCTCGCTCACACTATTTTCATTTCGTGTAGTGCCACATTTAATTTTGTTGAAATTCTAACGTAGCTTTGCAAAAATGTCAACTTTATTCCGCCTCAGCCGGCGTCTACGTTTCACTCGGATGCTTTGCTTCTCCATTTTCTGGAATGTTCCACAGTTTCGAGACGGGCTTTGAGAAACTATAACTTTATGAAAACTTATACACGAGCTCCGAAGTAAGACGTGGCTTCTAGCAAAAATTTATCAAAGCGTATTTAATTTTCGTTATGACTTGTCTCTTGACTTTGCCGACGGACAAATGAGGGAACGGTGTGCAATGCAATGTTGCTGCAACGGAAAAATGACGTGGGGAATTTGCTTCGCATCTGAGTATTGGTTACACAGTGTTTGAACATTCATTCACACAATATGTTTCCATCTGAAAACAAATTGAAAACATGGTTGCTATTCGTGTAAAAATTGTTCCTGGAAAAATATTCTGCGACATGTTTTACAAATTATGTTTATTGGAAGTTCCTTAACAATGAGATTCTACTTCTTTCTTTTTCGTGTGGTTAGTATTCAACCTGGTGTCAGAGCCGCCCGTGGGCCTCTGACATGCTGTCAAGAATATCTATCAGGCACGCTGGTTTCCTCACGATGTTTTCATTCACCGAAGCAAGTATATACAATACGCACTTACAAGTTAGAACCACATCAATGACAATATTACTAAAGCTGAAACTATGAAGAATTCAAACAATAACCACAAATACAACGATCAACATTCAATACATCAAAAATTCGAACAGCGAAAACCATTGATCAAATACGTCTGCGGTACAATCACAAAGCGTACAATCTTATAACCCATCTGAAATTCATATTGAAAGTCGATCGCATAAAGCCAGGAACACACTGTAAAAGGCTGAGCTCCCGCGGGAGGTGGGCTAAAAGGCCAGGAGCGATAGCACTCATCGGACGAATAAGCCTGTTTCCCGGCTGCCAGGTTTAGAGATGCGACATCGACTCAATGCTGTTTTATTCTGCTGCCATCAATACTTAAAACGGTTGTGAACGGTTTAGTGATGTTGCTGATATCGATATTTTTGAAATAGCGGGAAAGAGAGCACGTATTTTGCTCGACAGTTTCTTTAACATAGTATCTAAGTCAGGATGTAAAAATATTTGTTCACGAGATTCAATATGAGAATTAAACTCTAAATGACTGTTAAAGCTATTCACGGAGTGGCGGAGCGTCATCAATTTTTCAGCGAAAATATTTTGACGGTGCCGGTACCTATGTACGCTCCGTGCATGGGACGCTATGGTGTTGATTGGTGACTATAAATGATTGGTATACCTTTGAAATGCAGAAAATTAAGATATAATCGCGTATAATGACCGTTCTAAGCCCGTAATACTCTTAATTTATTTTATTCATTTTAAGAAAATTTACACCTAATACATTCGGGTAGTCAGAAGTAGGTAATAATATGTAGAAGAAGGCCAATTACAAGTTTCAAGTAATACGCTGTTAACACTTGATGCGTTCTAGTGGCAGGTTTCTTTCCGAGCCTGAAAAATGCATAGGACAGTCATGGTATAGTACGGTGTATTGGGCAGACTCCTTTATCGCCTCAGAAGATATTAAATTTAATTGGGAACCAAGCGTTCTGCTGACTTTCATAATAAAAAAAAAAACAAAATAAAAGATCACGGTTATCCTAGATTAGGAACAAGTATTTCCACTAAAAATTCTAACAGCAATACTTTTCAGAATCAAAATATAAAAATATGATTCCTCGACTTCTATTCAAGAACTCGATAGACCATGTCATCGACAGTTATCCCCTGCCTAATATAAAAGGATTGACATTTGAGTCGAGGACGGGAGAAGTAGCGGATTCAGACCGAGACAAAGTCGACTTCGAATGGGTTCTCCTTTAATATTGGCAAATATTCAGCAGATATTCAAATATATTCCTAATTTCTTATTTGACAGTTCTTTTTGAATACAGAAAGGGGACTCGTCTTAGCTTTTGTAGGTATAGGTACCTATTTAAGTGCCAATTGTCTGAGAGGCAGCTGTAGATATTATTTATGGCTTTAGCACTGTGTACTTAGTGGTCAAACATGGCGAAGGGGGAGTGCTGGTTGATGATGATGATGATTATACCATCTAGTCTATTTTGGTCACAGCTACTGGCATTCGATGGCTTTCTAGGGTAGTTGTGGAGAGCTTTGGTGTTTCACTCCTGACTAACGCCAATTTCATTAATTTAACAGGCTTTTTGAAAATTCCAAGCATAAAAAAGTTGTTCTTTTGCTATTCATCAGCTCATAGCTGCATAGCCTTTTTAGGGTTCCGTAGCCAAATGGCAAAAAACGGAACCCTTATAGTTTCGCCATGTCTGTCTGTCTGTCTGTCTGTCTGTCTGTCCGCGGATAATCTCAGTGACCGTTAGCACCAGAAAGCTGAAATTTGGTACCAATATGTATATCAATCATGCCGACAAAGTGCAAAAATAAAAATTTAAAAAAACATTTTTATTAGGGTACCTCCCCCAGACGTAAAGTGGGGAGCGATTTTTTTTTTAATTTTGGCCCTGACGTGTGATATATTGTTGGATAGGTATTTAAAAATGAATAGGGGTTTTCTAAAATCATTTTTTGATAATATTAATATTTTAGGAAATAATCGCTCCGAAAGTCAAAAACAATGTGTCCCCCCCCCCTCTAACTTTTGAACCATAAGTTTAAAAAATATGAAAAAAATCACAGAAGTAGACCTTTATATGAACTTTCTAGGAAAATTATTTTCAACTTGATGAGTTGAATAGTTTTTGAGTTATATAGCACTTTTTCAAAAAAACGCAAATGATAACTTTGTTTTTCATACAAATACTATGAAAAACAAAGTTATTTTTGCTGACGAAAAATGTTGGTATTTTTAATGGTCTGGGAAGCTACGGAACCCTACAGTGAGCGTGGCCCGACACGCTCTTGGCCGGTTTTTATTTAAAGTGTTGGAGTCGACTTCCAGTCTAGGTACTCGTACCAACTGAATAATAAGTGTTACATTCAGCAATTTTTAGTCCTCGAGAATGACCCGATAATGATTATGAATACTTGGTTCTGGCTCATACATTCATCAAAATCATAAATTTAATAAATTCATAAATGGAACTACAGTTGTTCCATTTATGAAAAACCTTGTGCGTTTAAAATATTAATTTGAAATTGGAATACACAGCCTGTCACATAGATAAAAAAGACAATAACTTACAAGCCACGCAACATCCAGATCAAGAAGTCAATAAAGCAAATTGGCATCTCGTTTGGGGTCAACCGGCTTAGCGGACGGAGGGCAAATCCTTAGTGGGCACAAATAAATACGGGTCGAACCTATCATATTTCCCTGATCCTCTCTCGAAGGGTCAGCAATACCTCGCTCTTACAACCTTGTAATACGAGATTTTGATCCCCAATTGATATGAATGATGTTTTATTGTTTTTTTAGGGTTTCCTTTTTATTTTGAAACTTTGCGGTTTGGGTTAATGTGCTGACTACAGTATTGCTAGGCTATTTTTAAAACAGTAGCCACCTTAGTGAGTGAATGAGTTAACTTTATTTATAATGTATACGACGCCCGGTGCGTCTCCTGCGGCGGCTGGGAAGAGAGTCTCTCTCCCTCTCTCGTTCCGCCACCTCCTTCGCTAGCATGACTGCTTCGCAGAAGGAGGTGACGGCTTCCCATTCCGTCTCGCTCCGGACCATGGATTGAACCAGGCCGGACGCGAGAGGTCGCCGCCGCCGATCGCCGCTTCGAGGACACGGCGGTGCTCCGCCCACGCAGGGCAGACCTCCACCGTGTGCTCCACCGTGTCCTCCGGTCGATCCTCGCAGTGGAAACACCCGGGCGTTTCCTCCCGCCCGATTCGGTGCAGGTACCTCCCGAAACATCCGTGTCCGGTGAGGACCTGCGTCAGGCGGAAGGTGAGGACGCCGTGGCGCCTCTCCAGCCACTCCTCAAAGAGGGGACTTACCGCCACTATCGTGGCGTGCCCCGGAGATTACCCCTTACATACAAACTTACAAACAGATACCTCTTTGTAATATTATTAGTATAGATGAAATATTCCACTACATCTAATATCAATTTTTCCAGAGACTCTTTCTTTTTTTCCGAAGTCTCCACCAAGAAAGCAAAAAGGCCACCAATCTTTGTGACCACTCCAAATCCGGTGGCAGACAAAATTACGTCGGTTAGTTGTAGCGAAATATATCTCAAAATGGACGGAGCAATCCCAAATCTTTAACAAAATAGCTCCCCGGAACACTTTAAGTCTAAGTAAGTGGCGTTCGGCGGTCGAAGATTTGCTGGACCGTCTCTAATGGGCTTTATCCTTATTTATTGAACTTGCCGCCGAAACGGAAACGTTACGGAGTATCTTTAAAGTTTTGATTACGTCTTACATTAACAGCATAGGTGATAGGTAGAATGTTCTTCAAGATTGCAAATTAGGATGTCCATTATTATTATTAATGACAATATTTTGATAAAACAGGCAGTAATTTACACATTTAAATTTATAACAAGCTAACCTTTCTTAATCCTAAAACTATTTCATATCAGGGACTTCAATGGACCCTGAAATACCACTAACCAACTGGCTTCGATGTCTTGAGGTATCTGCAATTTTTACGCGGAATTACCTATTATTAGCCAAAGCGTATGTTAATTAAGTTGTTTAAAAATGTAAACTCTACAGTTAGGTTTTCATCAAATTACATACATGAAGAATCCAAAGATGAGTACTTATTTGACGATAATAAACGAAAAATTCTTAAACCGCTCAAGTCTCAAGTACTCAATTCAAGCCAGTGCAGCTTCAAACATTCATTCTAATCGATGGGGCTTATCAGCGAACATCTCGACCTCCCCATTGAGAGCTAAGTTAGTGGGAGGGGGAGGTAAACAGGTCAGGGCGAGCTCAAACATGCTCAGACAGGCGTGACGATTCCAACGTGTCGCGTTTTTCGAAACCTCCGACAGACGACACCTGTTCTCATTAATCCGGAGCACTTAGGATTTTGAGGTATTGAAGGTAAATGATTGTTTAAAATGGTAGGGAAGAAAGATAAAGTTTGGTTTTATTGGTTATCTGAAAAAGGATTTTCTTTTTACATACCTATAAGGTTACATTTTGTTCTGATGAACCAAAAAGTAGCCAGTGAATTGAAATACAGTCATAATTATTATGGATTTCTACACTTATAAATTATATCGCAACATCAACATTGCTTCCTGACTAGCATTGCCATCATTTTATGAAGATGACAAAAACTAAAACAATACAAAATTATATCTTCAAATTATCCGGGGATAAAAGGTGAAATCGAGCTTTCCCGGACACCACAGAAAAATAAGTATAAGTACAAAGTGTAAACCACCTCATCACGAAGCCGGCAACCAAGCATTCTGTACATCAAACTAAGTACCTAACTTTACGCAAAAGTTATCGTTTCCCAGCAAAATTATTCCTGGGAAACGATATTTTTTTTTTGGAGTGAAAAATCATGTTTTGTGGTAGAACTCTATGTAACGCACTTAAAACATTGTGCTGTGGGATGGATTGAATAGTATAGGGGTTGTAGAGGTGTTTAAAGCAAAAAAACTTACAAAAAAAAATTGTATTTAAAAAAAAAGTTGTCAAAAAGTCGGAACTTTGACCCCCAATATCTCTGTAACTAGACGGACAAAAGTAGGAAGGTATGAAATAGGACAAAAGTAGGAAGGTATGAAATAGAACAAAAAAATGATCTTAATAACGGGGCAACAAGTGCCTTTCGGCTTCGTTAAGAGGTGTTTTACACCCTTTATGCAATGAGTGGAGGAAAAAATATTAAGAGTACTTATCACAAAGGAGTGCATCATGAACTAGCTTACTTTTGCACCCGGTGTTCGGGGCGCCCAAATATGTCACACACTTCGCACATACCTGAACTGGAGCCTAGATTCACCTGAAAGAAAAGGTGCCCGGGTTTTAAGAGAACGCTCTCCAAACTAAGACAAAACCGGTGAAACCTGGACGGATGGCAGCCCTATCTTTGACCCCAATATTTTTCAGGTGAGGTTGCCTGAAATAACTCTAGGTAGGTACCTCTTATAAAACACCCTTTCTTTAAATTTGAAATCTAGGTCATATTCAGTTGCAGGAATATGTAGTTACAAGCAAAAGTCTTAATCAGTCAAAACCACTTTTGACTGGTGCCAGTTAAAGCCCTTATTGAGTTAAGATGCGTTTTCTGCATTAAAAATAGATTGCTTTAAAACGCCTCAGTTGTAATTACCGAGTCCTACATGATGTTTTTCAAAGGGTCACAAAAAAAATACCTTCACCTAATAAGTTTCTAAGAAAATGTTAGCTATTGTTAAAATAGTTTTGACAAGTACGTACTTAGTTTTCACCAGTAAAATGTATAAGTTTTGACTGTAACACATACACTACATGCAACTCGTTATTTTTCTTTCGTTATTGATACGGGGTCTGTCTAGCATATACTGGTTTCTATTATCTAGTGTACACTTTGTATCTGGTAAAGCTGATGGCAGGCGTCCTTCATACCGGGGCTGCGGGACTGTTCGAAAGAGATACCGTGGCCCTGGAACATAAAGGGCGAGGAAGGAACATGGATGGGTTTTAGTCAGTAAAAGTCTGACACTCCCCTCCCGCTGCGCCGGGAGAGCGGGAGGATTCATTTGATGATTTCCCATCCAAAAAAACAATATATATGTCACCGTAAAATTATCAAACACGTTATATTACAATATAACGTGTTTCTCTCTAGCGATATTGTAAACTCTCGAAATATTGTTAACTGAACATACGGAAGTACCTCTGCCCCCATAATCGGGACTTGGGGCACTCCCCCGTTAGGTTAGTTAGGTTCCTTTAAACCCTGCACTCGGAAATAGTCCGTCGACTACGCTTTTTAAGTAGGGAATATAAAGTGTTTTAGGGTTAGGTGATATTAATCGGTATTTCTCAGGAATGGTACATTATCTTTTCATGAGAGAGGTAACATTGGGCAAGGGGGACCCCTCCTTCCCTCCACACCGCGTGAGTTGAATACCATCGCGTGCATTTCACGAAAAATAATGCGTTTTATTGTAAGCAATATGTTCGTTTGACAATATTTCGAGAGTTTTCAATATCGCTTGAGAGATTACAATCTAACGTGTTTGACAATTTTACGGCGACATATACATAGACTCCTTGGTACCTACACTCGGTGACACATCAAACTATCCATTCCAGTATAACAAACCCTTGCTATGTATAGATTTCCCGTACAATGACGGACCAGCATTAAACTGATTGTGCTTTGAAAGCAAAGCACAATACGCAGTCAACTTTGGTAGTGGCTTCAAATTCACTCGCCTCTGGAGACGACTCTCAAGACACGCTTCACTGTGTCAAAAAAACTTTTTTGCAAAAAATATAACCGACTTCACACAAAAAAGTGAAAAATAACTTTAGCTTCAGAAGTCGGTGACCTTTGTTTGATTGATTTAGTTTTTTTGTCACCGACTTCTGAAGCTAAAGTTATTTTTCATTTTTTTTGTATGAAGTCGGTTATATTTTTTGCAAAAAAGTTTTTATTTTTCACTTTTCAGTGGTTCACATGTGCTTACCCTTTCACAGCGTATCGGTGTGATTTTTTGTTATGAACTGGTATAAACAATGGACAGACGTGAGTCTTCAGCGATCCCAGTACATTTGCTATCATTTATTAAGGAGTTCAGTTACCTATCTTCCGAAGTCACCAGATCTTTATCAAATCGAAATGGGATCACTCCGAGATTGTACTCTGCCTAAAACTACCCAAACCGCTTCTGGTGTGCCTATAAATTTAAGGAGTTACCTCTATTTCTCCGGGATCCCATTGAATGGAACTTTACACGTCTAACTGTCGAAATCTGGGTGTATTGTATACTTCTGCGTACTCCCTCAGAGCATACAGGTGTGATGTTACATCATGATGTTGTATAAACAATAAACAACCAAGCGATTGCAGCAATTACTGCAGCTTTGCCGTGTATTTTTGAAGAGTTCCATTTATATCTCAGAAGATCAGCGTAAGATCTTAACCAAATTGACATGGAACCACACGGAAAGCACCAGCTTTCAAATAAAAGAAGAATAATCAAAATCGGTTCACCCAGTCAAAAGTTCTGAGGTAACAAACATTGTCGAAATCTGGGTACATTGTACACATCTGCGTACCCCCTCAGAGCATACAGGCGTGATGTTACGTCATGATGTAGTATAAACAATGAACCTACAAGCGGATGCAGCAATCACTGCAGATTTGCCGTCTATTTTTGAAGAGTTCCATTGTATATCTCCGAAGATCAGCATCAGATCTTCAACAAATTAAAATGGGACCCAACGGGAAGCACCAGCTTTCAAATAAAAAAAGAATCATCAAAATCGGTTCACCCAGTCGAAAGTTCTGAGGTAACAAAAACAAAAAAAAAAAATTCAGACGACTTGAGAACCTCCTCTTTTTAGAAGTCGGTTGAAAATAGGTAGGTGCAGATGGCGAAACATCATCATCATCTAACAATGATGACTTTACGTCGTCGGGGGAATTACGATCTTCAGCAATAAGGTTAACGACGTCAGAAGGTGGAATATTTGACCAGCTGAGGTCTACCGCGTTGCTTCCAGCCTGTGTCAGGGCTCCACATCGTTTTTAGTTTAAAAAAAAATAGCATAGCAACAGAGAATTTGTACGACAGCAACATAAGTGATTTAATTTGTTTTAACACAAACGAATAGGTCTGACTTCATTTGTTGCGAGCGATTACGTATAAAACGAATATTGCTGAAAACAAAATGAAAATTACATAACAGAGTCGTCAAATAAATTGGTCTCTATCAAGAACTGTCATGAACTGTGCCAAAGTAGGTGTAAACAACACACCTGACTTACTTCTGACTTTATCTTATCTTTAATTACATGGGGCCTACGTTGTAAAGTGCAGATTATCTAAAAAATATCATTAACAACATGTGATGTTCAAAATATTTTAATTATTTTTATTTTGTCCTCACATTTTTATGAATTTTGCACCTTTTACGACAAGTACAAGTTAGTACGTTTAGTGATTCATGTATATTTCGAGGTGAATATTTCTTTGCATTGACGATAAGTCGATAACTAATCAGTGATAAGACAACGCTGATAATGGTCAGAAGATACAGGTTGGTTGTTATTATTGTTATAGGAAAAATCCCGGCATTCAAATAGGTTTTAGCTAATAAAATATAGGATAGGTTTCTTCTGAATTTCAATGATTCTCTGATCTCAATCTGCCTCTGATATTAATCGCGTTCAAACCTCTAAAAATAAATTTCGTTTAACTGTGTACATATAAACATCATTATTATCCTATTTAGCTTTTTCCCAGCTATGTTGGGGTCGGCTTCCAGTCTAATCAGGTACAGCTGAATACCAGTATTTTACATGGCGCTCCATGTAAAATATTGTTATTCAGCTGCATCCGTTGGAGGATATTATTTATATTGTTTCATTTCGGAGGTTTGTTAGTGGTAATACGATCTGTGGTAGTCTTACTTATGGGTATTAGTACGACTGGCTGTCAGACTTCTGAGTCACTAACTACCTGTAAGGGGTCCACCCTTTATAGCAGAACTTTTTATGTCATAATATTATTTTGCATACCATGCAGCTGATAGCATAAACTTCATTTGGCAGAACATTGTTTGGCAGATACTCATTTATCATACGTTCAAACTCATAATTTTGTAAGCCAGAATCATCTGTAGGCATACATTTCACATGCATAAGATTGAAAACTAGAACCATCTTTTCGCAGAAAGTTCACAGTAAGAATCATCTTTTGGCATAATTTATTTTATTTTAAGATAATATTTTAATTTTAAATTAAGGTTAAAAATGCTATTTTGTGGCATTGAAAATCGTCGTTCTAAAAATCACCATATAAATTAATATCAAGAAACTTTTCTTCTTGACTATACAAATTATAAAATTGGTCAGCGGGATCAGTTGACCAATTCAAAAATTCAATAGGTCGATTCATCCCGCGGGATCCACCTGTGTGGGATGAAATTACTAAAGAGCCAAATAAACATTGTTCTAAACCAAATTATTCGAAATTTGAACACTGCCAAAGATAATTATGTCAAAAAAAAATCTGCCCTCTAAAAGTATGCCATTCCAAATTCGGACATACAAACATTCAGCCAACCAATAAGTATATTTAAAAAAAAATATGCCTTTAATATATTCGTTTAAGGGGCCGGCGGAGTAAATCAAACATATTCTTAAGGAAGTGTGTATTTATTTCGATTGGATTCCATAATAACTAGGTTCCCAAATATATATTTTGAAAGAACAATGATATAAAGACGAGATATGAGGAATTTAAAATTTCTATAGAAAACTTATTTTTCTCATAACTCTTATTTAAATCAATATCCATTCAAAATATATATTTGGGAACCTAGATATTATGTAACCCAATCGATATAAACACACACTACCTTAAGAATATGTATGATTTACAAATTATTTTGGTATTACGTTTGTATGAAATACGCATGCTCCGTATGCCAAGTGTGTTATGCTAAATGAATTTCGGAGCAACAAGATTCTGCCAGATAGATGGAACCCACCTGTAAGATATCACACCATTAATGGATTGTTTATAAATAGCAACAGACAATACTAAATGATGCCATGAAAGCTGCCTACGGATACAAAGGGTAACCACAAGTTACTGTAAAATGAAATCTTCAAACAGTTTGCATAAAAACCTCACCCTGTACGTAATGGACATTCCTACGAATTCTGAAACCCACCTAGTATCGCTAACTGTACTATCTTCACCATTACAAAAGCAATACTCAGCGACGTCAGTGAAGTGATATTTTTCGACGACGATTTTATAATTTCCGTGGACGATATTATTTTTCTGTGGACTATATTTCACTAAAGGATCCATACAACTTGCTGAATGTTCGACGATAATATTCGTCATAATATCGAGTGGTTTAAATATGTGAAAATGTGTCGATAAGCTCTGAATAAGTTTGCATATTCAATGGCATCCGGTGAGTATTATGACGATACACTCTTTTACAAAATTCTGCTCAATTCATTCAGTTTTTTGAAGTGAATTTAAGCCTTCAGAGCGTTATTGATTCTGTTTTGTTCCAAATAAAGGCTATATGCGTTTGGAAGCATTCTTTAAAAATATTCCTTATTTTACACGCGGATTCGTGTTTTAAGATAATGTTTGACGAAGTTATAAATGTGTCCGTACTCCGTGTGTTGAATAGTATTTTTTTTCCGTGGGTTAATGCTATTAATACTCCTTACTGTTCCGTATTCAATTACTTTTATCTGTGGAAACGTATTCGGGTAGGCGTCTGATAAGCTTATTTAGTACTTTTGTATTCGCTTTTCATTCATACTAATTACTTCTTAAAACATAAAGGTTATTGCCGTACTACTAGATTACTTATTTTAATGAATGAAATGTCTTCACAACGAAGAGACAAGCTATAGACATGTCACTGAATAGTAATAATGAGACTAGACACATAATAGATCCAAGAGTAAGAGTAAACGAGACAGGAATGTATTTAGGTACTCTATCTCTTCGGATAAGCATACTTTTTGTCTGGCGTCTCTGACCAGTCTTCAAAGTATCTACTTACTTACCGTACACAGTAGGTACAGTTTACAGTGACTGTCAAAGACTATCGCTATCTCTTAATGCATAAGCTAGAGCTAATCTATACAATGCTCTGTACGCTATTTTCCCTACAATACAGACTTGTCATATTAACAGCCGCTGTGGTCGATCTCCAGGTTAAGCCGCGCTTGCTTGTTGTTGTTGGTCCCGGCTGTCAATTGTAGATTTATGACTGTCGTCACAGGCAGTCAGTGGCCCGAAAGTCTGACTAATAGTCTTACCAATAAAGGTTATAATATAAAGGTACTATCTGGGTTGTGGAGGGAAGATTGGCCTTCGCTCCAAGTAAAGTATTGGTATTCAGTTGCCGACCTCAACTTAGTAAAGAAAAAGGCTGGGCAGGTGATGACACACTTACCTGATTGGCCGTCGGTCAACACGCCTTCACGGTCATATCAGAACATTTTGTATGAATGTCAAGTGTACTAGTCGATGAAAAGGTTAGCAAGCTGTTTTATTTGGTTGCCTCGTTGGTCTAGAGATCGAAAGCGCGACTGCTTAGCTTACTGGTCCTGGGTTTGACCCACGGTCTCGCAAAGTTTTTCCATCATGATGTTCGGTGGAGCTTCGATTTGTGCCCGGTTAATGGCAATAGGTTCACCCCTTATAACAAGACACAAAAAACTATTCTAAACTATCTATTAAAAACACACTTCTGCTTAACCCTTACGAGATTACAGGGATGTTGTTTTGAGTTCTAAGTTTCACCTAGATAAAGAGGTAGACCATTGTCTGTCCATAGGTAACATGACTCTAGAATCTGTCGGCCAAGCCCCCGCAGGAGACGCACCGGGCGCCGCCGCCGGGGGCCACGTGGTGGCTCCCGGCCACCGTAGGCACGGGCCTGTGGACGGTGAGCTATGGGCTAGCTCGCCGTCCGTCCGTCTTATGACGACAGGCTGTGTCGACGGCGCGTTCGTGTTCCACGCGCGCCTCAAAGAGATGTCAACAAAATGAAGGGACCCGCAAGGGCCGAAGCTTGCCGGGGCTGGGGGACTGTTCGAAAGAGATACCGTGACCCCGGAACATAAAGGGCGAGGAAGGAACATGGATGGGATTTAGTCAGTAAAAGTCTGACACTCCCTCCCGCTCTGCCCAGAGTGGGAGAAGTCATTTGATGATTTCCCATCCGAAAAAAAATGGTAGCATGACTCATAGTTTGGGAGGAAAGATAAAGAAAAAAGATCTTTTGACAGTCCACTCGTTCTTCAGTTTTCAAGTACATACGAGTACAACATTAGATGTACCCAAACGTCAATCCTTCTTAGATAAAACATTTCGTAAGGCAAATAACACTATCAACCGCTTGTGGGCTTATCATTGTTAAAACTAAGGCGTTACGGGTAATTTACTTTAGTTCATAACTCGGTCAAGAGCAGCTAGGGAGTTCTCTTTGTTTTGACGAATAAAACATTAAGTATTTCAGGTCATTGTTAGATTAAATACACTTTGATCAATTTAATAAGCTTCACTATACGTGCTAGAAATAAAGTTACTTAAATGACAAAAATATGAGAAACTGAAACATGTCAGATCAAATAAATCAATGTCAAAAAAATAAAGCAAAACAAAATAATTAAAAAAATAATTAAATATCACAATGAATTAAATAAATTAAGAAATTAAGTTATGATGAATTATGTTGAGAGCAGCGGTGGCCCTTTGTGTCATTTATTTCATCACCACTGCTCTCAAAACGGTGAAGGAAAACATCGTGAGGAAACCGGCATGTCCTAGAACCAAAAAAACGATGCGTGCGAAAAAACATGCATGCGTGCCATGCCATTCCCTCTCATATAGAGAGGAGGCCAGTGTCCCTGCAGTGGGAACATAAATAGGCTGATTATGATGATGACGAAGTTGTGATGGATAATAAATTAAGTTATGATGAATAATGTCTGGTCGACCGCGGCGAAGGTGGCGTGACGATCTGATCATGTTTGCGGGGCTAACATGTACAGAGATCACACAAGATAGGGAGGTATGGAAGGAGAAAGGGGTGGCCTTTGCCCAGCAGTGGGACACGATGTAGGCTTGTAAAACTTCACAGAGTGTATACTGGAGGTCTACTATCTAAGCCCGTCAACGGACGGACGGGCCCGTCCGAAAGTAGTCCGTCACGATGGAGTAAACCCTACTCCCGATTGTTTAAGTGATCATAACTTTCGAACGGCTGCTTCGTTGGTCGAGTGATTGCAAACGCGACTGATGAGCATGATGTCCTGGGTCGGGCAAAGGGTTATTGGGTTTTTCCAACTAGAATTTATCATAATCAGCCACGGAGTGTACCCGGTTGGTTGCAAAAACCGTAACTGGTGAAATCTGGGGGTACTCAAAATTAAAAGTCATGCCATAACCGGCCGTGGTGCCCGCTTAGTATTTCGGGGCATCACCAAGCGATTGGTCGATTTTTAATGTGACCAGAGGGCTGTCCTTAGTTTTGGCCGAAGAATCAGCATTGTCATCCAACGTGGCAATTCTGCCAGCCTTCTGGAAAATATTCGAAAATATGCAACACGGTTATATCTTTTGATCGTTTGACTTACAAGTTTGATTTTTAGTCCAAGTAGGCTGATTTACAATCAGCACTTTTTGAACGTCAAACTAGTGTTTTAGCTGTGAAAAAGAACAAGCTCACCAGCAACACAGCTGTCAGTCATGTTAAAAGAACCAAATCTTATACAATAGTGTGTAAGTTAATTTAAACAAAGTATCCTACATATTAAATAATGCGGGGGTTGTTAACCTGTCGATGTTAGCCTATTAATGTACATCATGTAGGAAATACTAAAAAAATTGTTGAAGTTTCTCTGTGTTCCTAATTATAAATTCGTCTTTTCTTTTTTTTCATTTGCAACCTTCCTTCGTGGTGCTTTTACATCTTTGTGGCAATAGCTCTACCTCTTGCTTTCTGGTTCTTTCTTTTGCAGTTTATTCTCTGCCTAATGTTCCTTGTTAGCATTGCATACCAGCTGTTCAATATTATTACTTGGTCCGTATTCCAAAATATTCTCAATATTAATTAAACATAGTTCTTAAATACGGACTGAGTATATCCACATACTCAGTGTGTAAGATCATTGTTCAAATTTATTTGATAATCTAAATTTAGATAAAATACCACCCGTAGTAAAAGATAATAAATAAAACTTATAAATTAGGTAACTAGTCGTCATCACAAATAAACAGATAAAACGTTGTTTTATCTTGAAGATAATGATCAATTGGGATAATGTAGCGCTCGTACAAATAAATGGAAGCCTATCACCAGTGAGCTGTGATTGTGATTGGTGATTGAACAATTAAATCATCATGAAGCAGCGTTGCCAATTTAGCGACTTAGTCGCTAGATCGAGCGACATTTCGTATTCTACAGCGGCTTAAATTATGCATCTAGCGACAAAAAAAATCTAGCGACTATTCTAACGACTAATAAAACGTAACAACAACAAACGTACATCGCAGCCTCAGCCTTCAGGAATTACTGTCAGTTCCAGAGTGGATGCATCAACCATTTCAGATTTTCATTACATTAGCGATAATTCTGATGATGAATGAATCGTGATTATGATTCGAACCATCGCTAATAATCTGAACTTTTTCATCTTAAACTGTTTTTAGTGTTAAGTTTTTGATTTTTTGTTTGTGAAATAATAATACTTTAGTTGGTTTTTATAATTTTCAATTGTTAATCAAAACTATAAGTTGGAAAATCAAATTATTTTCTTTTATTCCAACAGACCAAAAAGCATGCATTCTAGCGACTTCCAGCGACTTTTGATATTTGTCCGTAGCTAACGACATCTAGCGACTTTTCAAGCGTAAGTTGACGACTTTTTGACAGATAGAGTTGGCAACACTGTCATGAAGACGTTTTAATTGTTCAATTATATCAGAAAGATCATCATCATCATATTAATGTTTCCACTGCTGGGCAAATGCCTCCTCTCTATGAGAGGGAATATAATCCACCACGTGGGCCCAGTGTGGATTAGTAGATATCACATGACATTTGAAGACAGTGCGATGGGTTTGAAAATGGGATATTTTAGATAGGCTACTAGAAGATGGCATCTCCAGGGTAGCTCTAATCCCGTTTTTGTCACCAAGCAACGTAGCAAATATTTCTGTTAGTTCCTGTAAGTGCCTAGAAAAAGTGATGACCGCTTTCCATCATTACTTGGGCCTTGGTTTGATTGCATAACTGCATTCACCATAAAACAATAATTCCAAGAACCCAATCTCTAAAAAAGAAACATTATTTTGGGCCTGAAAACCCGATTTATTTTCAATTAATTACCAAATTCTATTTTTAGTTGCCTTGAAATCAATAAAATGTTGAGTCATAGAGTTGACCCAACAGTGACGTCATTGCCATACAAAATCTATGAGAGAACCGCGTTTTGACAGCTCTTAAAAAGTCATCATCATCATCATCGGCCTATTAATGTTCCCACTGCTGGGACAGGCCTCCTCTCTATGAGAGGGAATGGGCTATATAATCCACCACGCGGGCCCAGTGCGGATTGGTAGAACTTAAAAAGTAATCAAAATAAAATAAAATCAAATAATTGATTGCTTTAACCATAATGTGGTAAATGGTGGTAAATAAAATAATAGTAACAATTATGGACCCTGTCGGGCACAGCATTTTTTTTTTAATATACAACGTGTAACAAAAAGGGTATAGTCATATGGAAGGGTATGCTACAGACCATTGGACTGAACAACCTATCTCTCAAAAGAATAATCAGCTGTCTCAAACATTTGGTCGAGTAGGTATTGGAATTTTGTATGGGGCCGTTTATTATTTTTTCGCTATTACGATGGTGGTCCCATCGAAATAGTGGTTCAGTTTGATGGTCTGTAGCACAACCTTCCATATGACTATACCCTTTCTGTTACACCCTGTATTGGTGTGTCAACACCCTATTGATCACCATCATCTGATCACCCTAGAGGAGTCTACTGCTGGCCAAAGGCTATTCCAATCACTTGCCATTCAACTCGATTCTTGGCAATTCTGATCCAGCTGTTACCAGTCACGTCACTCCACTTAGACTGAGGGCGCCCACGTATTGCCCCTTCCGTTTAATAATAGGGCTACCCCAACAACTTCTACCATTATCTAACAAAGACCTAACTATCCTTCCAGATGTATTACTACCAGCGCTACTGGTATGGCTGATGCCGGCCCTGATGTCTGCAGGAGTGGTGAAGCGACAGGCTGACGACCTCGAAGACAGCTTGCCTCCATGCCACACATACGTCATGAACGGTCTACTGCACCTGGACTGTGCGAATCGAGGATTGAAGGACTTGCCTGAAGACTTGGACTTTACTGTAAGTATAAGAAGAGCGGAAGATGCTTTTTGTAAATCAGTGAAAGCTGCTTTCTGCTGATGATGATTAGGTGGTTTTTGCTAGTGGGTATCCCTTGGTCTATACTTCATCATCATCTGCCTAGCCTTTCAGTCTAACAAATGCAGCTGAATATCAGTATTGACTGACCTCCACAACCCAGATAATACTGGGTTATACGATACCACTTGGTAAGACTGTTTGTCAGACTTTTTGGGCCACTGACTACCTGTGACGACTGCCAAAGATAGACAAATGACAGCCGGGACCAACAGCTTAAACTCTGTATGTTAGGGTGGTAACCCATCCACAGACCAAGGCAAGCAGCAAGCAGGCTTTACGTAAAGATCGGCCCGAGTGACTGTATTTTTAAGCCACGAGCTCCTTGGTCCTTGGTCTATACTTCTATACTTATATTATAAGGAAGAAAGGATCCGTGTATCCGCTTCATTTTCGGGCTTCGTAAGTACGATCATGTGTCGGAATTTCGGAAGCAGCTGAAGTGGCTACCTATTCGGCAGCGTCGAGATTGTCACATTCTTTCTTTTCTCTTTTCCATTCTTCATAACTCTAAGGCTCCTTCCTATCTTCGTGAACGCTTTGAGTATCTCGTACCTAGAGGTAAACCTTGTCGCTCATCATCATCTCTTCTCCTTCGTTTCCCTCCCCACTCCTCAAGTCGGTATGATGGATCATTCACTGTTCGTGCTGTGCGCCTTTGGAATTCACTTCCACACTCCTTGCGGGATAGCCCTTCGTTAGAGGTGTTCAAGAAGGGAATAAGGGACCATTTCCTGTCAACATGATCAATTTGTATGTATGTAAATAAATATCGGAATAAATAGGTATGTATAATATATATCTAAGCTGTATGTATTACGTATATTGTATTGTATGAATGTAGTTTTTTTTTTTTTTTTTATTTAATTTAGAATGTAATGTAAATGCACATACGTAAGTATATCCTCTTTTGCAAATCTCGCTTTCAAAATTAGGTTTGCTGTAAGAAAACCCAACTCTGGGTTAAGCTCGCCTTTGTACATAAGCTATATTATTGCAAGTAATATGTATATTTGTTGTTATTTTTGTGTGCAATAAAGAATAAGAATAGAATAAGAATAAGAATAAAGGTTTGTCGTTTTTTATGTGGGTTAGGAATAAACGCCAAAACTACTGGACCGATTTCAAAAAATATTTCACCATTTTAATGCTACATTATACTTGACTAACCCACTAGTTTCCAATAAAAAGGACCCAACATTGTACAACAGTGTATGTATATGTGTGTTATAATGTTTTCGAGTGAACGTTCCATTTGAATTATTTACGAGTACTTTAAGTATCCACCTTATTACTATTACTATTGATACTAACATTTAGTTAGTGTTATGAAAAAACTTTTTTGCAAAAAATAAAACCGACTTCAAAAAGAAAAAGTGAAAAATAACTTTAGCTTCTGAAGTCGGTGACGTTTGTATGATTGATTTAATTTTTTTGTCACCGACTTCAGAAGCTAAAGTTATTTTTCACTTTTTCTTTTTGAAGTCGGTTTTATTTTTTGCAAAAAAGTTTTTATTTTTCACTTTTTAGTGTTTCACATGGAAAGTGCATACCGTTACAATTACAACAAGCCCAAACACGACTAGGATACATTGTCTCATTATGGAGTTCCGTGACTCTTGGCTTCATCATCAGATCTGATGGTAGAATGGTTCTTATCAAACGTAAATGCTTCACTTGTTGTAGAAAATACCAAAATTGCTGTACGTTATCCTATAAAATTTGAAGAGTTCCCTCGATTTCGCCAAGATTCCATCATCAGATCCCGACTTGGCGACTATGGGACCAACTTGGAAGTATACCCTTTCAAACAAAAAAAGAATTTTTCAAATCGGTTTAGGCGTCTTCGAGTAATCGGTGAACATACATAAAAAAAAAAATAAAAAAAAAATACATACAGTCGAATAGAGAACCTCCTCCTTTTTGGAAGTCGGTTAAAAAAAGGCTCTTTCAGCATCAGATTTCTCTTCTATCTTTTCTGAATTTATTTATGCAGTTTCGTAGTAATTATTCACACATTACACAGCATTTTTTCGATAATTTTTGATTTATAAATAGTACATTCATATTTAATTGGCAATCTTCATATATCTTAATCTGAAATGAATTTCATATTTTCCATTTTTGTTTATTTCAGGCTCAAGTATTGCTGTTATCAAACAACAACTTCTGGACGTTTCCGGCACGACTAGAGAATTTTTCTCGAGTGGAGACGCTCGACTTGTCAGGAAACCACCTCAGCCATTCCATTCCCAGCTATTTACAAAACTGGGTCACGTTACAAACTCTCAATTTATCTAATAACCTATACGATACGTGGACAACCAACGGACAGAAATATTCCATTAAATACCTGGACCTTTCCAAGAATAAAATAAATGCCGTAGACGACAGAGCATTTACTACAATGCCCAACTTACGTTTCCTCGATTTATCAGAGAACAGAATTAACGATTTGCCGGCAGAAGTGTTCTCTGAAGCGCACAAGTTAGACAGTCTCATTTTATCCAGAAATTACTTTTCTGACGTGCCCAGTTTCCAATCTCCTTCTTTGCGAACTCTACACTTGAGCAGCTGTCAAATCGCAAATATAAACGTCGACTCCCTGGTAGGAATGGGTTCGCTTTTGGCACTCGACTTGTCGATAAATCAGGTCGAAGCAATCCCCGAGAACCTCGCCTCGTATACGCTACAAGAGCTAAATTTAAGTTACAATTCAATAAATGAGTTAACTGACAATAGCTTCTCTTCGTTACCGCATCTAGCGGTACTGGATTTGAGAGGAAATGAGTTCAGGGATGTATGGTCGACTTCACACTTTGCTTCAAACCCGTTTTTGAGGGAAGTCTACGTGAAAGGAAACCGTTGGAGCTGTGAGGGTTTTAGTGTGAATCTTCTGTTGACTTATGAATTTCTGACCAAGGAGCCAACAAAAATCGTTGACAGAGAGTCGTTAATTTGCTACACACCGTCGAATGTGACGCAGTTGAGTTGGCAGCAGGCGTACATCCGGACGTGGCACCCGGTGGAGTCAAGCACTCCTCCGTTTACTACAATAGCATTGATGGTGGGTGTTATCATCGGAATAGTGATCACGTCATGCGTATGTCGCAGTCTGGTGTCTCTAACTAGACCTGACCAGACCAGGCCAGCTCCGGATACCACAACTCTGAATCTCAACGGTTCGGCTACAGAGCCTAGAGCCGAATCTGTTATATTGAGGGTACCTTTAGACCCTCCACCAACCTACGACGAAGCGCTTCTAATGCCTCGCTTGAACTCCTCTTTCCACTCTTTGCCAGATTTTGTAGATGAAGAGGAACCAAGAAACTACCGACGATCCAGATCTATTGGAGATCTTACAGAGACGAGGCCTAGGATAGGCGATAGGAGGTCTATGAGACGTCCAGTTGACATACATACAGAGACAACTAGAATATCGATTGATTAATACTAGCCCTCTCTAATGAATAAATTAGTATTTTGGTAGATATCCCTCTGTCTACCCATAACTCTTTAAATACATGGTTTCGACTGTTACAGTGTATATGCATATAGGCTATATTTTATTTAGCGACGATTGAAACGGTTGAATATGACAAAAGACTCAGCTCCTATTACAAAAGACATAATCATAACTAGCGATAATGTTGACTATTCGGTAGGTATACCTTTGTATAGCCCTTTGGGCACTACATGCGTGATTGTATGATGTTGGTGACCATTAACAACAACAAAATTGTCAATAAGTTTAAGGTGGTCTTGACAATAAAAGTTACTTTATTCAGATTTTGATGGCTGAGACCCCCGCGACCTGTAATGGGTACAAGGTTAACGCAATCTATAACATTAAGTAAAGCAGCATTAAGTATATTAGTATTAAAGGTAACAATCGGGTTTGTGATTGCCCGAGACGACTGTCATAGGTACATTTAATTAATTATGAAATTGTAAATAATTTATTTATTGTAAGAATTAACTCTAAAACTAAGACTTGCCAATAGGTATTATTTAAAACTAGGTTTAATGTAAGTGTTTTGTAAATATAATTATACTAGGTTTAAATTGATTGTTATGTTGTTTTATTATCATCAAACGTTGCCTGAAAAGTTGAATTTATGAACTAGTGGTGACATCTATCAACAGTTTTGAGAAACTCAAAAACAATCATCCTTGGGCGGTTGGTGGTTGGATTGGTGAAGAGAAAGTTCTTACTTCCAGCGGTAGATAGCGCTATTCTCAATAATAAAACGGCGGCAAAAAGTTTCACAATAAAGTGAGCGTTGATGATTACTTTTTTTTGTACAAAGAAAAATGTATTTGAGTAAATGTGTTTTTAAAAGATGACAAAGTATATTAAATAAGATAATTTATGATTATATTATTAGATGACTATGATGTCAAGAAACATGAAAATAAACAAGTACTATGCCTTGAGCCCTTTTTTGGAAAAATCGATAAGTACCTATATAAGTATGTAACGACATTCGATATATAAAATATCAAAATAATATAAAAAAAGTAATCAGCTATTTTATTCTCTTACATATTAACAGAAAATCCTAGGAATCAGCCAAGTAGCAGATTACCGCGCCCTAAGCACATACTGTTTCGCCATTCTTATCATCAGTGATAACGTCACGAATTTGAGTCACACAATGTAATCGCACCGTGTGGACAACACGTCTGAAATTAAAAAAATTGTTCCAAAAAACGACAGATTAAGGTGTTTACTTACTTTAGTACGAAAAGTGAAGATAAGTGAAAAGCACAGATAATGTTCGTTACATAAATTAGTGTTGAATTAAATTGTAAGGGAAAGGTATGTACCTACTGTTGAAAATTGTTAAAATTAAGTGGCCACCATTTCCAGTAGTATGTAACAGAAGACTTCTTCCTCTTCATAAACCTTTGAGCACTCGATCCTGAACGAACAGAAGACAATCTGAAATTAATATGAGACCTCTAGAATCCAATTTTAATCGTGATACATTTATACTGATCTGATCAGATAGTGAGCATTTTGCATGAAACTGTAGGATAAGGCGATATAGGTTGGTACTCAACACACCAGTAATTAAACACCTGTCTAACGAGGTCAACAACCACTTGAAACTGCCCATAAATAGGTGAAAACAAACATATTTATCACACCTTTAGTTAAGCCTTATGCCAATATCTCCTCCAGTTATTTTTAGAATATTTTTAGTCAAAACGTTTATTCGTGAGTATCATCTCTTTAGAACGAAAAGACCTGAATTTCATCAATTTTAACGAAAGCCTGGAATAGTACCTACTACCTACCTACATAATAGACACCTGCCAAATCCATGAAACCTAGTTTTGTACCATTTGCCCTGGATTTACCACACGTTTTCGATACAATAACCCAAAGTCGACCCAAATTTAAGTATCCTACTGTTTTATCAATAGCTGATAACAAAGATAAAATTGTTGTATGTACTAATGCAGCGGTTATTCATGGTACATACTATATACATAAATAGTTTTTTGGTTCTGGTCTTTAGTCCTTCATAAACAGT